>OX608080.1:81214939-81448651 GCA_951509765.1 Sphenella marginata | reverse complement strand
GTTCCGGCGACAACTTATACAGGGTGCTGACTGGCAGCGTTCCACAATAATGCGGTCTGACCACTTTGACCACTTTTTTTATACTACAAACTACTTTTTTGCAAATTTTCAAATATTACTAAACACTTGTAGAGGATGGTGTAATTTTACATACTTCAAAGCGTGCCGCCGCCAGGTGTTCCACTACCTGACCTTACGAGTGGGTGCTGACTCATGTACACCCTCAATACTACGCCATATTAAGTTATGGGCCATTACTAAACTCTTGTCGATTTTTGTCGCCAGCTCTTGGACTATAAGTTCAGGTGCCTAACTGACGCATAATCCACCGCCCGCGGAATGACTGACGGTTGTTTTTAGTTTCTTAATAACATATATTTTATGTATACAAAAGCTCAGCCTTTATAAAGTTGGTTCAGAACTTGCTTTTTTTCACGACTTCCGCAGCCTCCCACCCCCGCACACACCGCTACCAGACTGACTGACGGTCGGTTTCGTTATTGGGAACGAGACTACAACACATAGTTTTAAACTCAGCCTTTATAAAATTGTTTGAAAAAAAAGCCGCTTCCTCTTGGGCTAACAGGCTATAAGACTGGCGTCATTGTTTGCATGGGAGTATATTTTCGGCTGCCACAATTCCGGCATAACTTGAAAGCTTAAGGTTTTTTTGTTTTGTTTTGATACCATAGTTCTTTAAAAAGAGTAAATATTCAACTAAGTATTTCGCACTCGGTTGGTAACACTGATTTATTTAAATTACGTTTTTTAAAAAACATGCTTCAATTTTATCGTATGTCACAAAATTTAATAATGCAAACTTTTTTTTGTATGGGCACTGACCCGGTCTAATGAAGATATTATTTTTATGGTAAGTGGCAATAAAAAGATTTTCTTACCATTGACACACTAGAAACCATGCAATATTTTCTGGTATGTAAAAAGCTTCTGGCAGATCGGGGCAAATTTATATAATTTTTCAAAAATGTACCAAAAACATGATTTTGTGATTTCGGCCAACTTTGAAAATCTGTATAAAATAATTGCGACATACTACAATTTTTTCTTATCTTAGATAATGTTTCCTAAACCTTGGTTTATATATGAGCTGATATTCAAATCTTATAAGAGCACCCAGAGCACAGGGGGCTTGTTCAAATTATACTAATTTTGGGGCCTAAAAGCATTTTTTCTCAGAAACGGGACATGATGGACATTTTTGGACCACGGATTCGTGTTGAGCTTAAAAAAAAATCATAAGGAGAATTTTTGTTTTTTTTTTTGCATTACAAAAACAGGGTGCTGTAACTAGTGCCCTAAAAACGAATAATTAATTTTATTTAATATAAGTTTTGCAATTTTTTTTAAAAAGTGAGACTTTTGTAAATTTATGTGAGTAATAGAAACCACCTACACGAACAAACATACAGAAGCTATTTTTGAAAAGATTTTTTGGTCAAATGTATATTTTTGAAGCTCCTAAAGGGTTAAAGTGGGATATTTCGCGAAAACGAGCAGTCCCGATTTTACTGAAAACGTAGTGCGACATTTAGGATGGTCCCAGACAAGACCTCATTCACAGTTTTTGTGCCCATTTTTGTTGAACCTATTCTTGCCAGCAGGGCGGTGTGCTCTGAATGGTGGGCATTGATACTGATTAATATAGGGTAATACTACTTTCACGTTTTACAGGTTACTTTGAAAACAAAAGCTGATGGTGCCGAAATCAAAGACGGTGAATTTTTGCCAGTAACCACAAAAGATAAGGGCGCCTGTGAAATATATCGTCAAACTATAGCGCACATTTGTTTGGTGTAAAAACTTCTTCTGTGCGACGCATCGAAGTGCAACCAAGACATGTTTTCCGGAATGAAGCTGTCACCTTTGTATATCTTGCTTCAGATGAATTCATATTTCATACCAGCGGTAGCTACCGCCTAACATATCTTCGCCCGCTTGCCAGAAGCATGAATGTGCCAAAATCAAAATTTTGGGAAATCAAGTTTAGAGGTTTGCCGTTTGCGAAAAATCAATATTTTTCTACGTTAAAGTTTTCAATGGTTAATCCAGTGGATTGAATTCTAAAAATTTCATATGGCAGTCAAAAAACTGTTTTAAATTTCAGTGAACGCAAAGGAAAGTATGTACTCAACATATAGTCGAATTACTCAGCTTATTGCCACGAAATGCCATTCCTGTTTTGCCTGGTTGATGCAATATCTCCTGTACCAACGAACTGCATCAAAAAGTGAATTTTGCTAAAAAGGGGATTGAGCAGGTTCACACTCTAAGCCGACAATATGTACATATGTATAATATAATATGATATATGATTCCATTTTATTTGTATATAGAAATTCAATAAAATAGAACTAGAATAAAGAACTATCTCAGAAATGTCCCTGAATGTTTTTTGTGGGGTCCGTTAAGTCCGAAGAGTCAAAAAGGGGTATAAGTCCCTTTATATATATCATTGCAGGGTAAGATTGCGTTCACGTTGTGCATTACCTCGAGTTTATAGACAAAAACAATATGAACTAACTCAAAAAATGCTCCTTTAACTCGTGTTTATGGCCCAACGTGAACGCTATCAAAGCTTACCTGTATTAATCACTTTGTAAGATAAGGATGAAACATTTACGATCTTAGTAAGAAAAAGTTTATTTTCAGAAATTTGTGGGTATATACCTAGATTTAACAAATATTCAGTGTACTTAAAATTAGGGCTGTGCCTTTATTCGATTAATCGAGTAAGTTGATTAATCAAATTTTCAATTAATCGATTACTTGATTAATAAAAATTCTGAGTAATCAAAACGAGTGTTACTCGAGTATTTTCAAAAATGGTTAATCAAAAACTGATTAATTTACTCATTTTTTTATGTCAAAGTTTGCCTTGAAATAGTTGAAAATAAGAAAAATTAAAAACCAAACATACTTCAAAATATTAAAAAATAAAAAAATTTTAGAAAATTTTGAAATGTTGTCCGATGGCGAATGGGCAAAATGTCGAAGATGCAACAAATGGTGGAAGTATTAAGGAGCTCCTAAATTTGAGCGGTTTTAATTTTAATTTAATTTTAATTTTTTTTAATTTTAATTTTAAGTCGACGCTAACATAAAGCGGTCGACTGATGGCGAATGTACATACATATAACATTCTATTATAAAATACAAAGTGTTACAAAAGTAAACTTAACATGGCAAAATAAACTTAAGTGTATCGTATTCCACAAGTGGATGGTTGGAGAGGCCGCGTCTCCAATCCACCCTGACATTCGGTCCATGTGTTCATGCAAATATATGCTCAGGAATCCTGATCCTTCCCTGGATGGTTGGAGAGGCCGGGTCTCCAATCCATCTTACAGAAGGGTCGAATTATTGAATTAAGATGGGCATGGAGCTCTTGTTTGTACACAGTCTCCAATCCACCCTGACATTCGGTCGATGTATTCACGCAAGAATATGCTCAGGAATCTTGATTATTCACTGGATGGTTGGAGAGACCGAGTCTCCAATCCACCGTCAATTTCGGTCGATGAATTCATAAAGTTGAGCGTAGAGATTAAAGAGGAGTGAAAAAGGACGAGTTTCCAATCTACTTTTAAGATCTGGTAAGAAATACAAGTATGTCGTTACGTAAAGTGGCAATTGTACGTTCATAGCTTATACAGCCAGACAAGTCATTGTAGTACGAACACCAGATAAGCAGGGGACTATTTTTGACGAAGTTTGAATGACAAAGAGGTAAATGAAACGGGACGTAGTGTCTGGACCTTCTAGCAGGTACAGCAAAATTTAGTTTGCCTACTAGTTCAGAAGAGTCAATTTCACCAATAATTAGCTTATGAAGAAACATTACTCCTAGTAAAACCCTTCGATGTTCCAGAGTGGGTAAATTAATTAGAAGAAGCCGGTTTCTGTAAGGGGGTAGATTAATATTAGGGTTCCAATTGAGTCCGCGTAAGGCAAAAATTAGGAATTGCTTTTGTATAGACTCAATTCGTTGTATATGGTTTTGATATACGGGACACCAAACACACGAGCAGTACTCAAGTATAGGGCGGACTAACGATGTGTAGAGCGTCTTAGTGAGAAACGGATCATCGAACTCTTTAGCCCACCTCTTCACAAATCCTAACATACTCTTGGCTTTGTTAGTAATCGAAGAAATATGCATATTAAAACACAGTTTAGCATCAAAAAGGACACCTAGATCGTCAACAAATGATATGCGTTCTAAGTCGGTATCATTTAATAAATAGGATGTCAGAACTGGCTTCGTTCTATGGAATGTCATTTGTTTACATTTGCAGCAATTTAACGCAAGTAAATTTACCGTGCACCAGCCATGGAATGAGTCCAAATCTGCCTGGAGAAGAGCACCTGCCGACTTGTCAGAGGGACAATACGTGTAGCAAAGTTTAACATCATCCGCGTACATTAAGGTTTTGGAATATGAGATAACCTGCGGTAAATCGTTTATGAACAGAGTAAACAGCAATGGGCCCAAATGGCTCCCCTGAGGCACACCCGAAGTTACGTCAATGGATTTGGAAGTTGAGTGATTAAACATAACTCTTTGAGTCCTGTTTGTAAGGTAACTTGTAAGCCATGCTAAAATATGAACCGGAAAACCGAGTAAATCCAGTTTATGAACTAAAAGCTCATGATTCACGGAATCGAAAGCTTTGCTAAAGTCAGTGTAGATTACATCCGTTTGATTTCTTCTCGAAAACCCGTCGAATACTAAGGATGTGAACTCAATCAAGTTGGTAGTGGTTGACCTACGAGGAATAAAACCATGTTGACAAGGGGATAATAGAGACGTACACTGATACTGAAGCTGTTTGGTAATGATCTGTTCACAAGTTTTAGGAATAGCTGAAAGCTTAGCAATGCCTCTGTAGTTCTCAATATTTGATCTGCTACCTTTTTTATGCAAGGGAATAATAAAAGATTCTTTCCAGCGAGATGGGAATGATGCGGAATCAAGAGACAGATTGAAAAGCATTAAGATCGGCCGAGATAAGTGCTGCGCACAGTACCTAAGCACACAGCTAGGGACCCCATCAGGACCCGGGGAGAATATGGGCTGCAGTGATCCAAGGCTCTGAACAACAATGTCAATATCAATAACAGGGTTCCTGACGTTATTGGAACTAGCCAAATAATATGGATACTCCTTAACTTGGGAACTGTTGGAGGAGTAGGTCGATTTAAAGAATTCAGAAAATAATTCTGCAATATTGTCATCGGTATCAGCACTCTTACACCCAAACGTAAGCGACGATGGAAATCCAGAGATCTTGCGTTTAGAGTTAACAAAGCTATAAAATTTTTTAGGGTTGTTGAAAAATTGAATTTTGCAACAAGTTAAGTAATCCTTATAACATAACTGATTCAGACGCTGAAAGTTAGAACGGGCAACTAAATACTTCGAGCAGTCAGCAGATGTGCCAGATCTCTTGAATCGCTTGTAAAGTCTAGATTTAATATTATTAAGTCTAACAAGTTGACTTGAGAACCATGGTGCCTTCCTCGACTTAGCCTTGACGTAGCGAGATGGAACACAGCTTTCAAAGAAGCCATAAAGAGAAGTGTAAAATAAGGAAGTTGCTGATTCGATATCTGTACAGGCATAAAGTTCAGACCAGTCATGGTCAGCAATCAATTCATTTAGCATACCGAAATCCGCTTTGTAAAAGCATCTGACACGAGAATGAGAGTTCACTTTAGGTCTACTGGGCACGATTTTTCGGTTAGTATCTACCTCTAACTCCAGCGAAGGGTGTAATGGATCTTCCGGAAGGGACAATGGAGATATTCGAGTGAGCCCATTGCCCTGCGAACTATCCACAAATACTAAGTCCAGCATCTTGTGTTTACTA
This sequence comes from Sphenella marginata, assembly GCA_951509765.1. NCBI lineage: Eukaryota > Metazoa > Arthropoda > Insecta > Diptera > Tephritidae > Sphenella > Sphenella marginata. The sequence continues at coordinate 81,442,760 of OX608080.1, read as the reverse complement.
TTCAGTACATCATTTACCTGTAGGAGAGATAACTCAAACATGGCATTGAGGAAATCGTGTTGGGTTGTTGGTACCATATAGTTTGGGTTACTACTAGCAACCCAGTTAACCGATGGTAAATTAAAGTCCCCAAGAACAACAAAAATATCTTTCTCTCGCAAGTGTGACTGTAAACTATGAATAGCTGAGCTGTGGCTCATATAAACGCAAAGATTCGAACGAGGCGGAATGTACGAACAGCAAACGAGTATACTAAAGGAAGGGGAAGCAAGTCTTACTGCTAGAAACTCAATATCGGGGTCGATGTCCAATAAAACAAGCTCGGATACAAAGCTTGAATCGACAGCAATAAGGACGCCACCTGCTCTTGATATGCGGTCACGTCGATAAACAACGTACTTATTGGAGAAAACCTCTGAATTAAAATTATCAGGCTTCAGCCATGTCTCCGTAAGAGCGACAATTTGCGCAGTAAAAGCGAAACTACTCAAGAAAAAAGTATTTAGTTTCGATCGTAGGCCGCGTACATTTTGGTAGTGAACGAGGAGGTTTACGATTTCACCACTATTGGAGCGTTCGTTGCTAAGTTTTTTGAAACACGATTAGCATTCGATTTTCTGTTGAAAAGATGTACCACAGTATGCTCCGGCCAAAACGATGGGTCGAGCACGCTTTCTAGGGAGGAGTCAGGAACCGTTATTTTAAATGAGGAAATGTCTCTCTCATACTTAAAATTAAATTTATATACTCTAACGTTACTAGAGGGAGCAAGACGAAGCTTAGAGCAGATATGATTAGAGATATCCTTCTCTGTCAACGACGAGTGAAGCCTAGATACGAAAATCTCTTTACGAGGCGGCACAGCGGTCACCGCCCTTAGAGCAACGGACTCAGTTCCGGCGACTACTGAAGGAGGAGTTGTAGAGATACGAGGTGTTGTATTCCTAGAGGCTGTCGGTTTCGAAGCCCGTTGAACGGCCGTTCGAACGGAATTGGAGCTACTAGGGGAGCTAAGCAGGGCATCGGCGAAAGAAATCGCTGATGCTTGGAGAACCATTAGTTCAACCACAGGCAGTGTAGGTACTACGTCTTCCGAGATATCCACAGCTGGCATAGCCGCGACTTGATCAGAAGAAATAACTACAGGACCACGAGGAGGTTCTTTAGGCCTTTCTATAGCTAAGTCTTTCGCCGGAGTACACAAAGAAATTAACGCATCAGAAGTACTCGGCGTAATAGGGGATCTTTGTTCCCGACATGGGAGTAAGTCGGAGTTTGTTTGTTTCTCTAACAAACACTTTTTCCTTTTAGGAGATTCAGAAATGACCTTCAGTTTCTTGAAATGGTTTTCAAACAGCTTAAATCTCTCGTGAAGATCACGAAAACCAATAAAAATATTGTTGAACTCTTTCTGAGTCTGTCTCATGAAAGCCCGCATATCATGTTCAATAGTTCGGCATTCCGTACACGTCCAGTTCAGTCCGATTTTGTTTGATATCAAATCAATAACCCGACCTCCAATGTTGCCCATGCCGGCGCAAGAAACGTGAGCCATATTCTCACAAAGCCAGCAGCAAACATAAGTATCGCCGCGCGATATTTTTTTTTGGCTGGAGCACTTTTTTATGCAACAATCTAGCATAGTGATAAGTAAAGAATACTACACTAAACACAGCAGTAAAGAGTTATGCTGGAACTCTGCACAATTACAACAGAGAGTGTGCAGTTGGAATGCAGGAAATATGGTGGAATGAGCGCACAAAGCAGTAAACACAGAAGTGTGAGCGCACAATGATTTGCAAAACAGCAACACACAAACTGATACACCGATTAGAATTTCACAGAAAAAAGTCGCCCACTTTACAATATTAAATACACCTTAAAACTTTTAGCAAAAGATATTGTGATGGCAGTAGTCACTAAACACAGCAAAAAGAGTTAATCTGGAGCTCTGCAAAATTTTAGCTAAAAATGTGCAGTCAGAATGCAATGAGCAAGGCAGAAGGTGCGCACAAAACAAAATACACAAAAGTGTGAGCACCAAGGTTTGCAATCAGCAACACACAAACTTATATACAGTCCGAAACTTATATAAAAATGTGAAATAATAGTCCCACACTTTAATATTTATAATTAAATTGCACTAAGTCACTGTTTTCAGGTTTCATGTAGTTAAATTAATCAAATATGAGGTAAAAATAGCTAATATAAGGCTTAATTAGAATAATGAAAAATGAAACTATGAAGGAGCGATAAAGAAACACGTCCGCACTCAACTCTCTATATGATTAATCAATTTATTCAAAAAACGATTAATCAAAAAGGCGATTAATCAATTAAATTTCATTTTGATTAATCAAAATCTTGATTAATCGAGTAAACACCCTTTTTGATTAATCAAAAATAATAATTAATCGATTAATTGAGTAATCGAATTTATGAATAACCAAAATTTTGAATAATCAATTAATCGCAAAGCCCTACTTAAAATTATTCTTAGATATCTAGTTTGTGGTGTTGGTTTTGAACCATTTATAAAAACATAATCAATATATTCATTCATCTTAGATATCTAGTTTTTGGTGTTGGTTTTGAACCAGTTTATAAAAACATTGGAATATTCAATCTGAGGAAAGTTAACAATGCATTGATTTATCTTAGATATATAGTTTTGGTGTTTGTTTTGAACCATTTTACTATACTTTACTTTGTGTAAGTTAACAATACATTCATTTATCTTAGATATGTATATAGTTTATGGTGTTGGTTTTGAACCATTTTATAAAAACATTTTAATATTCAGTCTGAGGAAAGTTAACAATACATTCATTTATGTGGGATATACATATAGTTTTGGTGTTTGTTTTGAACCATTTTACTATACGTTACTTTGTGTAAGTTTGCAATACATTCAATCATCTTTGAGATGAAAAACATTTTTTTATAAAATAAAGAAATATTTTTTACTTTGTGTAAGTTAGCAATACATTCAATCATCTTAGAGATGAACTATATTTTTTCATAAAATTAAAATATTTTAAAAGCGCTGCGAGTGAACAAATGAGATTCAATTGTCTTGTAAAACTAGTTTTTAATTTTTATTCGACGCAATAAAGGTTTAGAAATCATTATTTCCTAAATTGTAGTTAGGAAAAACAACTTGGGCACTTTATCGTGATCTAGCCTTTCTCTTTTTTCGGTGACAACTTGACCAGCATGTGAAAAAATTCGCTCACAGGGTACGGATGTTGCTGAAATACACAACCGAGTTTCCATTAAATGGTAAAGCCGTGGATAAATGTGTCTTCTTTGCCCCCACCAATGTAAGGGGTCGTTATTGCCTGTGCATTTCTTTTCGGTAAAATAGGTTCAGCCAAATACTTGTCCACTTCTACTACAGCAGAAGCAAGGCGGTTCCGTGGTCGTGTATATTTTTGGATTTCAACATCAAAATCCTTCCACAACAAACTTTCCCTATGATTGTCTGATGAACTTGTTTCAATTCCTTCAGAAGCATTAAAATCTACTAGGCCTTCTTCATCTTCAACAACAGTGTTTCCTACTTTCCGATACAACAACTGCAGCGCCGCTTTATAAATAACCTCGCTTATGAATCCAAATTTCTTGAACCATGGGTCGAGGATAGTTGCTTGGGCCAAAATTTGTATTTTTTCAACTTCACTAAATCGTGAATTCAAATCCTTTAGTAATTTTTCAATTAAGTTTTGTGAAAGTGGTAACATATCCTCAATTTTCACACTATTTAAATGTCTATTTAATTGTTTCACATATAAAATTACTGTAGATGCGCTAACATACTTTTCGTCACTAATGATAGTGGTAATTATTTAAAAAATTGCCATGATATCCGTGGTTTGCTGGACAACTAGCCAACCAACGAGTTGGAGCATCATTTGTTAACTTATTAGTGGTCATTTCCAATCTTTTGGCAGCATTACAAGCTCCATTTTGGCATATGAACTTTTTCTGAAAAGCCTTACTATTGCTTTTACCTTATCTAAAACCAATTGGACTTCCTTCAATCCTGACTGTGCTACTAAATTCAAACTGTATGCAAAGCAACCCCAGTGTCTAAAGCCACCTCCTATTACCGCTGCCTTCATCTGCATTATCTGTGACCATTGATAATTATTGTTTTTCGCGTTGGAAGCTGGTTTGCTGGATTCAACAAACATAAAACCTCTTTGATCTTGGACTTGGCCGCACAAGAGGCACTTCACTTTACCTTCCTTTTCAGCAGAATAATGCAGCCACACTCACTCTTCTTCTTGCATGACATCCTTCATGGATTTCAGTTGCAAACTTAGCTAAATTGAAAATTTTTGTTTTTTGTTTGCTTTGTGGGGATGATTATAAGTTTGTACTCACCGCTTAAATTTGAGCAAACGCTTAAAACGTTTTTTGAAGTTTGGGTGAATGGCCAAGATTGGTTGTTTCCAAAGCCAGGTTGCTTGATGACATAATGCGCACACCAATTGTTTCCTAGTGAGTGAATGTATTTTTTTTTTGGATTTACGGAAGGTAGCCTGGTTTAACGAAAGTTGATTTATCAGATGTAATACCAAATGATTTTGGTAAATTCTATACGATTGTGAGCAATGTGTGGGTGAATAAATATATATGCAAGCAGAGAACGGCGCCAAGTGTGCAGCTCAATTATCGCCTTTCGATAGTTCGCAAATGCACAATTGTGCCGGCACAGTGTGCTAGCACATTTTAGTGTGCTGGTGCAACTGTGTCAGCACGCAGAAAAAAGTGTTATGACCCATGCTTATTTGACATGTATTAAAATGTGATTATAATAAGCTACAAGGAATTGCTTATATTCGTTAAGCTTTTCTACTTTCGACGAAAGCTGTCGACTTTCCAAAACTATTTTAGTAACTTTTATAAACTCCGAAAATCTTTCTGTAAATTCTTCTTCTAAATCATTCATACCACTATAAGTCCAAAAAAACAAAGCAAAATGTCGATTCTGTTAACTTAATATTCACCAAAGTTCGAAATCATGAAAAATTTTGAAAGTCCAAAAATCTAAAGAAATACAAAAAAACCGCATATGTTGAAATTACCCGCTGTATCCATAAGTCATCCAATGAAAACCATCAATCATATAATTTGGGATTTAGCATGCAAAAGGATTTAGGAATTCATGCAGTTTCAAACAAAGAAATTTTTCTAAGTGTATTGTGTATTTGTTTAATTTTAAGCCTATTGTACAAAAGTTAGTTAAGTCCAGATATAGGTTAAATTTACAAAGCAAAAAACCGTCAAAAATTTTATCTAATGTAACCAGTTGTATGAAAAAGCAAAATATTATTAATTAAACAAAGTTAAATGACGAAGTCTTTGGCAATGGTTTTGTGTAGGGTATACACAAAGCGGACGCACCGCTTTTAATCAAAATTGTAATATGGTTGTTGTACGGGACCACCGTTTTGGGTACAAGCGGACGCACCGCTGTAAGAAAAAAATGTAATATCGTTGTTCACGGAACCACCGTTTGTTAAAAAAAAATTCTCAAAATGTATGTGCAATTAAAAAAGAACCCTAAGGGAAAAAAAAATTTACATGCATATGCATACACATACTAAAAACTAAATACTGATACGCTGCTACCACCGCTGCACTGCTACTGCCGCTGCTGAGTAGAAAATGCCGCTATTGCAAGTGGCGTGGTGGAGTGTGCCGTTATATGATGATGCTTGGTACAGTAACCGAAATTATCCAACTCGCATTTGTAAAAATTTTTAGTTTAGTGTAGTTTTTGGTTTCTTTGATTATAGCTAGCGCTTCAAGTTTTATTTTCGTAACTATAAGGTGGTTTTATTATACCTATACTATATATTTGTTGAAAAAATTATTTGTATAGCTTTAAGTTTGTTTTATTATGTCTATAAGTTGATTTGAAAATTATTTCTGTACATTTTAGCTAATTTTATTATATCGGTCGGTTTTAGTTGCTTTTGTTACATAAAAAGTTGTTTATTAATTAAGTATTTCTGTAAGATTTAGTTACTTTTATTGCGTTGAAAATTTCTGTCAAAATTATTTCTGTATGTTTTAGGTAATTTTATTATATTTTTAGGTATTTTCGTATCATTTCTGGAAAATTTAGTTCATTTTATTATGTGAATAAATTAATTTAAGTATTATTTCTGTAGAATTTAGTTAATTTTATTATAGCCGTAAATATTTAAACATTATTTCCGTTCCATTTAGTTATTTTTATTATACATGTTGGTTGAAAATTACTTCTGCTTCATTTTTGCTTTCGGCATTATTTAGTTAAGCGCATCGCTTTATTAGCTGTTTTAGTTAATTTGTATTATTATTTAGTTTTTAATCTTTTAAATTTCTAATATTAAATTTCCACACCACTTAAAATCACCGCCACTACACCTTTGTCAAAAAATTTGAGGCTCCTGCCTCACGGTCGCATTGTTACGCATGTATTTAATTAAACGCACTCTTTGGTCAAATTTGTATAAACGCTGTTTATTTAATTAGTTTAAAACTTTACTTTTTATAATGTATTACATTTATGGTGGGAGTGACATCCAAGCTTAAAAGACGCGTTCGGCTCAAGGTACGGAATTATAATGGTGGCCAACAGTCTCGTCGGGTAAGTGAAAACGAGTGTTCCACTTCCACGTCGTTCCTGTTGGTCACATGTTGTCTCCTTCGCCTTCATCCTACAAGTGCATTCCACTTTTTTTGTAATGACGTGTTGCACCCTTCTGGCAAAGTCTACAAACTTTGCCAATGCAGGGGCGCATTACGTGATCACTGAAAACTCGGCATGTACCTGAGGGAATGCAAAAGACCACTCAGCCCTTACAATAGACACGTAAAGGAGAACTTCCCGGCCTTCACTGACCGAAACACATCTTTTCTGTGCTCCAACAGCGGAACCACTACAACGAACTGTCGGTTTGCTGAGATCGTTGCATGCTTGCAGTTCTTCTCTAGTGCGGAGCTTGCTCTGATAACTGCTATTCATGATTTCATCGTGTATCAGCTTTTGATATACTCTTATTATTTGGTTTCCTTTATGTCTCAGTGACCTAAACTGACTTCCCTATTTACTGCAAAACGATGACGACTGTGGAATATATACATATGTACATACGAGTATATAGTTTTTGTACTTATAAGCTCAGCGTCATGGAGCTTTACTGAAGCGTTTAGCTGATGTGGTGTGAGCGATGACATATTTTTAAGGTGTAAATTGTAATTGAAGTGAGCCTTTTCATATTACTTTTGCTCACCCATGTGGAATCTAATATTCCTGACAAGAGCGAAAGGCCCCAAATTATTTATTTATGTCATTTCCGTATAACCTCCTGAACGGATTATAAAACTTTAGCTCTTAACTTCCGGACACAGCAGACGGAGTTCGTAGATAGTCGGAAAAGCGAACTGCAGTTGGGAACTACCTAAGCATCCATATCGACTTTCGGAAACAAGCAGTGTCTTCCTTCAGGAGATTTAAATCAACATTAATTAATTGTTTTTGTTAATGGTCCATTTTACCTTTTTTTTTGTATATTTTTCCGAACTCAGACTAGTTGATAATAATTCTTATTATTTTTGATTTAAATGTAGATTTATAGTATTATTTCGAAAAAAGCCACAACTGGAAGGTTGCATTTGTCATATCAAATCACTTCCGTGACAATCGGATTTGTACCAAAACAATCCTTCGGGGAGTATTTTTCCCCAATCGACATTCACTGCACACAGAAAAACAGCTCTCTAACAGAGAAAAACTTTCTTCATTTTAAACACTTTCAAAATCATAAAAAAATCTCTAGAAAGTGTTATTTTTCTTTGAAAAGCGTGAAAAGTTCCATGAAATATGCAACCGTCGTATATATTTTTATGTAAGCTATTTCCTTATTAGTGAAGATTTGATGTCACTGTTGGCACTCATTTTTTTTAAATATGGTATTTGCATTTAGATTTACTGCATAATCTGTTAGATTTAATTACACAGGCCGACAAAATGAGACCAAAATTTTTTACCATAAACCAGACCATACTTTCCTGAAGGTTTTCGATGTGCTGGATTTTGAGATATCCTAACCTAAAAGTGCAAAAAATACCGTTTTTGCCTATTTTTGAGGTTATATATAAGTTAACGAGACCAACGTCTCGTTCCTTAAAAAATTAAAGATGCGGCGATCGAAATCGCCGATACTGATTGATTAAAACACTAAGAATTGGTTTACAATATTTATTGTAGTGTCTAGCTTGACACGCCAAATTGAACTAAACTAAACTAATCGATATTCTTACCAGCTAACTTCTTAACCTAAGACTATAATGCTAAGGTTGCAGATCCCATTCATGCTTCCGGGTTTGTTAATTAGGTCAGCTGCGCGTGTTGGCCGATATTGCTGCGTTGCACTATTTGCCCATTCATAACTGTGCTTGGCCGATATTGCTGCGTTGCACTATTTGTAATTGTGTCGCGCGTGTGCCGTGTCAGCGGAATTATTATACCGAACCATAATTGGGGCAATGCTGACCATTGTTGGATAACGAGAATACAGGGTGTGTGGTAATGTAGTACAGAGTTAAGTCTTCCCCCTTCAAAGGTCTGCGTCCCGCAGATCAAATGTTGAAAAGCCTGACTGGGCTATGTCTTGTAGGGTGTATTCACAGCTTTCTGGTGTTATGTTGAGTTTGAATGTGCTGGATGGTAGGCTGACATTAGGGTAGTGAGGTTCGTCTGTGGATTTCTCCTTAATTATTCCGTTGGTGGTAGAGTTTTCTTCCCATTGCTTTGGGATTTGGACTGGTGTTAGGTTCAGTTTTCTCCTGTAGCGTTTCACCAGTGTGGCGGTGATAACTACTATCGCGCAGATAGCGAACCCTTCTGTAATTAGAGAGAGATTTACTTTATCGTTAACATGAGTTATATACCTAATGTTTCCCATGGCGATGTCATGAACATATCCTAAGTCGACGCTCATGGTACGGTTTTTGACGTTTGCCACCACGGCTGGCAGGGCTTGCGATGTGATAGCTTCCCTGCTGGTGAACACTTGGTCCCCTAACTTGATTGTTTCGTTGTTTAGTTGGAGTACATAGGTGCCGTTCAGGGAGTTTGAGGCACTGTTGCTCTCGATCACGCCTTGGTAGTTTGAAATGAATACCGTGTCATGGGTTACCCATTCTACGATACTACCGTTGCGCCTGCTGAATTGACAATCGGCCTCCCCACCTTTGAGTAGTCGTGGTAGGCAGCTATCCTCCTCCAATTTTGTTAGGGATTGCATGTCGCATATGGTAGATGCACCAATTAATAGGCAGTTTTTCTTAAGTCCATACGTTTCCTCTTGGTTGACGAGCATCTTGTCGAAGGGTAGGTCTAGCTGTTTGCCATCGTATATACCTGCTCGTGTAATCAGTAAGTTGTATACGTTGTTTGCTACCTTTGGCATTGAGAGGACATAGAGAAGTAGCGTCCCATTTGTATATATTGATGGTTTGCCATATTCTATTGCCTGAATTAGGTTTTGATAAGGGAGGGTTTCTAGCTCTGATATGATTTGGTTGACTTCGTCCATATCGAGCAAGTTGGTGTTAACGATTTCCCGTTTCGCAAGCTGACATGCCCGCACCATTTCGTTGACCTCCTCCCGAACAAGTGCGATATTATGAAGTGCGCTATCCTCAAATTCTACCATTTCTGTTTCTTTTGCTACTGAGTTTGTTCGATCCACGACCTCATTTATTCTCCCTAGGACCTCCTGCGTGGTTGCGAAAAGTTTTCTATTAATCCTGTATTGGTGGTTATTACTTTCTATGACTTCATTTTGACTTTGCAGGATATTGCTCCAATCAGTTGCGTCGGGTGATCCCGCTAACCACTTCCACGCTGAGCCTATCCAGTCAATAGATCGGGCATTTCGGGTTCTGTTTGTATTTCCTCTTAGCTCTTCGAGACGTTGTAGTGTTTGGTTGATGTATAGCTGCACTAAAAGCTGGTTATCGGTTCGTCTGAATGAGTTACTCGCAAGGTCTTCAATGTGCTTTATTGCCGTAGCATACTGATCCAAATTTACCACGTGGATAAGTTTAAATGATCCACTGACGATCCACCCATTGCCACTCTGTATAGTTATGATGGGCGCCTTATAATGGAACATGTGAAGGGCGCTGATGGCTGAAGCCAGCAGTGGGAGTCTGCAACACAAGGTGTTATATCTACTTTTAGTGTTAGTAAGTTAGTAGTTGTTAGATCTTGTGGAAATAATGTTACTGCGTGTTTTTGTTTCTTTATTGTTTGTTATATTGCTGATTAATTGTGTTGGTATTAGTGTATTACTACATATTAGTATTGTTAGTATCATACTTTTCTTACAAGGGCGTTTGTATTCTTCTTTTAAATATAGTTTTGAAAATGTTTTTGGCTTATTATGTTTACAAAAGGATATAAATGAGAGTATTTTGTTAACGGAGATTTTGTGTTAGTATGGTGTAGGAAATCAAAGAGAAAAAAAAAAAAATTTTAATGTTTGGTTTGTGTTTTTAACAATTTACAAATTCTAGTTGCCCTTGTTTCGGTTAGTGTGTTAGTGTTAGGTGATCTGTTATGATTTGTTGTGTGATTTTTTTATTTTTGCTTTTTGTTATTTATTTGTTCTCCTGGGAATTAGGTGCAAGGAGTAAACCTCAAAAAAATTTTTTTTTTTTTTTTTTTTTTTTTTTTTTGCTCAAGGAGCACATTTCATATAATTGCTTAGCAGATTAGGCGCATAAGCTCAGTTTTTCTTGTAGTTTTGCGTATTATTTTTTCTATTTTCTCCTGCGGATTAGGCGCAAGAAGTGCATTCAATATAATTGCTTAGCGGATTAGGCGCATAAGCTCAGTTTTTCTTGTAGTTTTGCGGATTATTTTTTCTATTTTCTCCTGCGGATTAGGCGCAAGGAGTGCATTCAATATAATTGCTTAGCGGATTAGGCGCATAAGCTTAGTTTTTCCTTGTGGTTTTGCGGATTATGCGCAAAATATTCAAATTTTCGTTTTTCTGGTAGCTAGAGGTGTTACCATGTCTCGAACCAGCTATGGGGGATCGTGTGATCCCTTTTGCAGGCAGCGTAGCCATTTGTCAAATTCGATGGCGCCGCCCGCTACTAAGGCACGATTTGTCCTACTTACAAGCCCGCTCTTGTAAGGCAACTCCCTCTTAGCACCACATTGCTTTGTTTTGATTATTTACTTTCTTCTTTTTATTTAAGTAGAAAAAAAAATTTATATTATTTTTTTTTGAAAAATGTTGCCACTTTCGGTCTCAAGCGCTAGGATGTGTATTCCTGCGCTTGATGTTCCTAATGTGGGTTTTGTGGATTTTTTTGCCACTTAAGGTGGTTACTGTCACTGTGTTGTCCTTGGCGACAACTTCTTTTTTGAAGAGAGGTTTCTGTTTCCCCTTTATCTGCTTATCCTTCACGTATATGACGTCGTTCTCGTCATAACGCTCTGGTAAGCGTCGTTTCCTATTGTGCCTTTTGATCTGATCTAACTGTTTCTTTTTTAATAAGGTCTTCAAATATCTATTCATTTTCTGACTTTTGTCTAACAATTCTTGATAGTTCGAGGCCCTTGCACGATTAAAAAATACATCGCTGGGCTTTCGGTTAGTTACCGAGTGAACTGAGTTATTGTAGCGGTCTACGGCGATGTTTACCAATTCCTTTGTTTTGAGATTCGGGTTGTCTGCTTTTAAACATCTGAAAATTTCGATAAGCGTGGAGTGAAGCCTTTCTACTTGGCCATTTACCTCGCTTCTTTGTGATGGGGTTCGGTAGAGTTGAATCCCTAAGGATTCGAGAAAATTTTGTATAATGGGGCTAATTAGCCCTCTTTCATTATCAGTAACCAAGATTTTTGGGGTGGTGAAATAATGTAGTAGCTTCACCATTTTTTGTTTTAGGTGCAAGGTTGACCTGTTTCTAATGTAGAAGAGTTTTGAAAATTTAGAAAATTTATCTATGCAACTTAGAAATTTTTCTCCTTGGATCTCGAAAATATCTACGTGGATTATCTCGCAAGGACGTGAAGGAATTGGTGTGCGCTGTAACTCTGGCGTGTTTGGATGCCTATCATACTTACATACTTTACATGTCTCGCATGTCAGGACATAGTTTCTAATGGTACTGCTCATTTTCGGGAAATAATATCGTTCTAAAATTTGTTTCCTATTTTCTGTGGGGTTCCTATGTGCTCTTTTGTGTTCCTCCCACACGACTTCGCAGATCCTATCAGGGTTTCGAAGGTCTTCTACAAGAGTCTGGGCTACCCGGACCTTATAGTGTATAAAATGTTCCAAGTACACTTTCTGGAGCATCCCTAAATGGGTTTCCGGCATTTTTACGCCGTTGATCACGTCCGGCCTCAGTTTCTCTTTGAGTGTATTCACCAGGTCTTGTTCTGTAATCCCTTCTATTGCTAGGTAATGCCGAGTGTACCCGGGATGTGGCTCCTCACATATTTGTAGTCTTCCCCCGAATACGATTTGGTTCCTAAACACATTCAGTGGTACCTCGGCGAATGGGATTAAATCTGAGTTGTCTTGTTCCGCACTGTGTATGGTGTCGCAAGTTGAACTGCCGTCACTTTCCGGATCCGCTGTTGAACCCATTGTAGCATTTTGACTACCGATTTCGGATGAAGATTCTGTCAAATGATTTACCTGAGTCTTTAGACGGGAAAGGGCATCGGCTACGACATTTGATTTCCCTGGTTTATATATCAGCTCATAGTTATATTCCTCTATTCTCGCCTTCCAACGCTTCAGCTTCGCGTTGTAGTTACGGTTACTCAATGAAAAGGTTAATGGCTGATGGTCTGTGAATATTCGGATGTTTTTTGCCCCGTACAAGTAATTTCGGAGGTTATCCAGTGCCCAAACGATGGCGAGCATTTCCTTTTCGTTCGTTGCATATGCCTCCTCCGTGGAGGTTAGGCTTCGGGATATGAATGCGATAGGTTTGTCTTTGCCATCGTAGTCCTGTGAAAGCACTGCACCAATCGCGTAGTCAGAGGCATCTGTGGTTAGGTTGAAACCTTTTTCGAAATTGGGGAAGGTCAGGACCTCGGAGGTCGTCAATATTTCTTTGAGATTCTTGAATGCCTCTTGTGCTTCCTCGTTTAGCACTATTGGCACTTTCTTTGACTGAGTTGCCTTCACCTGAGCGTGTTCTCCTCGTGTGAGGTTGGTAAGGGGTTTCGCTACCTTGGCGTAGTCCCGGATGAACTTCCTGTAATATGAAGTTAATCCTAGAAAACTTTTAAGTTCCTTCAGGGTACAGGGGGGCAGCATGTTCCTTATGGACTCTACTTTCTTGGGGTCTGGTAGTATGCCCTCAGAAGTTACGATATATCCCAGGAATTCTACACTTGTTTTTAGAAATTGGGTTTTCTCTAAGTTAACCTTTAGGCCAGCGGCCATGAGTCTGGAAAGGATAGTTTCGATATCATTTAGGTGAGTAACTTCATCTTTGCTGAAGATGATTATATCGTCGATGTATACGAAACAGATACGGCCTATAAATTCTTTGAGCACGTCGTCTATCATGCGTTGGAAGATAGAGGGTGCATTTTTTAGGCCGAAGGGGAGCCGTTTTTGGGATATCGGACTCTTTCATCGGAATTTGGTGGAATCCGGATGTAAGGTCAAGTGTAGTGAAGTACCTTGCATTCCCTAGGCTGGCGATAGTGCCGTTAATATCGGGTATGGGGTACGTGTCTGGAATCGTTACGGCGTTTAGCCACTTAAAGTCGATGACCATGCGATATTTTTTTTCTCCGTTGGGTTGGGCTTTCTTAGGTACGATCCATATGGGTGAGTTGTATGGGCTCTTTGATGGACGAATGATGCCTTCCGATAGAAGGTCCTTGATTTGTTTTTCGACCTCCTCTCGCATATTAACGGGATATGGGTAACTTTTTGTGTAGATGGGGTCTTCTGTCCGCGTTCTTATTTCGGCTTGGACATTAGTCTCGATTTCCATGCTGCGATCGACTGGACCGAATACATTTTTATATTTGTTTAGTAAGTCATTCAATGCTCTTCGTGTGGAGTTGTTAATGTTAAGATCAAGGGGAATGTGTGGTTCGATGCTATTGACGTGCTGGGCTATCTTCCGCTTAAGGGGCAGCACCGTATCGGGTTTCAAAATTAGCAAGTTTAATTCCCTATCCAGGACTGCCCTAACTTCTGTTAGAGTGTCGTCTCCCAGGATTCCGTCGAAAGACGTGAGACCTGGAAGGACGAAGAATGTAGTGGGGGTATCTCTTCCCACAAATTTGAAGAAATTCCCGCAGACTTTTCTATCGATTTTGATTCTTCCCCCCGCTGAAATGACTTGGAATGGTTTTTCCACCGGTGTGGATTCTTGTATGACGCGCTCGCTTATATAGTTTTTGTTAGCCGCTGTATCTACTAAAAATTCGAGTGTGCCTTGATTAGGCGTAGCATATTCTAAATATGGAACGCCGGACACGAGGCCCCTATTGTAAAATTTATCTGATCGCCGTTGTTTTGCTCCTGACTGTGTTCGGTTGCTTCTTCCTCTGCTTCCACTACTGGCACTAAGTGAAACATCTTTTGTTTTTTGTCCGGCCATCTTTTGGACTGCCCTGAAAAATTCCCTGAGCCTGAGCCCCTCTTAAAATTACTGAATTTCCGAATTTGGCGGGGGTTGTTGGATTGTCTAGTTTGTGAGGAAGGATCAGCATTCGCCCTCACTACCCCTGACGGACTAGGGTTGGAACGCCAACTTTGAGTGGACAGCTTTGAATTCCTTGTTTGTCCAGATTTTGGGTAGTTCCGGTTTGGTATTGCCCTATCTTGGGACTGACCTGAATAGTTTTGGCTTGAATATTGGCCAGATCCATTATAATTGTAATTGTTACCTGAGTAGTGCCGAGGTGCTAACGATTGAAAATTATTATTGAAACCCCTGTTATATGGATTTGGTGAACGCATTCCTGCGGTCGACATTCATGAAGGTTAGACAAGCCGAGTATGCCTCAGGGAGCGATTTCGGTTTTTGAACTAGCAACAGAGTTGGAAGGTCCCCGTTAAGCCCCCTAATGAACACGTCTAGTGCTCTTCGTCGATGTGTCTCGGTTAATGCAAGGATGGTTTCACCATGGGCATATTTCTCCGTGCTAATGGTATTGATCATTGGCGATAGTTGTCTGTTCACCTGGGCGTAGAATTCAGATATTTTGAGACGACCTTGAGTCATCTGAGTTAGTTGTTGGTCAAGAGTTTCGATGTCTCTGACATCGGCATAGTGGAGGGAAAGGGTTTCTTTTATTTTCTTCCAATCGCTATCTAGGATGTTGTGGGAGACCAAGGCGGCATCGGCCGCGCCTCGAATCTTATACCTGATATGCCGTAGGATGGCTCTATAAATTGGTTTACCTTTGACTATGCTATAATCACTTATTATCTGTTCAGCACTATGTACCCAGGAAGAGTAATGTTCGCGGTTTCCTTCGAAAATCTGAAGCTCCTTAACACAATCTGGGAGTTTGGCTACCTCGTTCAGTTCAGCTTCCGTTCGCGGTCTGGTCAGAGGCTCTTCTAATTCTTGTGGCGGATCATCGTTTCTGGGTCGCTTGTCTACTTCCTCTACGCGGTTCTCCAGCTTTTTTAGGGTCGCATTTAGTTCACCTAATGCTTCCGAGCTATTTTTAGCCTCTATTTGCTGTAGCCGTTTATCGAATTGTTTCAGCTGCTGTAAGGCAGCATTAATAGCGCCGGTCAATTCTGTAATATTCTTTTTCGCTTCTTCTAAATTCATGTCTTTGCTTATGCAAACTATGGGATAAAAAGAAAAGAGAAGAAAACTGGTTGGTTAGTTACTTACAAAAGCAAGGATTTCATTCGTATCCTTTTATTATCACTTGTGGATTTGCTCTGCACTCTTGGGTTTTATGCCCTTTTTTGTTTCTCTTGTCTTTACACTTTGGGCTTTTTTTACAATAACTTTTCTTTTCTTGTTTTTTCACTTTTTTTATGCCTCTTTTATAGCAACTTTTGGCTTTTGATGTGTTATTTTTCCTTTTGCAACACTGGCTCTTGGCCTTTAAACTTCCACTAAGGTAACCTCGCAACCCTCTCGGGCGCCAGTTAACGAGACCAACGTCTCGTTCCTTAAAAAATTAAAGATGTGGCGATCGAAATCGCCGATACTGATTGATTAAAACACTAAGAATTGGTTTACAATATTTATTGTAGTGTCTAGCTTGACACGCCAAATTGAACTAAACTAAACTAATCGATATTCTTACCAGCTAACTTCTTAACCTAAGACTATAATGCTAAGGTTGCAGATCCCATTCATGCTTCCGAGTTTGTTAATTAGGTCAGCTGCGCGTGTTGGCCGATATTGCTGCGTTGCACTATTTGCCCATTCATAACTGTGCTTGGCCGATATTGGTGCGTTGCACTATTTGTAATTGTGTCGCGCGTGTGCCGTGTCAGCGGAATTATTATACCGAACCATAATTGGGGCAATGCTGACCATTGTTGGATAACGAGAATACAGGGTGTGTGGTAATGTAGTACAGAGTTAAGTTATATATACGACAAATTTTTTTTTTTTTAAAAAGCCAACATTGCATCTTAAAGAAGAAGTCTTCCTCTTACGAATGGCGTTGAGTTTGCTAAAATATAAATTTGGTAATTTTCCTATAGCTGAAAAACCACTGAGTTAACGTAGGTATGATGCAATATAACACATACGATAATACGACATAAACTTTAAATTGATCTATCTTAGCGAAAAAAAAGATATTTGAGCAAACTCAACGCCATTCGTAAGAGGAAGACTTCTTCTTTAAGATGCAATGTTTGCTTTAAAAAAAAATCTGTCGTATATATATAACCTCAAAAATAGGCAAAAACGGTGTTGAGCAATTCTGCGTCCAGATTTGAATTCAGCGCATCGAAAACCTTTAGGAAAATATGGTCTGGTTTATGGTCAAATTTCTTGTCGGCCTGTGTTATTATAATAGAATTAAGATACATTTGTTTATTCTTTTGTTATTTCCATGCTGCAGATGTATTATACAAGACGAAAGTCTTACTTGTACAACCATAAAATACAAATACACCCTACAAACCACATACCGGTTACCAATGTAGCTTAATAGTGGGTGTTTAGGCCCGATGCCTAAAGTCTTAAAAAATGCGCCACCCTAATGTCACTTTTTATTTTATACAAAACCCCAACACCAAGCCGCCCACATGTTTGTACATGCACGCCTATTTATGTTTGTCAGCAAACATATCCATGCATGGGGGTGTGCATGTGTCGGTTCACCTCCCCTTAAAACCGGAGGCTGAAATTCGGGGTTCAACGGTTGTCTGTTTTCTGATATCTTTCTTTGGTTAGAAGTTATCAAAAACAGCTATATGCTCTCAGTAGTAGAAATGCTCTGCAAAATCAGTTATACATCTACTTGCGTTTAATTGTTTTTGATTGCAGGCGAACCTGCTTTTATTTTTGTGTAAAAAAATTATTTAAAAGAAGCTATGTATGTACATACATATAGTTCAGGTGTCCCGAAAATTATTCATACATATTAACCATCCTATTATTGAAATCAAAGCTTTAAAACAGGTAAAAAGTCATAGATTTAAAATAACGCTTTAAATTACAATAATTGTACATTTTTGGACAGTTGGAATATGGAAAAAATGGGATGCAATCTCAATGAAGAAACCGGCTTATTCGAGGACCTCAACAATGATAGCGGTCAAAATATGGAAGCAACGGGATGCTTCCGTAACGAAGAGACTGGATTATTTTATATACCAGAGGATAACCCGAAAGATAGCGAATATAAAAAGCTTTAATAAAAATTCTGATATATACCTATTGCTAACTACAGGCCCGTGCGCACGGGGGGGGGGGGGGGGTTTTGGGGGTTAAAACCCCCCCCATGGCCAAATCTAAGTTGCAATGATTTTACAAATATTTTCAAAATACAGTTTATAAATTTTGTATTGAATCTTGACTAATAATTTTTGACAAAATTAGTTAAAATAATTTTACGGAAGAAGAAATTGGTGAAAGTTGCAAAGAATAAGGTTGGCCAATACATAAGTCCGGCACTTTGAATTGCACTTGGAGCTTTCCGAAATTACAAAGTTGTGTAGCGTATGGGCATTTTTTGTTCTTAAATTTTACCGATGAAAACAGTGAACAGTTTCAATTAACAGAGCGAATGAACTGCAAGGCTCAATTATATGAAATATTTCGAGTGTTTTCTGAACCTTTTTGTTGTAGGCGTAAAGAGAACTGTGAGAAAATGAACGTTGGAGAGCAGATGAGCGACAACGTTTAATTATTTGAATGTTTTCAAACATTTTCTGAGGTTTTTTTTATTTTACCTAACAGAAGATAAAGATCGCATTTTTCATGGACGTTTATCAATAGTCTGTGAAAAATAAACATAGCATATTTCATATTTTCCGAATAGTGTCAATAAAACTTCATAAACCTTATTTTTTATTATTTATAATAATAATAATAATAATAATAATAATAATAATTCCCAACGGATTATCCATTATATCCCGCCCGAACAACGCGAGGGGCGCATCCGCAATACGCGCGGATTGTTCTTTCGTGCCGAGTCTTTGAAAGGCTTTGGTTTGCTAATCGTCGAGATCTAAAACTGCTCAGCTACAGAGAAAACCTCATCAGCTAAGTAAGGTAGATAAAAAATAGATTACACAATTAATAAACAATTAGTTGACAGCGGATAGTTATTGTAAAGAATAAAAATAAGAATCAAAGGATATGAAAGCAAATTGTTGCTATGTATTTAGGATAGAAAGAATTGACATTTTTATTCTGCATAGTGAGTCTGAAATATCAAACGTACCAGAATGAGGGTTATAATCTTGACACAAACAACGAAAAGGCTGATTTAATTCAAAATTAGTTCGGCACTGTTTCAAGATAAGTGGTTTAAAATGTCTTGATGGACGAGAAGGTACATTGAAGTTCACTTCGCTTGTGATTCAACCATTTAGTAATTTAATCATGAAAACAATTCCAAGCATTTCCCTCCGACTAGAAAGGTTGGAAGATTAATTAGTTTTAAGCGACTCGCAAATTATACAAGGGATCCCAGTGAAGATCTCTTACCTGGTAACGTGGGTTCCAAATTATAGAACCGTATTCAAGTATCGGTCTGACTAATGTAGTAAAGAGTTTTAGTTACACAAGGGTTGCTAAATTCTTTAGACCATCGTTTAACAAATGCTAGAACGCCTCTAGCTTTATTGACTGTTACCTTAATGTGGTAGTTGATACTGAGTTTGTAATCCATAGTAACCCCAAGGTCAAAAAAATAATACACTTTCTCAAGACTATAATTGTTAATTGTATAGGAAGCTGGCTGAGAAATTCCTCTCGAAAAACGCATGTATTTACATTTCTTTAGATTAAGCAGCATATAATTTAAATCGCACCAATTAACTAGTGTATTGAAATCTGATTGGCTTATTTCTATCTTCGAATGAAGCGAATGACGTGAAAAGCTTTACATCGTCGGCATACATTAACATTTTCTATTACTGTAGAAATATTATTTATAAACAATAAGAACAGAATCGGGCCCAGATGGCTTCCTTGAGGAACTCCTGAGGAGACATAAATAACCTCGGATTCACAATTTTTAAACACTACTTTTTGTGCTCTGTCGCTAAGGCAAGAAGAGATCTAGCGATTGAGACCCGGCTGGAAGCCCAACTGATCCAGTTTATGAATAAGTAACGAGTGACACACTTTATCGAAAGCTTTGCTGAAATCAAAGTAAATTCAAGTAAGTTTGTAACGGTGGACTTTCCCTTACAGAACCCGTGTTGACAGTCGGAAATCAAGGTAGAGATAGGATTCGTAAGCTGATTGGTAACAATAGCTTCACACACTCTTTGGATGGCAGAAAGCTTTGCTATGCCATGATAGTTCTCTATAGAAGCCTTGCTTCCGCTTTTATGAAGCGGTAGAAGAAACGACTCTTTCCATGCTTTTGGAAAAACACCACACTTTAGTGACAGATTGAACAAATTGGTAAGGGGTTGGTAAATATTGTTAGCACACTTCTTCAAGAAGCATGTAGGAATCTTATCAGGTCCGCATTTAAAAGGTTCCTCCAAGGTTTTCAGATAAATAAGAACATCATTGGCGCATATAGTCGGACAATTAATTAAATTGTTCCCATGTAGCTCATAGGGATAATTTTGAAAGTCAGATTTGGTGACGGCAGAATAGTTAGCAGTGAAAAATTTCGCAAAGAAATTATGACCCAAAAGAAATAAAAAACGACCCCAAATAAGCTTTAGAAAAACACCAATAAAAGGCTCCGAAAAGTGTCCAAAAACCCTCTGAATGGATGAATGAAAGAAAAACACCAATTAAAGGGCTCCGAAAGGCGTCTGAGAAGGCTCCAGAAACCCTCAGAATGGAGGAATAAAAGGCTCCGAAAAGGTTCAGAAAAGCACCAAATAAACGCCGAAGTTCATTTAAAAAGAGTCATAAAACGCTTCAAATTCATCGAAATCGGACTCATTTCGGATTTTTTTTATGACTCCGTTGGAGTGCCCGCGTAGAGTGATTTTTCGATCCATTTGGGCTCCGAAAGAAGCTCATTTTGGAGAGTAAAGTTCTGAGATATGAGCGTTTTATGGCTCTGAAAGGAGTCTTGTTTTGCACTTTTTGTTAGCTGGGATATGCCATCATATCACCAATTCTCTATCAAATACAGAAAAATGTGTACAACCAAAAAAATAGTAGTTTTAGGCATCAGAGTATGCAGTTTCAGGAAAGTTAAAGAACATTTAAATTTGTGATATATGGGTCTAGGTATCTGTTTCAGCAAATATGTTTAACTTAGTGAAAAATGTATGCGAATGCAAATCTAAATTAAAACCCCCCCCAAGGCCAATTCCTGCGCACGGCCCTGGCTAACTAATGTTGCCTAAAAATAATAATAGTATTTAATACATTAATGTGTAGATCTCGAAAGATAAACACCACCTATTAAATATGCCCCAATAAAAAAGGTGTGTTATATGTCCTAATTTTAACTAAACACCCTTAATAAAAGCGGTATTTGATAAATTATATGTGAATTTTAACTACGTTTTAAATATTCTTTAATAAAAAGTGTTATTTGTACCTCATGTTTATTTAAAACTAAAAGTATAAAGCAGTATTTAATACAATCCATATTTAATTTAGATACTTTAATGTGTAAAAAATAGTTTATAAAAATGGAATGCACATACACTTTTAAAAGCAGTAAAAGTTTTCATCTAAATAAAAATTAAAAAACTGGTACTTTTTTATTGAAAATGGTACATTTTTTTGAAAATTATGGTACATAAATTTTTTTTGGAGTGGCAACCGTGGTGATCAATTGATCTATGGGATGGACACCAGTGGTCTAATCCAGTGGTGTCCAAAATGAAAAATGTGAGTGGATGAGTGAAAACGAGAGAATGGGAGCATCCCCGTATGCAATTTAAACCAAAATAACAAATAAGGGCGGTATTTTAGAGATTTCGTATTTGATAAAATTCTTGTTCTACCCATATTAATGATCTGCAAATTAATATATGTTGCGGGAAAAGTGATAGGCTCCGAAAAGATATTCTTTTCAATATTGGATACGATTCTAAAATATTTCAGAATTCCACATTATTGTAACATAGAAGGCATTTTCTAGCATAAAAAAGATCTCACAGGGCATTGCAATGCATACACTAAGCGTCGCCGACAAGCTTGATGTTTATTTGTTGCCGGCATAGTGATATAGTAATAAAACTGTGGTGAAAGTACGTCATATTGGTGAATTTTTCAGAGTTGATATTCCTCTTAGGACGTGATCTCAAGGACGCATAGTTGTATTTCCATACCAAAAAAAAACTTTAAAAATGTAATCACATAAGTGCATTTAGCGCATATATGAAATAATTTATTTGATCATGCGGCCGTCTTTGGCTGTGTGCCAATCGGTAACTTTTTACTCAGAGGAAAAATGAGGTGAACAAATTTTCTGTGCCAAATGAAATGGGAAATTTTTACATCTGAAAAAAGCACATGCGAAAGCAAATAATCTGGGAATGAAATGTAAATTTAAGTATTTTTTCTGCCATTATGTTGAAGCAGTTAAGCTTTTGCGGGGGTGCGGGTGGCGGAGTATGTACTTCCTAGTGCTGGTTCACTTACGTGTTACTTCCAATTGTTTATCAAATAACAATGAACACAATTAAGTTATGCTTATAAATACACACTTTAATTAATTAGAATTTCGTACCTATGAACACAAGCGAGAAATATATGTATTACAATTTAAATAGAAATGTAATTGCGGGCGGTCGAATGGACTGTATAAAAGCGAGCAGAATAGAATAATAAAAAAGAACACACCGGAAAAGAGAATTCAAAAATGTCATAATAACCGGTGTTGCCAATGCGTATGTTTGATTTGATACATTTAACAATATGCAAATTAGAACTCAACATACCGCCGCCCTTGAACTATCTAAGTTATACAAATGATATGTTCAATTTACAATGGCATTGTTTCTTTGAAAAAAAATATTTAAAAATTATGAAATTCATTCTTAGCATAGAGATCTTCATCAGCAAAATAAGTCTTTCTCTGTGGGTAGAAGGCACAGTTTCGTTATTGGTCGCTTGTATTCCCCGGGTGCAGTTTTCACCGTTAAAACTCGCACTCGGCCATCAGCTCCCGGATGACACCGAATTACCCTTCCGAGTATCCACTTGGTCGGAGGAGTGAGATCGCTAAAAATTGCTACAATATCCCCCTCTTCAAAATTGCGCGACGGGCGGAACCATTTAGTGCGACGTTGCAGACTCAAGAGATACTCGTCTCTCCAACGGCGCCAAAAGTGCCGGCGTATTTCCGAGATAAGTTGCCACCTCTGATAGAGACTTCCATAGAACCCTTGACCCTCAGGTTCTGGGATGGATTTAAGCGGTTCGCCAATAATAAAATGACCCGGCGTTAGAGCTTCGAGGTCGGTTGCATTAGTTGACATCTCACATAATGGGCGATAGTTGACGCAAGCTTCTACTTCAGTTAACAATGTACTGAAGTCTTCATAAGAAAGAAGGGTATCTCCTAATACACGCTTCAAGTGGTATTTGATACGTTTTATACCGGTTTCCCAGTGGGGTGCGGTCGGTGGATTGAATCGCCACTCAATATTGGAGTCAGCAAAAAACGACTGAAGCGCCTCATCAGCTATACACTGCTCGTACTTATTGCGCAGTTCCCTTTCAGCTCCAATGAAATTCGTGCCATTGTCAGATACCATGGTCTTGCAATACCCTCTTCTGTTTATAAAACGCTTGAACGCGTTGAGAAAAGCTGGTGTTGATAGGTCGCCGCTGGCGAAACAGCGAGCGTACGTCGTACGGGACGCGGGCAGGTCACCCATTGATTACGAGGCAGCGTTACGGTTGATGCAAGTGCACTTGAAGCATTTGTGATAAATGCTGCGGATTAAACTACGAGCTCCAATCGTTGCAATACGACTTGCATTATGCGTGGCCCAGAGTGCAAAGTAAAAAAATGTATGTCGGAGATGATGAGACGACAAAGCAGAGAGTTCTTGGGCAGAATGATTGGATGTCTTGCGTCGTTAGAGATATCTGCGTATTTTAGTCGACCGACTACACGAAGAACACCGTTGGAGTCCAGAAATGGCTTCAAACGTAGCAAGCTACTGCGCAGAGGGATCGGCCTGTTTTCGGTGCAGTGAGAGATCTCTTTGGCGAAGGGAAGATTTTGCTCGTATTTTACCAAACGGCGCTCAGCCTCGACCACCTCCAAACAGCTTAGAGGACCATGACGTTTTTCGACAAGACGCTTAGTTGCTCGATTGTTGCTAATAAACCGTAAACAAAATGCGATGACACGACGTAGTTTTAAATACGACGAATATTTGGTAACGACAAGCCAGTAATCCTTTGCATTTGAGACATTTGCAGTAATTTTCTTTCGAACGCCAACATCGGTTGCGTGCTGATTTGTCGACTCTTTTTTCCAAAACTGATCAGCACCTTTCAAAAACGTAGGACCGTTCCACCAAAGCTCGTGGCAGAGCAGATCAGACGGAGATATACCCCTCTACGCGCAGTCGGCTGGGTTCGATCCAGACCTTACATGATGCCAGCTATTCGGAGGTAAGACGTCTTGGATTTCGGCAACGCGGTTAGCTACGAAAATTATCCATTTACTGGGATGCGCTTGTAACCAGGCTAAGGTGATGTTTGAATCCGTCCAAGCATATATCGGGTAGCGAAGATCACCCCAACTGTGCAGTACGCTTCGGACTAACTTCGAAGCGAGATGTGCAGCGCAAAGTTCAAGGCGAGGCAAAGTCGTCGGTTTAAGCGGAGCCACCTTAGGTTAGGTTAGGTTGCAAGGGCTGAGCCGAAACCACAAGGCAACTGCTCAATACTTAGGCCACCAAAGGGCCCATTGTAATACCCCGTACGGTCCCGAAGAAGGGACCCTTTCCCTGCCTACAACGGGTCGAACCACTTCGTGGAATCAATGAATTTCAGTAGAGCTTTCACTCCACAGCTAGAGACCTCCGCAAGGTCAAGTAGGAAAGGTTTGCCCAGGATGGCCAACCTACGCCTGCTAAGAACTGGACACTGGCAGAGGAGGTGCTGGACACTCTCCTCCTCTTCAGCATGTCTACAGCTGCGACAGTAATCGAATGTCGCTGCCCCCATTCTTGCACCATGCGTGCCTATTAAACAATGCCCTGCCATGACCCTAACCAGGGATGATAAAGCTAATTTATGTATACTCAGAAGCGCCCTTGTGCGCCCCTTGTCATAGGAGGGCCATGTTAGCCTGGACGTCTCACACGATGGGATGACCGACCATAGTTCATTTGCCCTTCTGATGCTCGTGCTCGTGTTCACACGAAGCTTGAAAGTGGCCATGGGCAAGCTTGAAAGTGGCCATGGGCACGCTAACGTTCATTGGTGTACAGTAGTCAGTGCGTACTGGTATTGGGACAGGGGCGTTTGTGCCCAGGATTGTTGCGTGTCCACTGGCCCTACCTGACCAGAGACCTGTTTCCTTTATACGTAGAGCGGTGATAACCGCAAATTCCTTTGCCACCCGGTCAAGAGGTGGCAGATGCAGCATTGTGTTGAGAGCTTCAGTCGGAGTGGAGCTGAGAGCCCCGGTGATGCAGAGCTCCGAGCTTCGTTGAACCTTTTGAAGCATGCCAAGATATGTGCTCTTTGCTAGTGTAGGCCACCAGACCAGTACACCATAGAGAAGAATCGGGCCCACAATGGCTGTGTAGATCCAGTAGACCACCCTAGGGGAGAACCCCCAGGTGGTACCAATTGCCCTCTTGCAGGTGAAAAGCGCCGCTGATGCCTTTTGGCTCGCTCGATTATATTATCAATCCAAAACAGCTTCCTGTCCAGAATAATTCCCAAGTATTTGACTTTATCGCTGAACGCTAAGGAGGTACCCCCAATTCTTGGCGGTGTCAGATCTGGTACTTTGTACCTTCTCGTGAAGAGGACTAACTCGGTTTTATCCGGGTTAACTTCCAAACCTGCGGCCGTGGCCCAGTGAGATATTTTGCATAGTGCCCCTTCCATTAAGTTACAGAGAGTTTGCAGAAATTTCCCCCGCATAGTGACGCAGATATCATCTGCATACGCGATCACTAGGTGACCTTCCGATTCCATAAGACGTAGCAGTTGGTTGACGGTAACCACCCAGAGTAACGGAGAGAGAACGCCTCCCTGCGGGGTGCCTCTGCTGACTGGTCTGCGAATCACGCTGCCGCCTAGCTCCGTTCTAATCTGCCTACGTGTGAGCAGATTATGTATAAACCCCACCAGACACGCATCAACCCCCAGACCCGTCAGCGCCGAGACAATGGCCTCCGGGAGTACGTTTTTGAAGGCACCCGCAATGTCAAGAAAAGCTACTAGAGCATACTCCTTGAGGTCAAGTGACCTTTCAATAACGGATACCAGTGAGTGCAGGGCCGTATCGGTCGACCTGCCCTTAGTATAGTCGTGCTGAGCTTGCGATAAAGCCGACGGTACAATCTTCCTCCTGATGTAGTCCTCTAGGAGTCTTTCTAGTGCCTTAAGTAGAAAAGAGGATAAACTTATAGGCCTATAGTCATTCGGTTTCGAGTGTGATGACTTCCCTGCTTTGGGGATAAAAACCACGTTGACCTCCCTCCATGATGTTGGTATAAAATTTAGCCTTAGACAGCTTTCGAACATCCCCTTAATCCAGGGCTTAATAAGTTCTGTAGTATGCTGGAGCTGAGCCGGAATGATTCCATCCGGGCCAGGCTACAGGGCTTAAAAGTCGAAAGAGCCCAGTCTATCTTATTAACATCTGTGATTTCGCTTATAAGCTGATCAGTAGATGACCCACTGTTGACAAAATTTGTAGACACACCCTCGCATGTCGGGAAGTGTGTGTCCATAAGCAGATTTATGGTTTCCGTAGGGGAGTTCGTCCACTGCCCAT
This sequence comes from Sphenella marginata, assembly GCA_951509765.1. Taxonomy (NCBI): domain Eukaryota; kingdom Metazoa; phylum Arthropoda; class Insecta; order Diptera; family Tephritidae; genus Sphenella; species Sphenella marginata. The sequence goes on along the minus strand of OX608080.1, from coordinate 81,416,125 downwards.
CGGGCTTTTGAACGTAGCTTAGCTGAGTAGGGGATTTCGATAGAACCTTCCTTAAGCGCGAGGCCGCGGATGTTGATTCGATTTTGCCACAGAAATCCACCCAAGAAGATCGCTTTTCCTTACGGAGTGCTTTTTTATAAGAATTTAGATTCGCTTTGTAGGCAGTCCATGCGGATTCATGCCCATCATGTTTGGCTTTGTTGAAAGCCGCCCTGCAAGACTTCCTAAGCTTGTCGAGATCAGACGTCCACCATGGTGGTTTGTGCGTTTTCCTAACTTTTCTAGCCGGACAGGCCCTATTCAGAGCAGTCCTGCAAATGTCACTGAAATTATCTACTAGTAGTTCCAGCTCCTCTTCGTTTCCTGGCTTCCTCACCTCTTTGGGTAGAGTTTTACCTAGGATCTTCTTGTAGTAGCCCCAGTTTGTACTTCTAACATTTTGAATATACTTAGGGCCCGTATACGCATCTGATATTGAGAAACTAATATACCTATGGTCAGAGAAGGAGTGCTCTTTTAGAACTCTCCAAGTTATCTTGTCACAGAAAGAGTCGGTGACCAGGGTTAAGTCAAGGACCTCCTCGCGGTTCCTTGTAATGAAAGTGGGGTCATTTCCCCTGTTACAAATACTTAGATTAGTACCTATGAGATAGTTAAATAATGACTCACCCCGATCATTTGTGTCACTGCTGCCCCACTGGGCATGGTGAGCGTTGGCATCGCCTCCATGTATTGTAGTGTCATTTTTCATATTTGTAGTTCTCACGAACTCCTTGAAATTAATAGGTGGCAGAGAGCCTTGGTGATCGTGTGCTAGGTAGAAGGAGGCGAACATGAGTCTCCTTCCCAACACCTCGACGCTAACTGCTGTCAGATCCCCATCACTAAAATTGGGTAGAAGAAATACATTAAGAGTAGACTTAGCTAGTATACAAGTGCGAGGCTTACCCTTATCTTTGGCGCTGTAAAGCTTGAAAGCTGGCGTCCGCAAACCACAGATCCTATTGCCAGTGATCCATGGCTCCTGGACTAAAACGATGTCTACCGCACCTGAGGACAGGTGCAGTAGAAGTGCAGCTGACGCTGCTTTGCAGTGATGCAGGTTTATTTGAAGGACCCGCATTACAGTTTACTCGCGCTCACCTCCGTGAGCGTCGCGTCGGAATCGCCATCACCCAGAAGCTGACTCTCAGAGTAAATCCCTCTGAGAGCCAAGCTACCGTCCGAGCCTGATGAAACGTACCCGCTCTGATCCTCACCCGCGTCCACCTCCATCTCGTCGACCACCTCCGTTCGAGATTCGAAGCTGACTAGGGCTTCGACATCAGCCTTGTAGAAATTCAAGTTTACATTTTTGAAGCCGTAGCTCACTCGAAAGTCCTGCTTAGCAAGCGCATCGACGCTTGCGCCGTCGAGCAGCAGGACCACTTGCATGGTGGCCCGGTCGGATTTCTCGACATTGACCACCTTCCAATTTGTAGTTGGTAGACCCGGGTTGTAAACCTGGAGCAGCTCCAGGATATCAGCTGGGTCCGATGGCGTCACTGGGACCCAGACTCTAGCCATTGGTCGTGAGGGGATATCACGCGCCTCCACTACCTTAAGGCGCGCCCCCGGGTAAACCTTGCCAAGCCTCATAACGGCGGCTTTATACAGCTCTACCGACCTGGAGTCATCACAGGCGACGAGCTTAACATTACCCTGGAACCACCCTGCATCTGTGTAAGATGGCGGTGGACCAGGGTTATCCTTCAGGACCTTAACGGCCACAGTAGCGAGCGCAGCTTCAACCCACTTCCACTGCTGCTTTGGGATCCTGCCATCTTCGCTACTCTCGTCGATCACTCCAATGATCCGCCGTCCCTTGGCGATTTCGGCAAAAGAGCGCGTCCAGCCTCCATGCGTCTTGGCCCTTTTCGGTGCCGTGGGATTAGACTCGTCCATCGATCTCTAGCGCTTCGAGGTTTCATCACTCTCGACCCAGTCTGACCTATAATCCGGAAACATGTTCCTCGCTCTTTCAAGGTCACGCTGAGCTCTAGACCAGACCTCCGCAGAGACATCCCCCTCCCTTATCGGTGAGGTGGCGTTCCTACGGAGGATCCGGATTGCCCAGCGCCTCTCTTGATGGTTGGGCTGCTTCTTGCGTCCCCCAACCCCAGAGGCAGTCACCCCCGCATCCCTGGAACCCCCAGCAGCCGAACCACCAGACGCTTGCCGCTGAGTGGCAGCCCTGCTAGTGGAGGCTATCGGGTGAGCGGAAACCGCCTTAAGGGCCGTCCGGTCAGTACCGGCCTTCGGACCGGCTGGGCTGGATTTACCCTCTGCCCTGCCCTGCTTTACAGGGTCCTTGGCCCCATAGCTGACCCCCCCCACAACCCTGTGACCCCCAGCAGCCGACCCAGCAGACGCTAGTCGCTGGGTGGCAGATCCACTGGTGGAGGTCAAGGGAAGGGCGGCGGTTGCACAGGAGGCCTTCTGGTCAGTACCCCTTCCAAGAGAGGTACCGGTCCTTGGACCACTCGAGCTGGATAGACTCTCAGCCCTTACCTGTCTAGCTGCCGCTGCGAAAGGTCGCCGCCGAAGCGTTACCAGGTGCCACCACGAGGAGGCTCCACCCCTACAAGAGGGAGGGAGGGTGCAAACTACACCTAAGAGTGGACGATTTGGGGTGACGCCGGTGAGTGCAAAGCGTGACACCCCCATCAAAGGCACCCGCGGAGCCACCTTAGTTTTAGCCGAAATTAGGGTTACAGCAACAGTCGGTTTGCAGAGTACGGGCGTATAAGACAGCGGCGTAAGCCCGTTCCGAAGCGTCAGCAAAAATGTGTAATTCCGTGTACGAACCGGGCATTCCGGATCCTATCCAGAGTTGACCTTTAACTCCCTTAAGTTTTGTAGCTCTACTCGATGATCTCGCCAAGCTTTTCGATCGCGTCTGGTACTAGGTCGTCCCACCCAACTGCAGAACACCAAACGTCTTGGAGCCACACTTTCCCTTTTACGGTGACAGGGGCGTGTAGACCTAGTGGGTCAAAGAGCGTACTAGCGTCGGATAGGAGGGATCACTTGGTTCTTGGAACGGTTCTTTCTTCAAATTGACGGCAAACGTGAAGTGATCTCCCTCGGTGTCCCACATCAGGCCCAGTGCGTGAACATCTTTACCGTCGACTACGTAGTGCGAAATACCTCACGCAGATTCGGAGATACTCTCGTTTAGCTCCTTACAATTCGATGCCCACTTTCGTAGCTCGAAGCCTCCTTCCATGAAAATCCGCGAGACATTTTGTTGCAGGGATTGAATTTCGGTTTTGCAAGATGTACCGGTAAGCAGATCGTCCATGTACAAATCCCTAAGGATAACGGAAATGGCTTTTTTGGAATCGTTCGAAGAATCCTCAGCGGTTTGTTGCAGAGCTTTTACGGCTAGATGAGAAGCAGCCGCCACACCATAGGTTACTCGCCGCATTCGGTAATCTTGAATTGGCGCCAAACAATGCGTTGGCGGTACATCTTTGCAACATCGGCGGTGACAGCGAAGCGGTGCATACGGAAACGCAACAATATGGCGTACAGGTCGTGCTGCAATTGCGGTTTAACATAAAGAGCGTCGTTGATCGAATTCACGGAGGTGGTTTTGGCAGATGCGTTGAAGACGACCCTTAGCTTCGTCGTAACGCTCGCTTCCTTCAGTACTGGGTGATGCGGCATGTAATATACAGCGTTAGTCATCTCTTCAAGTACAGGTTCCATATGACCCGTATCTAGCAGTTCTTGCATGAACTCATTGTATAGTGATTTCAATGCATTGTCCCGAGTCATCCTTCGTTCGATGCGTAAAAGACTTCGTACGGCAAGGTCGCGAGATTCACCCAATGGTAACTCTGCTTTCAGCGGTAACTCCACTAGAAAGCGTCCATCAGGTGATCTTTGGTTCGTCGAAACGAAGTGTTCTTCGCAGAAGATCTCATCGTGCGTAAGATGCGGTTTTTGCTGAGACTCCTCAAGTTCCCATAGTCTAGTAAGCGCGCGATCAAGTTGCACATCACAATGCAGCCACTGTACGTTGATTGGTAGAGAAGGTGAAGTTCAGGACAGATAAAGCGACTCATAGCATCCATACCAAGTAGAATATCGATTCGACCAGGTTTCATAAAATGCGGGTCAGCTAGGATCAAACCCTGAGTATGTGGCCATTCAGGAATGTAAAGCAAGTCGCTGGTGATTTTCGGCAAAATCAAAGCATCGACAGGATAACGATCCTTGGCGAAGTACGACGAGAGTAAGAGTGATGTCTCACCCTTACAACGACCACCCAGAGATGAACTTATCCAGGTGACAATTACCGAAGACGATTTACGGGGTAGGCCCAAGCGTTGAACACACGCCTCAGTGACGAATGTGGCATGCGAACCAGAGTCAAATAATAAGCGAGCCGTCTGCCATCGGTCGGCGGAGTCGCGAACCTTTACTGAAGCGGTAGACAGTAACACAGTTTGTTGCGTTACAGAAAGCGGGTTTTCCTCAGAACTCAAGTATGATGAGACAGCATTAGTAGTATTTGGCGAACTGGTGCTAGCAGACGCGTTTAAGGGAGTAGTTGCGGATGAGTCCGAATAGGTGCCGTTAGTCTGGGCGACGAAATGAGCGGATGTAGCGGTTGATGCTCCTATTCCATGAAGTAGCGTCTGATATCGTTGACGGCATATACGGCACGTGGAAGCACTATTGCAGCGATCCTTATAGTGGATTCTTGAATGAATTTCGACTTGGCGGTGGAATCGAAATTACGAAACTTTTCGCAGACGTATATTTTATGCGCAGCATTGCAGTACATGCAACGCTTATTATTTTGATTAGAAACTGCATGAAGGACTTTAGCTGATTTTGCAGAAGGTTTCGACGAACTTGGCTTAACTACTTGTGCTTGAGAAGCTGGTGTACCAAGCATATCTAACGAGCGGCATCTTATAGGAAGCTTGTCAGTTGTTCAAGGGTTGGGGGTTCGTCGCTAACTAGGGATAGTTCCCATTTCTTACGGGTCTCGAACGCTAGTTTGATAACGATCTCGTCCCAAAACTCGACTGGTCTTCCCAATGCTTTCAGCTCACGTATATGCTGATGAAATCCGTTTGAAACTTTCTTTATAGCATCAACAGTATCGCCCGATGCCTTGCATATTTCCCCTATTGCTCTAAGATGCGCCTCAACTATGACGCGCATTACCTTATATCGTGACTTCAGCAAATCCCAAGCTTCCGAATAGTTCGCGTCGCTATTCCGTTTCTTATATTAAGGGCTTCACCCCTCAAGCAACTACGCAGATAATTCAGCTTTTGTCCGCCTGGCAAAGCAGCATTACTATCGACTAAAGAACAAAACGCGTCGTAGAAGGAGATCCAGTCGGTGGAATCCCCAGCAAAGGTTGGAAGATCCATTTTGGGTAAGCGTATGGATGCAGACACAGTGGCAGACGAATGTGTGGGTTGCGATGCAGACTCAACTCTGCACTTCTGAACACGCTCGAAATTCGCTAAAGCAGTGACATACCACGTTTCAGCTTGTATACGCGCATTTTCTTCTACTTGCGCATTTTCAACTCCTCAAGAGGTTTCCACAGCATCTTGAGCGGTGTTAAAACGAGTCCATTGCTCACTCAGCAAAGTTAAATGGCTCTCCACACTATCGATGTCAAGGGCAAATGCGTCGTCTATGCTTTTAGTCATATATCTTTTAATGGCATTTAGTGCAGAATCACGAGTTTTGACATAAGCAGACATTTTTAAATTTGGTCAAATTTACTTGCAGGTGGGTATAATTTATGCGGCTTAATTCGTAACGGAAACCAAAGTTATTATATATGTAGGTATGTAGGTATGTATATGCGCTAAAAGCGAATAGCGCGATTGCAGCGGGCGAATGGAAGTCACGGAAATGGCAAGATATAATATAAAATACCTTTCATAAAAACTTGCATGTACATACGTATTAGAGATGATTTTATTTTATTTTCCGCTTTGCCCAATTATTATACGAAGTGCGGCTATGCACTTGCGTTTTTAATTAATATTTGAGCGATCCGGCTCGAAGGACCAAAAAATGTTGAAGCAGTTTACCTTTTGCGGGGGTGCGGGTGGCGGAGTGTGTACTTCCTAGTGCTGGTTCACTTACGTGTTACTTCCAATTGTTTATCAAATAAAAATGAACACAATTAAGTTATGCTTATAAATACACACTTTAATTAATTAGAATTTCGTACTTATGAACACAAGCGAGAAATATATGTGTTACAATTTACTGTATAAAAGCGAGCAGAATACAATAATAAAAAAGAACACACCGGAAAAGAGAATTCAAAAATGTCATAATAACCGGTGTTGACAATGCGTATGTTTGATTTGATACATTTAACAATATGCAAATTAGAACTCAACACATTATGTTACGGCGAGCCCGGGTAATGGCGGGGTTGCTCGCACGTAATAATATGTAACGAAAAAAGTGAAAGAAAATGCGTTGCAAGTCGCTCGAAGAATCCTCAGCGGTTTTTTGCAGAGCTTTTACGGCTAGATGAGAAGCAGCCGCCACACCATAGGTTACTCGCCGCATTCGGTAATCTTGAATTGGCGCCAAACAATGCGTTGCAAGTCGATGTGCTTTGATGACACACAGACTTGGCGGTACATCTTTGCAACATCGGCGGTGACAGCGAAGCGGTGCATACGGAAACGCAACAATATGGCGTACAGGTCGTGCTGCAATTGCGGTTTAACATAAAGAGCGTCGTTGATCGAATTCACGGAGGTGGTTTTGGCAGATGCGTTGAAGACGACCCTTAGCTTCGTCGTAACGCTCGCTTCCTTCAGTACTGGGTGATGCGGCATGTAATATACAGCGTTAGTCATCTCTTCAAGTACAGGTTCCATATGACCCGTATCTAGCAGTTCTTGCATGAACTCATTGTATAGTGATTGCAACGCATTGTCCCGAGTCATCCTTCGTTCGATGCGTAAAAGACTTCGTACGGCAAGGTCGCGAGATTCACCCAATGGTAACTCTGCTTTCAGCGGTAACTCCACTAGAAAGCGTCCATCAGGTGATCTTTGGTGCGTCGAAACGAAGTGTTCTTCGCAGAAGATCTCATCGTGCGTAAGATGCGGTTTTTGCTGAGACTCCTAGTAAGCGCGCGATCAAGTTGCACATCACAATGCAGCGACTGTACGTTGATTGGTAGGGAAGGTGAGGTTTTAATACTCCAAACCAAAGACCGTATTTTGCGCCATAGGTGCGCCGAGTGGACCTTTGCGAAGTTCAGGACAGATAAAGCGACTCATAGCATCCATACCAAGTAGAATATCGATTCGACCAGGTTTCATAAAATGCGGGTCAACTAGGATCAAACCCTGAGTATGTGGCCATTCAGGAATGTAAAGCAAGTCGCTGGTGATTTTCGGCAAAATCAAAGCATCGACAGGATAACGATCCTTGGCGAAGTACGACGAGAGTAAGAGTGATGTCTCAAGGGTTGGGGGTTCGTCGCTAACTAGGGATAGTTCCCATTTCTTACGGGTCTCGAACGCTAGTTTTATGACGATCTCGTCCCAAAACTCGACTGGTCTTCCCAATGCTTTCAGCTCACGTATATGCTGATGAAATCCGTTTGAAACTTTCTTTATAGCATCAACAGTATCGCCCGATGCCTTGCATATTTCCCCTATTGCTCTAAGATGCGCCTCAACTATGACGCGCATTACCTTATATCGTGACTTCAGCAAATCCCAAGCTTCCGAATAGTTCGCGTCGCTATTCCAAAGTTATTATATATTAAGGGCTTCACCCCTCAAGCAACTACGCAGATAATTCAGCTTTTGTCCGCCTGGCAAAGCAGCATTACTATCGACTAAAGAACAAAACGCGTCGTAGAAGGAGATCCAGTCGGTGGAATCACCAGCAAAGGTTGGAAGATCCATTTTGGGTAAGCGTATGGATGCAGACACAGTGGCAGACGAATGTGTGGGTTGCGATGCAGACTCAACTCTGCACTTCTGAACACGCTCGAAATTCGCTAAAGCAGTGACATACCACGTTTCAGCTTGTATACGCGCATTTTCTTCTACTTGCGCATTTTCAACTCCACAAGAGGTTTCCACAGCATCTTGAGCGGTGTTAAAACGAGTCCATTGCTCACTCAGCAAAGTTAAATGGCTCTCCACACTATCGATGTCAAGGGCAAATGCGTCGTCTATGCTTTTATTTATTTATTTATTTATTTATTTAGTCTATGATTTACAAACCTTACAGACTAAGAAGTGAAAGAAAAAATAAAATTTATAAATTTTACAACATTTTAAGAATAGTACATATACAGAATTTCTTTAAATACAGTACGATTAGCAAAGATATCTATATTTATTTCTCTATATAATAAGTTAAATTCAGCTAATAGCCTGAAAATTGGTTCATTTTGAGCATACCTTGTTTTACAAATATCAACAACAAACAAATCATTATGCCGAAGATTTCTTGATGGCACATTGATTTTTATACAATGTAATAAATATGGACAATCAATGGTCCCATTCAGAACATCACGAATAAATACCAAACCAGATATTAGTCTCCTACTGGCAAGAGTATGCAAACTGATCAATTTGCACCGAGACAAATACGACGGAATAGGCATATCAAACCTTATGGTAAATAATGCAAATTTCAAAAACTGTCTTTGTACTCTTTCCAATCTACTGGAATGAACTTCATAATACGGATTCCAGATTATAGAAGCATATTCCAATTTAGGCCTTACAAATGTATTAAACAGTAGTTTTTTTGTGTAAGGATCCTTAAATTCAGAGCTGTTACGCCTAATAAACGCTAGAGCGGAATATGATTTAGGTATAATATAATTAAGATGATCAGTAAAAGTAAAATTTGAGTCAAAAACTACCCCCAGATCTTTAATTTTGTTGCTAGAGCTAATAATGGAACCAGAAATGTAATATGATGATGGAAGTGGGAATCGAATTTTATTGTAAGTGACGGAGTAGCACTTTTCAATATTAATGGACAGATTATTAGTCCGACACCAATCTTGAAACTTGTTTACCGCATTTTGCAATATTTCGATATCATATGGGCTATTTATCTTTTTAAAAATCTTTAAGTCATCAGCATAAAGCAGATGTTCGCACAAAGTGAAACACTCAGTGCAGTCATTAATAACAGTTACAAAGAATAGAGGACCCAGAATACTTCCTTGGGGAACCCCGGATGCTGCTCTATAAGAGAAAGACTTCACACCGTCAACAACAACATAGTTTACTCTGTTTATCAAATAAGAATTAACCCAGGATAAGAAAGAGGAATGAAATCCAAACAATTGTAGTTTATGGACTAATAGCCTGTGGGAAACTCTATCAAAAGCTTTAGATAGATCCGTATAGATGGAGTCTACCTGCAAGCCATCAGTAAAGCATGAAATACAGTAATTTGAAAAAACCGCCAGGTTGGTGACCGTTGACCGACCTGGAATAAAACCATGTTGAGATAATGCTATATATGGTTTAAGAGCAAATGAAAGTTTAGAGCTAATGATTTTTTCAAATAACTTAGCAATATTAGTAATTTGTGAAATTGGTCGATAATTAGACAACTCCTTCTTGCTCCCAGATTTGAAAACAGGGGTAACAGATGTGACTTTCCACTCCTCCAGAAAATAACCAGACCTAAGAGACAGGTTGAATAACAGAAGAAGCGGATCCATATCATATATCTTTTAATGGCATTTAGTGCAGAATCACGAGTTTTGACAAAAGCAGACATTTTTAAATTTGGTCAAATTTACTTGCAGGTGGGTATAATTTATGCGGCTTAATTTGTAACGGAAACCAAAGTTATTATATATGTAGGTATGTAGGTATGTATATGCGCTAAAAGCGAATAGCGCGATTGCAGCGGGCGAATGGAAGTCACGGAAATGGCAAGATATAATATAAAATACCTTTCATAAAAACTTGCATGTACATACGTATTAGAGATGATTTTATTTTATTTTCCGCTTTGCCCAATTATTATGCGAAGTGCGGCTATGCACTTGCGTTTTTAATTAATATTTGAGCGATCCGGCTCGAAGGACCAAAAAATGTTGAAGCAGTTTACCTTTTGCGGGGGTGCGGGTGGCGGAGTGTGTACTTCCTAGTGCTGGTTCACTTACGTGCTACTTCCAATTGTTTATCAAATAAAAATGAACACAATTAAGTTATGCTTATAAATACACACTTTAATTAATTAGAATTTCGTACTTATGAACACAAGCGAGAAATATATGTGTTACAATTTACTGTATAAAAGCGAGCAGAATACAATAATAAAAAAGAACACACCGGAAAAGAGAATTCAAAAATGTCATAATAACCGGTGTTGACAATGCGTATGTTTGATTTGATACATTTAACAATATGCAAATTAGAACTCAACACATTATGTTACGGCGAGCCCGGGTAATGGCGGGGTTGCTCGCACGTAATAATATGTAACGAAAAAAGTGAAAGAAAATGCGTTGCAAGTCGCTCGAAGAATCCTCAGCGGTTTTACGGCTAGATGAGAAGCAGCCGCCACACCATAGGTTACTCGCCGCATTCGGTAATCTTGAATTGGCGCCAAACAATGCGTTGCAAGTCGATGTGCTTTGATGACACACAGACTTGGCGGTACATCTTTGCAACATCGGCGGTGACAGCGCAGCGGTGCATACGGAAACGCAACAATATGGCGTACAGGTCGTGCTGCAATTGCGGTTTAACATAAAGAGCGTCGTTGATCGAATTTCCGGAGGTGGTTTTGGCAGATGCGTTGAAGACGACCCTTAGCTTCGTCGTAACGCTCGCTTCCTTCAGTACTGGGTGATGCGGCATGTAATATACAGCGTTAGTCATCTCTTCAAGTACAGGTTCCATATGACCCGTATCTAGCAGTTCTTGCATGAACTCATTGTATAGTGATTGCAACGCATTGTCCCGAGTCATCCTTCGTTCGATGCGTAAAAGACTTCGTACGGCAAGGTCGCGAGATTCACCCAATGGTAACTCTGCTTTCAGCGGTAACTCCACTAGAAAGCGTCCATCAGGTGATCTTTGGTGCGTCGAAACGAAGTGTTCTTCGCAGAAGATCTCATCGTGCGTAAGATGCGGTTTTTGCTGAGACTCCTCAAGTTCCCATAGTCTAGTAAGCGCGCGATCAAGTTGCACATCACAATGCAGCGACTGTACGTTGATTGGTAGAGAAGGTGAGGTTTTAATACTCCAAACCAAAGACCGTATTTTGCGCCATAGGTGCGCCGAGTGGACCTTTGCGAAGTTCAGGACAGATAAAGCGACTCATAGCATCCATACCAAGTAGAATATCGATTCGACCAGGTTTCATAAAATGCGGGTCAGCTAGGATCAAACCCTGAGTATGTGGCCATTCAGGAATGTAAAGCAAGTCGCTGGTGATTTTCGGCAAAATCAAAGCATCGACAGGATAACGATCCTTGGCGAAGTACGACGAGAGTAAGAGTGATGTCTCACCCTTACAACGACCACCCAGAGTTGAACTTATCCAGGTGACAATTACCGAAGACGATTTACGGGGTAGGCCCAAGCGTTGAACACACGCCTCAGTGACGAATGTGGCATGCGAACCAGAGTCAAATAATAAGCGAGCCGTCTGCCATCGGTCGGCGGAGTCGCGAACCTTTACTGAAGCGGTAGACAGTAACACAGTTTGTTGCGTTACAGAAAGCGGGTTTTCCTCAGAACTCAAGTATGATGAGACAGCATTAGTAGTATTTGGCGAACTGGTGCTAGCAGACGCGTTTAAGGGAGTAGTTGCGGATGAGTCCGAATAGGTGCCGTTAGTCTGGGCGACGAAATGAGCGGATGTAGCGGTTGATGCTCCTATTCCATGAAGTAGCGTCTGATATCGTTGACGGCATATACGGCACGTGGAAGCACTATTGCAGCGATCCTTATAGTGGATTCTTGAATGAATTTCGACTTGGCGGTGGAATCGAAATTACGAAACTTTTCGCAGACGTATATTTTATGCGCAGCATTGCAGTACATGCAACGCTTATTATTTTGATTAGAAACTGCATGAAGGACTTTAGCTGATTTTGCAGAAGGTTTCGACGAACTTGGCTTAACTACTTGTGCTTGAGAAGCTGGTGTACCAAGCATATCTAACGAGCGGCATCTTATAGGAAGCTTGTCAGTTGTTCAAGGGTTGGGGGTTCGTCGCTAACTAGGGATAGTTCCCATTTCTTACGGGTCTCGAACGCTAGTTTGATAACGATCTCGTCCCAAAACTCGACTGGTCTTCCCAATGCTTTCAGCTCACGTATATGCTGATGAAATCCGTTTGAAACTTTCTTTATAGCATCAACAGTATCGCCCGATGCCTTGCATATTTCCCCTATTGCTCTAAGATGCGCCTCAACTATGACGCGCATTACCTTATATCGTGACTTCAGCAAATCCCAAGCTTCCGAATAGTTCGCGTCGCTATTCCGTTTCTTATATTAAGGGCTTCACCCCTCAAGCAACTACGCAGATAATTCAGCTTTTGTCCGCCTGGCAAAGCAGCATTACTATCGACTAAAGAACAAAACGCGTCGTAGAAGGAGATCCAGTCGGTGGAATCCCCAGCAAAGGTTGGAAGATCCATTTTGGGTAAGCGTATGGACAGACACAGTGGCAGACGAATGTGTGGGTTGCGATGCAGACTCAACTCTGCACTCAACTCTGCATTTTCTTCTACTTGCGCATTTTCAACTCCTCAAGAGGTTTCCACAGCATCTTGAGCGGTGTTAAAACGAGTCCATTGCTCACTCAGCAAAGTTAAATGGCTCTCCACACTATCGATGTCAAGGGCAAATGCGTCGTCTATGCTTTTAGTCATATATCTTTTAATGGCATTTAGTGCAGAATCACGAGTTTTGACAAAAGCAGACATTTTTAAATTTGGTCAAATTTACTTGCAGGTGGGTATAATTTATGCGGCTTAATTTGTAACGGAAACCAAAGTTATTATATATGTAGGTATGTAGGTATGTATATGCGCTAAAAGCGAATAGCGCGATTGCAGCGGGCGAATGGAAATCACGGAAATGGCAAGATATAATATAAAATACCTTTCATAAAAACTTGCATGTACATACGTATTAGAGATGATTTTATTTTATTTTCCGCTTTGCCCAATTATTATACGAAGTGCGGCTATGCACTTGCGTTTTTAATTAATATTTGAGCGATCCGGATCGAAGGACCAAAAAATGTTGAAGCAGTTTACCTTTTGCGGGGGTGCGGGTGGCGGAGTGTGTACTTCCTAGTGCTGGTTCACTTACGTGTTACTTCCAATTGTTTATCAAATAAAAATGAACACAATTAAGTTATGCTTATAAATACACACTTTAATTAATTAGAATTTCGTACTTATGAACACAAGCGAGAAATATATGTGTTACAATTTACTGTATAAAAGCGAGCAGAATACAATAATAAAAAAGAACACACCGGAAAAGAGAATTCAAAAATGTCATAATAACCGGTGTTGACAATGCGTATGTTTGATTTGATACATTTAACAATATGCAAATTAGAACTCAACACATTATGTTACGGCGAGCCCGGGTAATGGCGGGGTTGCTCCCACGTAATAATATGTAACGAAAAAAGTGAAAGAAAATGCGTTGCAAGTCGCTCGAAGAATCCTCAGCGGTTTTTTGCAGAGCTTTTACGGCTAGATGAGAAGCAGCCGCCACACCATAGGTTACTCGCCGCATTCGGTAATCTTGAATTGGCGCCAAACAATGCGTTGCAAGTCGATGTGCTTTGATGACACACAGACTTGGCGGTACATCTTTGCAACATCGGCGGTGACAGCGAAGCGGTGCATACGGAAACGCAACAATATGGCGTACAGGTCGTGCTGCAATTGCGGTTTAACATAAAGAGCGTCGTTGATCGAATTCACGGAGGTGGTTTTGGCAGATGCGTTGAAGACGACCCTTAGCTTCGTCGTAACGCTCGCTTCCTTCAGTACTGGGTGATGCGGCATGTAATATACAGCGTTAGTCATCTCTTCAAGTACAGGTTCCATATGACCCGTATCTAGCAGTTCTTGCATGAACTCATTGTATAGTGATTGCAACGCATTGTCCCGAGTCATCCTTCGTTCGATGCGTAAAAGACTTCGTACGGCAAGGTCGCGAGATTCACCCAATGGTAACTCTGCTTTCAGCGGTAACTCCACTAGAAAGCGTCCATCAGGTGATCTTTGGTGCGTCGAAACGAAGTGTTCTTCGCAGAAGATCTCATCGTGCGTAAGATGCGGTTTTTGCTGAGACTCCTCAAGTTCCCATAGTCTAGTAAGCGCGCGATCAAGTTGCACATCACAATGCAGCGACTGTACGTTGATTGGTAGAGAAGGTGAGGTTTTAATACTCCAAACCAAAGACCGTATTTTGCGCCATAGGTGCGCCGAGTGGACCTTTGCGAAGTTCAGGACAGATAAAGCGACTCATAGCATCCATACCAAGTAGAATATCGATTCGACCAGGTTTCATAAAATGCGGGTCAGCTAGGATCAAACCCTGAGTATGTGGCCATTCAGGAATGTAAAGCAAGTCGCTGGTGATTTTCGGCAAAATCAAAGCATCGACAGGATAACGATCCTTGGCGAAGTACGACGAGAGTAAGAGTGATGTCTCACCCTTACAACGACCACCCAGAGATGAACTTATCCAGGTGACAATTACCGAAGACGATTTACGGGGTAGGCCCAAGCGTTGAACACACGCCTCAGTGACGAATGTGGCATGCGAACCAGAGTCAAATAATAAGCGAGCCGTCTGCCATCGGTCGGCGGAGTCGCGAACCTTTACTGAAGCGGTAGACAGTAACACAGTTTGTTGCGTTACAGAAAGCGGGTTTTCCTCAGAACTCAAGTATGATGAGACAGCATTAGTAGTATTTGGCGAACTGGTGCTAGCAGACGCGTTTAAGGGAGTAGTTGCGGATGAGTCCGAATAGGTGCGGTTAGTCTAGGCGACGAAATGAGCGGATGTAGCGGTTGATGCTCCTATTCCATGAAGTAGCGTCTGATATCGTTGACGGCATATACGGCACGTGGAAGCACTATTGCAGCGATCCTTATAGTGGATTCTTGAATGAATTTCGACTTGGCGGTGGAATCGAAATTACGAAACTTTTCGCAGACGTATATTTTATGCGCAGCATTGCAGTACATGCAACGCTTATTATTTTGATTAGAAACTGCATGAAGGACTTTAGCTGATTTTGCAGAAGGTTTCGACGAACTTGGCTTAACTACTTGTGCTTGAGAAGCTAGTTCCCATTTCTTACGGGTCTCGAACGCTAGTTTGATGACGATCTCGTCCCAAAACTCGACTGGTCTTCCCAATGCTTTCAGCTCACGTATATGCTGATGAAATCCGTTTGAAACTTTCTTTATAGCATCAACAGTATCGCCCGATGCCTTGCATATTTCCCTTATTGCTCTAAGATGCGCCTCAACTATGACGCGTATTACCTTATATCGTGACTTCAGCAAATCCCAAGCTTCCGAATAGTTCGCGTCGCTATTCCGTTTCTTATATTAAGGGCTTCACCCCTCAAGCAACTACGCAGATAATTCAGCTTTTGTCCGCCTGGCAAAGCAGCATTACTATCGACTAAAGAACAAAACGCGTCGTAGAAGGAGATCCAGTCGGTGGAATCACCAGCAAAGGTTGGAAGATCCATTTTGGGTAAGCGTATGGATGCAGACACAGTGGCAGACGAATGTGTGGGTTGCGATGCAGACTCAACTCTGCACTTCTGAACACGCTCGAAACTCGCTAAAGCAGTGACATACCACGTTTCAGCTTGTATACGCGCATTTTCTTCTACTTGCGCATTTTCAACTCCTCAAGAGGTTTCCACAGCATCTTGAGCGGTGTTAAAACGAGTCCATTGCTCACTCAGCAAAGTTAAATGGCTCTCCACACTATCGATGTCAAGGGCAAATGCGTCGTCTATGCTTTTAGTCATATATCTTTTAATGGCATTTAGTGCAGAATCACGAGTTTTGACAAAAGCAGACATTTTTAAATTTGGTCAAATTTACTTGCAGGTGGGTATAATTTATGCGGCTTAATTTGTAACCGAAACCAAAGTTATTATATATGTAGGTATGTAGGTATGTATATGCGCTAAAAGCGAATAGCGCGATTGCAGCGGGCGAATGGAAGTCACGGAAATGGCAAGATATAATATAAAATACCTTTCATAAAAACTTGCATGTGCATACGTATTAGAGATGATTTTATTTTATTTTCCGCTTTGCCCAATTATTATACGAAGTGCGGCTATGCACTTGCGTTTTTAATTAATATTTGAGCGATCCAAAAAATGTTGAAGCAGTTTACCTTTTGCGGGGGTGCGGGTGGCGGAGTGTGTACTTCCTAGTGCTGGTTCACTTACGTGTTACTTCCAATTGTTTATCAAATAAAAATGAACACAATTAAGTTATGCTTATAAATACACACTTTAATTAATTAGAATTTCGTACTTATGAACACAAGCGAGAAATATATGTGTTACAATTTACTGTATAAAAGCGAGCAGAATACAATAATAAAAAAGAACACACCGGAAAAGAGAATTCAAAAATGTCATAATAACCGGTGTTGACAATGCGTATGTTTGATTTGATAAATTTAACAATATGCAAATTAGAACTCAACACATTATGTTACGGCGAGCCCGGGTAATGGCGGGGTTGCTCGCACGTAATAATATGTAACGAAAAAAGTGAAAGAAAGGGCAGCGAATGAATAAATAATAAGACACTGTATTTCAAATATAAATACAATACAATAAGTGAATCTCTTTATTGAGTATAATGTACAACCTTAATTATCGGACAATTAAGGCGTACAAGTACTATTTTATGAAAATGAATAATCAGTATTTTATAACAGTCTATAATTAAGTGAATTTACGGAATTTCTAATTAGACACTTGGAATGGATCTTACCTGGAGTGGCTGCTGATAATTTGATTCGTGCTCAAAACAGAAGTGAAAGCGCCTTCAGATAAAACTTAGCTCTGTACCGCCACCGAATGCCTACTTTCGTAGGCTTCGAAGGGGTAAGAGCTGTTATCGGGCGAAAAGATAATAAAAAAGTTGCGCGGGCAGATACTAGTATGTACTACGAGGGGCGACCGATATATTTAGGCCGGTGGCCTAAACACATTATATTTGATATTTTTGGCTTTAAACTATATTTTACCGTTTAATAACGTATTGGCATATAAATTTATTTGAAATAATATGAGTGGCAATACCGAATGCATACATGTGTACACATTCACAGTTGTCAGAATTTTACCTAGCCCCATCGGCTAGGGAAAATTGTGGCATTCGTATTCACCAGAACAAATGTCAGAATTTTCTCCTGGACTGTCAAAATTTTGCTATTTTCAACCGATTGGCACACAGCCTTTGTTATTAAAACTTTTAAAAACAACAAAAGGTTGGCTTTAGGCGTGCCTTAAGTTCGTGGGCACCAACGAAATATGTGATTTTTCTGAAATTAAAATTAATATATGTACGTTCTCTGACTTACTTCTCACAAAATGGAAGAATAATACACTTATTATTTATTTATTATTATTTATTCTTTAATGTTGTTGGTTGTGCACAAGACTTAAGCCTTTTAAGCACATATTATTTTATACAATATTAATTTGGAAAAATTGAAATTATTAAATTTAGCCTAAAAAATAATCTAATCGTATTAACAATTTTAGAGAAATAAACTTACTTAAATTTACATAGTTAAGATGTGTAAAAGGAAAATAAGTACTCGAGGAAGGTGAAAAAGAGATATAAAGTGCAGAAATTAAAGTATTTGGAAATAATTTAGAACCTCCAATTTAAAGCGTCTATCATTCTTAATGGATTTTAGAGCTGCTGGCAGAGCGTTCCACACCTTTACTACACTGACAAAAAACATTCTGGATGATGCAAGATATGTGTGTCTAGGTACAATAAGGTTACACGTTCTTACTGACCGCGCAAAAGTTATTTTATTGTAAAGATATCCCGGATTTTTAATATGGATCAATTTGTGCAAAAGTAAAAGATTACGATAGTTTAAGAAGGTAGTGAGGCTACAGTTGAGTATCTTACAGCTATATTCGGAAATGTGATCGAACTTACGCTTCGAAAATACGTATCTTGCGCAATTATTTATTGCCATTTGCAGTTTTCGTTCACTTGTACCATCCAATTGGCCATAAATATTTGCAAAATGAGAAATAAGGGGCACAATAAATATTTTTACCAAACGCAGTTTCGTGTTTTGAGGCACAAAGTCCGCGGTACACCATAGCTTTCTAAGTAAAAAGTAAGTCTTTCCCAATGTGTAGTTTATGTGATCCGTACACTCTAAACCTGAGTTTATCTTATAACCAAGACTTGTGACAACATTATCAATTTTTATAGGCATGCCTTCTAGGGCCAACGATGGAAAGCACTGTTGTGAGCTTGCAACCAAATTAGGAGAGATGCATATAGCTTTGGTTTTCCCCGCATTCAGATTTAGGTTATTATGCTTTGCCCAGACTGATATGGAGTGGAGATCTTCATTTACTCTAGCTACCAAGTCCTCAGAGAGACCAACAGGGCGTGATAAGTATATTTGTGCATCATCAGCATATAAATGACAAGATACACTTTTACAGCAACGCACGATGTCGTTAATGAATAAGCTAAACAAAATTGGACCTAGTACAGATCCTTGTGGGACTCCCGAGTGTAGTTTCTTTAGATCAGAACTTACATTTTTAGCTACAACTTTCTGCCAACGATTACAAAGATAACTTTCCATTAAGTTCACAGCACTATCGGAAAAACCAAAGTATTGCTTTAGCTTAAGCAAAAGTATTTTGTGGTCCACTTTGTCAAAAGCCTTGGAAAAGTCCAAAAGAGCTAAGATAGTCTGCTCACCTCTATCGAAAGCTGGTCTGATATCTTCAATAACTTTCATAACAGCCGTAGCGCAACTATGACCACATCTATATCCGGACTGATTTGCACTCAGGAGTTCATTTTTGTCAACATAACTCATTATTTGCGACACCATAAGCTTTTCCAGGACTTTAGACAGTGAGGACAATATACTTATTGGACGGAAATCTGATGGCAACGCAACTGAATTCTTTTTGGCAATTGGCGTAACTTTGGCTATTTTCCAGGCATCCGGAAATGTTGAGCTTGTTAGGGAAAAGTTCAAGATATGTGTGACGGTAGGGAGTACATATGAAATGATTATCTTTAGAAATTTTAGACTTATGCCATCTTCGCCGATTGCATTCGATTTAATGGAATAAATGCATCTAAGCACATCTTCCTCTACTACGGTCGAGAAAATAAATGCTATATTAGGTTTGAAAAGAAAACTACGGTCCAGTTCGAATTCTCTATCACTTTGCAAGCTGCTCGATTGAAGGAAGTATTCATTCATGGTATTAACTTCTAAATCACATTCGATCTTGCTGTTGCACCCAATACCGACCCCTTTCAGATTATTCCAAAGTAATTTAGTAGGAAGATTTACGTTAAGTCTGTTTCTATAATACTGTCTTTTTGCGTTTTTAGTAGCAAGAGTTGCACGATTCCTCGCAATACGATAAATTTCCCAGTTTTCAGGTGTTGGGTTGCGTTTCCACCGATTATATAATTTGTTACGAGTCTTAATCGTGCTTAGAACTTCTCCCTTGAACCATGGCTGTTTGTTTGCACGAATTTTTGCAGCTTTCAGAGGAACAAATTTATTGAAAAGATATTTTACCAGCGAAGTAAACCTGTCTAGCTTTTGGTTTATATTTGAATAAAACCACACGCTATTCCAATCGAGCATGCTAGCCTCACTTGCTAAAGCGTCCATATCTATTGCTTTAAATGCCCTATAGTAAAATTGTAAGTCGGAACTTCTTTTTAATGGTAATTTATACGACAAAAATAGCATATCATGATCGGATATGCCAGGCAGTGAGAACTGATCGCAGTGAAGCATATTAGAGACTTCTGATACACAGACTATATCTAATTGGCTTGGCTTAGAATTAGGTGCAAAACGCGTTGGAAAGTTGTTTACGATTTGTAAGCCAACAGAAATTAATCGGTCTATTAAATCAGTAGACTTATTATCGCTGCTCAACAAATCGATGTTCAAATCACCGCACAGTAAAATATGTTCATATTTAACCGATAACTCGGCCACTTGGATGAAAAGCATACTCAGGTCAAACATCTTACTCGGATTGTATACACACACAACAAGACATTTTTCGCAATCATCTCCAATTTCAACCATGAGATACTCAACCGGCTCATTGCAACTTGATTCGCGTATGGTTTTTTTTTGCAGAGAAGATTTGCAATAAATAGCAACCCCACCACCTTTCAAACCTGTTTTCCTGTCATTTCTTATCAACGTGTAACCATTCAATGCAACAGTATTATCTACAGTGGCATCATGAAACCACGTTTCTGTTACACATACTACGTCGACTACGGAGTTACCAAGAATATGGTTGATATAGTCGACTTTATATCCATTAAAACTGCGAGCATTTAAGTGACACAGCTGCAAGCCTGGATGGGCCTTGCTAACAATATTTAACAAAATTTGTAAACTATTTTTGTCAGTGTAAAAATGTGTGCTAACATCTGTCATGCTGACCATTAGAACAGGCGCAGTTAAAATTGGAGATTTTGGATGCAATGGTAGTGCAATGAGAAAAGAAGAAGGAGAGTGTAAAACATAACAGAGAAGAAAAGTATAAAGAAACGCTTAGGTATACAAAACTTAACAAACAAGGCATAGTTTTAGCTATCATTATTTTTAGTTGCTTCACTGACAAGTATATCAACACTTTCTTTGCTATCCACGGTAACTGCTTCATTATTATCGCACACCCGCACATGAACTTTTCCTCGGATGCTGAAAGCAGACTTTATCACCTTCTGTCGCTTGAGTTGCGTCGCATAGTACATAACCTCCCTATTTCTTTTGGTTAGACTCTCACGTACATAAATATTTCCCTCGCCTCGCAGACCAACATCGGAGAATATTAAAGGTCTCTTTTTTGATTTACTAAATCGGGCAATTGCTGTGAACAGCTGATTTCTGGCATGAGAAGAGCTTAATTTGATCAATATTGGATCTGGGTTTTTGTTTTTATTATTTTGACTTTCGTGTCGACCTCTTCTTCGCCGTATACGAAACGCCTCACGCATGCTTGGAGTTGGGAAATCAATCGCTCTGCACACACCAACAAACAATTCACTCAAATTTTCGCCATTCTCTTGAGGTACACCATTTATGACAATGTCTGTTGCGACGGCAGAATTTTCAAAGCTCTCTAGTTGCGCCCACGCTTTACATGCATCTTCTTTGAGTGATATAAGATCAGAGCGCAAGCTGTCATCATCGGATTTTCGCTCAATCTCAATCGTTGTCACTCTTTTCTCCACTTTTGCTACTCTATCCTTCACGTTTGTCAACTCACCAGATAGTTCGCCCAACTTCTGCATAAACCTGTTTTCCAGTGCTATCATTGACTCATTTAGTTTTTTCACAATGTTCTCTTCTAAACTTTTGAGCTTCTCTTCTAGCACTTCAACCCATTTTGTTGTTGGTATATTATCGTCTTGCTGTTGTTGAGCAACACTTGCTGATTGAGTCTGATTTGAAGCTGATGGAGAAGTAGATGAATTTCGCGCCAATTGTTGTTGCAATCTCGTCCCTCTTGATACTGTTGACATTGTTGGCATTGTTTTCATTATTGTAAACAAAAAATGTAATTATTTAAGTATCGAAAATAAAGGCACTTCACAAGCCAATTCGTTTCAACGCAGAGTTCAAGAACACAAAAACAATCTTCCACAACTTTTAAGGCAGGTTACGTTTACTAATATATATTTAAAATGCAAATAAGTCGCGATAGTTTGCCAGCAAAAAATTAACACGTCTACTCTTTCCGCATTTTGACGTTAGTATGGTACGTGGTAAGCCTTAGGCTAGGCAACTGTTGAATTATTTCACACTTCGCATAAGCTGGCAAAAGCTTTTAAGCTAAGTAAATTATTGCGCAACAGAATGAAAAGCGCCACAAACTGTTTTATGAACGTGAAAACCGTCTGCAAAATATGCAGACATGAAAGAGCTTATGTTTTATTTATGAATTTACTTTATTATATTATTACTGCATGCAAAAGAACTTCATACTTAAATATGTAAAAATAAAATAAAGTATTACTTAGTATTATTAAAAAATCTTGGGGTTTCGAGAAAATTCAAGCATCCATTAAATACGGGAGGAAAGCCGTTCTGAGTAATAATAAGAAAATAATAGTTAAATTGTTTTTTAAACAACCTTTGCCATATTTTGTTTCCAATATGTTTGAAAGTTTATTTCAAGTAAATCTGTGTGCAAATTGCACACATTATTCAAGGAAACTAACAACATAAATATATTTGTGCAACATTTTGACATAAAAGTATAGCGTTATGACTTTTAACCAACTAATATACGCATAACTTTACTGTTAGGTCACCCTGCGACATTTCCATCCTACAATCTTGTATTATCCTTTGTATTGCATTCTTTGCTAACTTTGTATTACATGTTTGTGTTCGTCTATTTTACTTGTATAACTTGACATATCAGTAACTGAAGTTTTCACAAAATTTGGAGAAAGTCAGACATAATTTTATTATTAGAATCGCAGACGTGGTAAACAATACAATTATAAAACGCAACCGTTATAACGCTGTTTATCATTAAAATCAAGTACATTTATATCACCAAAAGTGTAGTTTTATTTCGACAAGCAGCGCATAAATTTGCCTGCATCAAGTTCATAGTTTGACAAAATGGTTCTCTACTTTGCCGCCATAACACTTACTTTAAATGAACAAGTAAGGAAGTCTAAGTTCAGGTGAACCGAACATTAAATACCCAGCGTTAGTTTTAAGAAAAAGGGGCGTGGTTTTCATCCGATTTCGCCCATTTTAAAAAATAATCTATTCCGAGCCTAAACAATAGCGAATTTGGTGGACGCGGCCACGCCCCTTGCTTTTTAACTTACCGCTTACATGAGCCAAAAGTACTGAATCGATCTTTTCAAGGGTTATAGCATGTCCTATATATAACTTTGGAAAAGAAGGCGTGCCATGCCCATAACTTTTAACGTATTTTGTGAAATTTTTTGATATACGGATATATGTGTCCATTAATATTGATTACATAATTTTGAAAAAGTGGGTGATGGCACGCCCACGGATTTTATTATGTTGTTTGTTTACATATTTGTAAGTTTTGCAAGCTCGAGAACCAGAGAAACAATAATTCGTAATGAATTTTAATTGTCAGTTTTTTTGGGAAAAAATTGATAATTGGAGAAAAATTACAAAGGAAAAATCAACAGCGATGGATAGGATTACATGTTTCAGAGTTTTCAGGCTCATCATCAGATCCCTTTTCGGACACTGGGATGCGAACCAGTGTCTGCACCAAAGCCGCTGCTAGAAAATTCTAACACTAAGCTATGATGCCTTGTGACGTCACAATGCACTTATCTCCACTTCAATTAATTCCCTTTTGTTTGTTCTTGCCAACAGTGAGCACACATTGTTGTTAGAACTTCGGTCATACGAACGAATGTGTGTGCTGGACTTTTTTGTTTGTACATATTTATGTACGTAAACCGGTGCTACGGTTCTTAATATTTTGTTGTTGGTTTTTGCGGTCTTTCTTGTTTTTTACATATTTGTAAGTTTTGCAAGCTCGAGAACCAGAGAAACAATAATTCGTAATGAATTTTAATTGTCAGTTTTTTTGGGAAAAAATTGATAATTGGAGAAAAATTACAAAGGAAAAATCAACAGCGATGGATAGGATTACATGTTTCAGAGTTTCCAGGCTCATCATCAGATCCCTTTTCGGACACTGGGATGCGAACCAGTGTCTGCACCAAAGCCGCTGTTAGAAAATTCTAACACTAAGCTATGATGCCCTGTGACGTCACAATGCACTTATCTCCACTTCAATTAATTCCCTTTTGTTTGTTTGTTTGTTTTTGCCAACAGTGAGCACACATTGTTGTTAGACCTTCGGTCATACGAACGAATGTGTGTGCTGGACTTTTTTGTTTGTACATATTTATGTACGTAAACCCGTGCTACGGTTCTTAATATTTTGTTGTTGGTTTTTGCGGCCTTTCTTGTTTTTTACATATTTGTAAGTTTTGCAAGCTCGAGAACCAGAGAAACAATAATTCGTAATGAATTTTAATTGTCAGTTTTTTTGGGAAAAAATTGATAATTGGAGGCATATATAAACTTGTTGTCATGCCGTAGTGGTATCCACGCAAAGTCGTTTGCTATTTTTCGTAGTAGACATTTTGATTGCGTATCACCACGGAAAAGATTTTCTTCACATGCGCATTTGGCCGATCCACGGCTATAAAGGATTTGAACTTTTGGACATATGTAACTGCCCTGCTTGATGTCCACACATGATTGAAATTCGGACACCTTCATTGGAAAGTATTTGTCGAGAGCCGTATTGATTGCAAAAACTGAGGCACATGGCATGATCTCAATCATTGTACCATTGGTCAAGTTGGGATCGGTACGATGTTGAATATGTCGTATCTATCACGTTCCACAAGCGGCAAAGTGATACTAAACACCAAATGCTTTTGCGTGACTCCTCCTTTGACCTTCATGAGCTGGTTTAGTTTTAACAACTCGTCTTGTTGTACCGGCAGTTCCAATGATGCTGATAAGTGAGTTTTAATGTTACTCACTTCATGTTTTAATTGGCTGGGCGTAAGGAGCAGAGGACTTATTTTCCCATGATGCGAATCCATCAGAACGTCCAAAATAGAAGACTGGCTTCTCTGCAAATTCTCTCATCCGTGTCACTGCGCATTCCATTTAGTATGAGGCTAATGTTTGAAGATCAGTTTTCATTGCCGATCTTTATGATACTTTCACAGTGGCTTGTTAATAGTGAATTGTTGATATTTTCCCATTTCCAAAATATTACCAAAAAACCTTTAAACATCACTAATAACATCATCAGGTGAATGAGTGTACTAAATTTTAGCATTATATCTTTATCAGTTAAACAGATATTGCATATTCCGGTTTCCTAACTCTCGTTTAGAGAACTTTAGTCCAAAAAGGGGCGTGGTCGTTCACCGATTTTTATTTTCTGTGGTAGTACTCTACATAAACATAACATGCCTGGTACCTAGTTACGTAAACCTATCTCACACCGTTCTGAAGTTATTAGCAGTCGAATTTGAAAATTGCTTGACTCATAAGTGGGCGGTGCCACGCCCACTATCCAAAATTTTGCAAAAATAATGTAAAGAATATGAAAATTGATGTATGTACCAAATTATATTATTATAGCGGTATCACTTAATTAGATATGGACTTTTCAATATCTCCACCTCCTTTCAATATAACTTTTATAAAAAAATAGGCGTGGTCGCTAAGCGATTTCGTTTATTTTGTATAGCTGAACTTAACACAACAATAGTATGCCCTCTACAAAATTTCGTAATACTAGCACAAACTGTTCTGAAGTTATTGAGAGTCAAAATTTTTAAATTTCTTCAAATATATGTGGGCGGTGCCACTCCCCTTTTCAAAAAATTTGATAAAATCGGCCTTAGAACATCTAAATCAATACATATTGCAAATTTTGTTATTGTAGCTGCTTCTGATATTGAATTAACTCGTTTTATACGTTTGTCGAAATTTTCGATATCGAAAAAGGGGGCGTGGTTATCATCCGATTTCGCCCATTTTCAATACCAACCTACCTTGGCAGATAATAACCTGTATTCAAAATTGCATGCAAATATCTCAATTTTTACTCAAGTTATCGTGTACACGGACGGACAGACGGACGGACATGCCTTAATCAATTCCTCTATTTAACCTTAGAACTTTCATATATGGAACCCTATATCTAACTCGATTATTTTACGCCGTTACATAGTACCGTTATGTGGACAAAATTAATATACCCTTGTACTAGTACTAGTACGCTGGGTATAAAAATATCTAATTTATTTTTAACAATTTCTCCTTTCTTAAAATAATGTATACACCCCATTTAATTTAATATGATTTTATAACCGCTCCTAGTTTTTACTCTCATTGACAACTTTACATACATTCCTACTTGCCCTTTTCTATTTTTTTCTTTTTTCTATTATTATTTTCTCTTGAATCATCTCCTCAACTTGTCCTTAACTCTTTAACAACTCTTCGAACTTTTGTTATTAGATTAAGCTCTTTTAGACTAAGTTTTATTTTAATATTGTTTTTCTTTCTTATAATTGTTACTTACTTAATTTTATGCATGACTGGTACTGTAAAAATTGTTGTGCCAGGAAAATATTCAAAATAAATACAAATACAAATACAAATTTGCACACAACACCCTAAAATGCTCAAAAATAGTTGACTGAAACCCCAAGTACACCAAAAAGGTGAATATAACCGCGGATCTTACCACAGTTTTACTACTGTATTATACTGTGGTTGCTGGTGCGCTAACGACTGAACGATAGAGAGTAAGAATACGTGGGATCAATTGATCTATGGGATGGACACCACTGGTCTAATCGCATTTATGTGGAGGATATATTTAAATCTAAAACGCATATGCATAAAATATACACTGAATGGTGTAGCAGCAATAAAGAGGTTCCTGTTATGCGAAAAAAGTTTTGTGAAGTTCTAAACTCCAATAAAATATCTATATTCAAGCCCAGGAAGGACCAGTGCGACACTTGTGTTGGATATAAAGAGGGCAATGTTACCTTTTCCAATTATGAATTACATATTGCCAAAAAAAAATGAAGCTAGGGAAGCAAAAAATTTGGCTTTAGAACAGATGTCAGCTGAAACTTTAGTATTGACAATGGACATGCAGAGTGTGTTGCTCTGTCCGAAACTATTTGTTTCAGAACAATACTATAATATGAAGTTAGCAGTACATAACTTTTCGATTTATTTAAAAAATACCAAAGATGTATATTTGTACGTATGGCATGAATGCGACGGCGGTGTAACAGTCAACAATATAACGAGTTGTATTGTACTCTTTTTAAAGGATTATTGCACTTAATATAAAAAAGTGATCATGATATCCGACGGATGAATGTACCAGAACAAGAATAGAATACGTAGCAGTGCCTTAGCAAACCTATCATCAGGAGGTGGCTTGGAAATAGATCAAATAATTTTAGAAAAAGGCATACTATGATGGAGGTTGACAGCGTCCACTCTACAGTAGACAGCATGTTTAAGCCACCCATTTATTCGCCAATGGACTATGTAAGTCGTATGAGGCAGGCAAGGCCTTCACAGCCTTATATTGTTAATTATTTAGAGTACACTTTTTTTTAGTTATGAAAAAGTTCCAAGTAAGCTTTCAGCTATAAGACCAGGTAAAAGATCTGGGGAAGCCACTGTCAGCGATATCAGAGGATTGCTCTATATAAATGGCGAAGTTAAGTTTAAGTTGCGTCATACCGACTGCTGGACATCGTTTCCCCAAAAACCACCTGCCTTGCAGACTCAAGATAAACCTAAGTCGTTGTATGATGGTCCAATAAAAATTGTCCAATCTAAATACAGTAGCCTACAATCGCTAAAACAATACATGCATAAAGACTTCCATTCATTTTATGATAGTTTACCTCGATAAAAACTTTGTATTAATATTATATGCAATTCACTATGTTACGCATCTGTTACACTGGTTTACAGCCAAAATGCACCAAAGACGCCATCGTGAAATTCCTATGTAAAATCACCTCCTTATTCCGAAAATCAAGGTTATTTTTACTTGAATGGTACCGTTTTTGAGATATTTACGATTTACCGTTATTTCAAAAAACAAAAAAGATGGCTCCACTTAATCGTGTATATCTCAAGAACAAACTGAGCTCTTCCAAAACGGTTTAAAAAATTTGAAAGCTTATAAAATTTACTATAATCAGTACATACAACACTTTTTGCTAGGTCCTGCAGATTCAAACATATTGAACAATTATTACGGATTTTTTAAATTTTTTTTGTAAAAGCATCTCGAAAACTTTTTGTTTTTTTGCAGATATTTTTCCCCCCTCTAAGCTCTGTTTTATTACAAAAAAAAATAAGCTATCAGTGAACAAAATCGAGGAACTAATACAAAAGTTATAAGCATTCAAGTAAATATATCCATTTAATGCTTAAGTACCCTACTGGTACATACATATGTGTTAGTATTCGTATATCAGTTAGTTAGCAGGTAGATTTTCGAAAAGTTATTAGATACAAAAAGCTGTTAGTGTCGTTTTCTCAAACCTAGGTACATTTTAAACAAGAGCATATTTTTGAGGCAGGTAGTGTTTTCTTTGTAGAACTAGGGAACCTTTTTGTTTAGGTAGGCTTGAATTTTTACTGGATCTAAGTATAAATAAGAGTACATGCGCCTTGCTCCTTCATAATATCTGCAAGGCTCGCCGGATACTGTTCAGTTTATAATTGCAGTTTATAACCCGTCATTTACTTAAAAATAAAAAATGAATAAAAGGGCGCGAGAGTTTGAGTGTACAAATGATCCAGATATGTTCTGTTTCATCTGCGGTCAATTTATTGTTAAAAGTATGAGACGTGTGTTTTCAAATCCTTTGAAAGTTACATACTATAAGTGTTTTGGAATTGAGCCTAAAAACCATGGACACCGAACACTGTGTGCACCACATGCCGAGTCTAATTGATTTCTTCGGAAACCGGAACAAAAAGGTACGTTGTAAAAATTAGGAATTTGTTCCCTTTTAATGCATAGCTGACTAATTTCTGAAACTATCTATTTAGGCGACGTGTGAAATTTATTACACCAATGAAGTGGAGGGAACCAACTTGCCATTCAACTACATTTTGTACTACAAAAGTACTTGGGGTTGGAAAGTCCAGAAAAGTAACCTATGCGAGCGTATCTACAGTGTCATTACCAGAACTAATTTCAACAGAAGCGACATTGCCAGAATCAAATTTAACTTTAGTTCCGGCTCCAGTTTCATTGTCAACAGTAGTATCTGATTACGCGGCATCATGTTGTACTGAATTTCAAACGGAAAAGGAAAGAAATTCTTTGTCACAAGCACAACTCAATGATTGGATAAGGGATTTGGAATTGTCAAAGGAAAAGGCCGAACTACGCGCCTCTCGAATGCAACAATTTAAATTTGTTTCATCCGATGTTAAGGTAACATATTATAGAACTCGTCACGAAGAATTTTCCAAGTACTATACGAAGGAGGACAGTGTTTGTTACTGCAAAGACATTGCTGGTCTATTCAAACAATTTGGTGAACCATATGATTCAAAAGAGTGGCGATTGTTCATAGACGGCAATCAATTAAGTTTAAAGGCCGTATTATTGTATATTGGCAACCAAAAGCCATCTATCCCGATTTCTATGCAAATGGGATAGCCGAGCTCGTCAAGACCACTACATCATAAAGGATTGGCCAGAACGAATCGAGTTTCAAGTTGGGGTAGATAACATAAAATACTCTCCACTTATAAAGAAGGAAAAAATAATTCTACCTCCGCTCCACATCAAGCTCGGCCTTATCAAAAACTTTGTGAAGGCTTTGGACAAAGAAGGCGAAGCTTTTCATCATTTGAAGACAATCTTCCCAGAGATTTCAGAAGCAAAAATAAAGGAAGGCATTTTTGTGGGACCGCAAATAAGGAAAATGATGACCAATAACCATTTCAAAGAACTATTGTCACCAGTGGAGGCAGCAGCGTGGGATTCTTTTGAAAAGGTCGTTACTTCTTTTTTAGGCAAACACAAAAGTCCTAACTACGAGATGATAGTGAACGACTTAATCAAAAACTATGCGGAAATGGGTAAATAAAAAAACATATTATAATAAATTATATATTACATAAATTTACATGAGAATATATAGCCATAAATCTGAATTCATCGTCCAGTTCCGAACAAACAAGAACGGGAAAAATATAAACAAAAAATTTGTTCTGAATTGAAAGATAAATCCAGCCTAAGAAAATTATATACTAATGTGTCGCTTATGTATTTATCTAATTTACTTTTTTATTTTCTTTCAGGAGTAAATATGTCTTTAAAAATTCATTTCTAACACTCCCACTTAAATTTTTTCCCGCAAAATCTTGGCGACGAAAGTGACGAGCATGGCGAAAGGTTTCACCAGCCAGTGAAAGTGATTGAAAGTCGGTATCAAGGATTCTGGGATGTCGCTATGATGGGCGACTACTGTTGGTTTCTCATAAGAGAAACCGATCCTAATCTAAATAAGCGTCAAAACAAGACACATAACTTTTTCAATTATAAAATAAGATCATAGAGTTAAGACAGAACCATATGTACATATGCTATTATTTGTAGGGTACTTAAGTATTAAATGGATATATTTACTTGAATGCTTATAACTTTTGTATTAGTTCATCGATTTTGTTCACTGATAGCTTATTTTTTTTGTAATAAAACAGAGCTTAGAGGGGGGAAAAATATCTGCAAAAAAACAAAAAGTTTTCGAGATGCTTCCTCGCAAAGTACAAATTTTTTTTATATAGTTTTTTTTTTATAAGTGTTGTATGTACTGATTATAGTAAATTTTATAGTCTTTCAAATTTTTCAAACCGTTTTGGAAGAGCTCAGTTTGTTCTTGAGATATACACGATTAAGTGGAGCCATCTTTTTTGTTTTTTGAAATAACGGTAAATCGTAAATATCACAAAAACGGTACCATTCTAGTAAAAATAACCTTGATTTTCCGAATTAGGAGGTGATTTTACATAGAAATTTCACTATGGCGTCTCTGGTGCAGAAAAAAAGTTGGAATTTGTGATCCAGTGTTATTAAACTATAAAACAATGTTAAGACTCGTATGCATATCCGTGCATACATATGTATCCAATAAAAACTGAATTAAGTGCTTATTAAAATTATAACCTTAATATTTTTAATTACGTTTACAAAAAAAATATCTTGTGGTCAAGCTATTGTGCTGACCAAAGTGTTATTGCATCTCGAACAGTTTTAGGTTATTCTTGGTTCGTACAAAATGTGCCCAGCTGACATGTTTTTCTTAAAGTGAAATCAGCGTATCTGACCACTTTTCAAAATAGGAGGGGCACTGGTCAATTAAATAATGCAGTTCCAAGATATCGCCAATTGCATCGGACCCTAGCGAAGAATTGTATACACATCTTTCACGATTTCTTACCCCCACTAGCAAATTGAAATAATTTGTAAAAAGAGCTATGTGCTGTAAAACGGTGCAAATGCTTCATGCGAAGTGGTAAAAAAGTAAAAAAAAATTGCACAAGTCTATTACATATGTGTAGTGTCATTAGTTAACAATGCAAACTGGAAAAAATATTCGCTAGGATCACCAGGAAACGATTTTTTTCTCTCCTGAAAAGTTGCTGAAAAACGTATAGCTCTTTTTGTTGGCGCAGCCGCGATATGGTCTATAAAGTGGCTACTTTTGTTAAGGCGGCGTGAAGATTTCAAACATATGTGTGACTTCGCATCTCCCTTGCACTTATCGAACTCTCCCATTAACAAAAACTATGGCTGTTCTTTTCAATACTTCCACTCTTAAAAAATTTCCCTTTCCAAAACCAGTTAATGTTTTGGTTAACATATAGTTGAAAATAGTTGTTCAAATGGTTTTTGTTTTGGCTAAATAGTGGGGCGAAATATTCGTTCAGTTGGTTTTTGTTTTGGCTAACATATGGTGAATATTATCTGTTGAATTGGTTATCAAAGCAGCTAAAATATGGTTAATTTTATTAGCTGAATTGGTTAATGAAATATCAGTTGAAGGGGTTATTGTCAAATGGAGATACCTACACATTTTTTCCAAATAAATTGCACAAAAATGCATTATTTTTATTATATATTGGTATTGTAGCATTACATAAACACATTGCCCTTTTACTTTAATTGTCATGTGCACATAAAAAATGTATAAACAAATATGAATGTATATAAACAACATTCTGCCCAAATTAGTTACATTGAACTCAGCGGGAGTTTATACAAATGGTGCACATGCCGCTCATAACGAGGATCTTGTTACACTTGTGTGGACGGTCAAAGACACCGCCACAGCCAGTCGCAATGACCAACTGAACACAACGTCAGTTTGTCAATGCGACTGACATATTCATATTTTTATTGCAGTCATATGTTGACTTAGCATATTTTAGAATTATGCACTTTAGTTTGTACGTATTAGTAAGCTACCTATTTGTATATGTTTTAGTTTGTAAATAATTTGTATGTATTAGTGTAAGATTTTGTATATAAGAAAGAACATTTCCAATAAAGAATTCAATTGGATCTTCACGCTTAACATCAACAGAGTTTTATTATACATGGCGATCCTGCCAGTTTGGTCGTAAAACAGCGAAAATTTGCTAAAAAAGCAAAACGCTAAAAGATCAACTGGTGAAAAGTTTAACTTAATCTTTATTCACATGTAATTTTAAATTTTATTCAAAACGAAGATCAACTGATGGAAAGCTATTGGATACAACGGCGCTCCAAATAGCTTAAAATAACAGATTAATTTTCAAAAACAGTCTTGGCAGCATAGAACCGATCACACGCGGAAAACACCAAATTAACTCTGATGAACACGAACATACGCATTAAAAGGGTGGAATACTTCACATTTGGACGATGCTGAAACAGGAATGACTCTTGATGAACAAGAAAATGCGAATTAAAAGGGTGGAATACCTCCTGGAAGACGTTGATACAGGAGTGACTGGCAGCAATTAGGTTCCACCACATGCTTTGCGTACTTTCGGCATTCAGCGGCATTTCACAGAAAATCTTGAATCGGCAGTCCTGGAAATCAACTTCATCATAACACCGCAACATTTCATCAAAGGGCGACTAAAGCTGAAATGCACTGCCCGCATCTATGACATTTACATACAAGAAGCTGAAAAGCTTATAGAAGAGGTATAAATTTAAGAGAACATTTTTAGAATGATTTGAGCACGCCTCACGGCCGCTAAACCATTGGCATTTAAGTATGCCTAGGTACTAAAAAACAAAGAGAAAAAAAAAAGATTGTAAATTTTTAACAAAAACAAAATAATGCAGAACACTTTACCGCAGGAGGAAGTTATTAATTTTCATAAAGAATTTGACAGGATATTCCAACGGTGCATAGACACCTTTACAAAAGCTAGGGAACAAATAATTGAGAATCAAAAGTCGTCTGAAAAAATAGGGCCAAAACCGATTACTATAGAAGAATATCGGCGGAGATATAAAATTAATACGGAAGAAATTCCAAAAATTCCTGTCCATACAATAGTTCGTAGAAGAAAAAGGGCAGGAAAACAGGTTAGAAAAAATAAAGAAATAGCCGAAACCTACAGGCTACTAAATTTAACGACAGACAATAAGGAAAGATTAAAATTAAGTTAAATAAAACTATTTAAAAAAAAAAATATATAAAAATGTTACAGTATAAATAAATTTTTGAGTAAATTTGAATTGCCAATTTTAAAACCATTTGAATAACCTTTTATTATGGATAGTGCTTTGCCCGACTATCTTGACTACGACAAAATAAATTATATCGTTGATAATTTAGAACGCGAAGACGCAAACAAAGTACGTAAGTCAAGACCTCGTAGCAAAGGAAGTAATAGAAATAATCTATACAAATTAAAACAATCTTGGTACTATATTAAATAAATGAATAAATAAAAAAAAAAAATAAAATAAAATAAAAAAAAAATTTTTTTCTTTACTAATGAAAAAATTTCTTTAAAAATGCCATGGTGGAAGATCGCTTTGAACGGTATTTTAGTAGCTATAACAGGATATGAGATAGGTAAAGAAACCTCTGAAGATAGAAGTCAGGAAGACAAAATAGTCAAATATGAAGGATACCCAATACTAGAAGAGAAAACAGAAATCTCTGATAAATGGTTAATAATTTTTATACGCGTAAGTGCATTTTTAATTGTCGCAATTACCATTTTAATAAAAAATTATATAAAGAACAAATTGAGACAATTGAATAATGCCCAACAACGCATCTAATTGGCAAGATATATATAACAAGCTATATGAAGAAAAAGCAAAAGCTGACAAAGCATACAAATGCATAAACAAAAACATCCCAATAAAAACGGAAACAATAATTAAGCATTTCACTTCAATATTAGAAGCCTTAAATATCATAATACAGGTGGTCAATAGTGTAAACAGCATACTTACCAAAGAACACCAAAACGAAGCCTACCAATTTTTTAGCACCGTACGAGATAAATTGGTAGCTGCTTTAGCCAGATACAATATTGAAATAACAATACCCACCACAGTGGAAAAGGAAATCGTCATCGATTTCAGTTTAATATCATCAGATTTTACACAGAGCCGGACTCCATCACCCGTTCCGAGCCATTCCTCAACTGTAGACAACAAACCGGTAATTACCCCTAACCAAAACGTTAAAATGCCACAGACTGCAGTCGAATTTATTAAAACTGCTTCAGCAGTATTACCAGAGTTTGATGGTAAACCGGAAAATCTACAAAGCTTTCTAGATGCACTTGATATACTCGAGCAAATCAAAGATATACACGAAGCATTGGCCATTACCATGATAAAAACCAAGCTGAAAGGTACAGCAAGGAATTTTATTGGTAATGAGACCACAATCATACAAATAAAAAACAAATTAAAGACCGCAATAAAGGGTGAATCAGTGGAAGTTTTGACCGCTAAACTACTGAACATCCAACAGCGCAGCAAAACTGCAAATCAATATACCGGTGAAATAGAGAAAATCACCAGGTCATTAGAAGGAGCTTATATTTCGGATGGACTCGACCCAGACTTAGCAACGAAATATTCAACACAAGTAGCAGTCAAAGCTATGTGTAAAAACAGCTCCAACGACAAAGTCAAAATGATTATGCAAGCTGGAACGTTCACCACAATGAACGACGCAATCTCCAAATTCACAAACAGCTGTACCGAAATTACAGGCAGCTCTAACACAATTTTAAATGTACCGAAAACTTAGATGATTGCACACTAATTAAAACAGAAAAGCACAGTAAAAATTGCAACGATACAGAAAAATTAAAACGATTAACAAAAAATTTTCCAAAATTCGTCAACCCTCAATTAACAACACTTTGCGCAGAATTTATAGACATATTTGCACTAGAAACCGAACCAATCACCTCTAATAATTTCTATAAACAGAAATTATATATGAAGGATGACACCCCAGTTTACATAAAAAATTATAGATTACCTCAATCCCAAAAGGGAGAAATAGGCAAACAAGTAAATAAGCTAATAGAAGATGATATAATAGAACCCTCCATATCAGAATATAATAGCCCAATCCTACTAGTCCCTAAAAAATCACTTCTAGGAAGAACAGAAAAAAGATGGAGACTAGTAGTCGACTACAGACAGGTAAATAAAAAGCTAGCAGCAGACAAATTCCCACTTCCAAGAATTGATGATATTTTAGACCAACTTGGAAGAGCAAAATATTTTTCATGCCTAGACCTTATGTCAGGTTTTCATCAAATTGAACTACACCCAGATTCAAGGGATATAACTTCATTTACAGCCGAAAATGGCACATATAGATTCAAAAGACTACCTTATGGGTTAAAAGTAGCACCAAATTCATTCCAAAGAATGATGACCCTAGCATTCGCAGGTCTCAAACCATCCCAAGCATTTCTCTACATGGATGACTTAGTTGTATTAGGTTGTTCCGAAAATCACATGCTAAAAAATTTAAGAGACGTATTCTCCACTTGTCGAAAATACAACCTAAAACTACATCCAGATAAATGCTTATTTTTCAGTCAAGAAGTAACTTATTTAGGGCATAAATGTACAAACAAGGGAATATTACCCGATCCAAGCAAATTTGAAACCGTTCAAAACTATCCAACGCCAAAAACATCAGATGAAGTTAAAAGATTCGTAGCCTTCTGCAATTATTACAGAAGATTTGTTCCGAATTTTGCAGAATATTCTAGAAAATTAACTAGGCTTTGCAAAAAGAATGCTACCTTTGAATGGACAGAAGAATGTCAAAAAGCTTTTGTCTACTTAAAGGAAGCATTGATTAGTCCAAAACTCTTGCAATACCCAGATTTTGAAAAAGGATTTTGCATAACAACAGACGCTAGTGGATACGCTTGTGGAGCAGTCCTTAGCCAAGAACATGATGGCAAACAGTTACCAATTGCTTACGCTTCAAGGTCCTTTACAAAAGGCGAAACTAACAAAGCTACAATAGAAAAAGAATTGGCCGCGATTCATTGGGCCATAACCTTCTTCAGACCATACGTATATGGCAGAAAATTCCTAGTTAAAACCGACCACCGCCCATTAACATACTTATTTTCAATGAAAAGTCCTTCCTCAAAGCTGACACGAGTAAGACTAGATTTAGAAGAGTACGACTTTGAAGTGGAGTACATAGCTGGTAAAGAAAACCACATAGCGGACGCATTATCCCGCATAACTATAACAAATTTGAAAGACTTGTCAGTGGAAGCAAGCAAAATATTAAAAATAACTACCAGATCAGCAGCTAAAACGAATAGCAAAAATATTGAGAATAAAGAAAGTCGTACAGAGAACCCCAAAATATATGAAGCGCTAAATAAATTTGAAGTAAAAAGACATGTCGAGCTCGTTTTCAATCATCCGAAATTTTATTTCAAAAAAGGAAAGAAAATTTGTAGCACTTTAGATACAAGCAACCTAATTGTTGAGGATAAGATTGACTTAGGACAATTCTTTACCAGGCTTGAAAGAGAAGCCGGCAATTTAGGACTTGTACAAGTACAGTTGTCCTTAGGGGACAAATTGTTTAAAGGGAATTATACTGCAGTAGGAAAATTTATTGAAATGGGTAATAAAGTTCTCAAAAAGTTAACAATAGCTCTAAAAAAAATATCATGACGATCCTATTAGTGGTGGCCACCCAGGAATAAATCGCATGACAGATAAAATCAAGCAGAAATATAGCTGGCTGAATATGAAAAATGACATACGAAAATACATAAAGAACTGCATCCACTGCAAGAAAAATAAAACAAATAAGCACATAAAAGAGCCTATGACAATAACGGAGACACCTCCGAAGGCGTTCGATATTGTACAAATAGATACAGTCGGACCATTACCAAAGTCCATAAATGGCAACGAGTATGCAGTTACCATTATTTGCGACCTAACTAAATACTTAGTAGCCATTCCGGTCCCAAGCAAACACGCAATTACAGTCGCTAAAGCCGTGTTTGAGCATTTCATCCTAATTGATGGACAAATGAAAACAATCCTGACAGACATGGGCACAGAATATAAAAATAGCCTATTCCAGGAACTATGTAAATTGTTGAAAATTGAACATAAAACTTCAACACCATATCATCATCAACCTTTGGGTACTGTGGAACGCAGTCATCGGACATTTAATGAATACATACGTTCATACATATCCAGTGACAAAGACGATTGGGATGAATATCTCAAGTATTTTGCGTACTGTTATAATACAACACCATCTACCACACACAAATATTGTCCATTTGAACTAATATTTGCAAAAAACCCACCGAATTACGAATTCCTAACGGAAAATAAAATCAGCCCATTATACAATCACGAAGCTTATGACAAAGAAGTAAAATATAGACTTCAAATAGCACAGCAAAGAGCTAGAAAATTAGTCCAAGAGGCTAAAGAAAAACAAAAAGTAAATTACGATAAAAATAGCTATAGTAAGGAAATTAACATAGGAGATTTAGTATTAGTTAGAGAAGAGGCCTCCCATAAGTTAGACAATAGATATACAGGACACTATAAAGTAAAAAATATTGATAAAAATAACAACTACACTTTAATTCCACATAGCATAGGAGACAGTGACAAAAACAAAAAAGAAATCGTAATTCATAAGAATAGACTTAAACCAATCTAAAACTCGTAGCGTTAAAAATAAAAATAAGCAATGCACTTTATTCATAATAATTCAGTAATAACAAAAAAAAAAAAATATCCATAAGCATTCCAATTTACTCAATCTTATACACGGCACAAGCCAAAAGAAAACAATATCAAGTATCAAATAAAGTATACAAACAAATAGAAATAAAATAAAAACATGTGACAAAACAATGGTAACAAGATCCTAAAACAATTAAAATTTTCAAACAAACATCAAGCGGTTCAAATAGATATATATAGTTGACTACAAATATATATATCTATTTTTTTTAAGAGGGAAGGTGTAGCATTACATAAACACATTGCCCTTTTACTTTAATTGTCATGTGCACATAAAAAATGTATAAACAAATATGAATGTATATAAACAACATTCTGCCCAAATTAGTTACATTGAACTCAGCGGGAGTTTATACAAATAGTGCACATGCCGCTCATAACGAGGATCTTGTTACACTTGTGTGGACGGTCAAAGACACCGCCACAGACAGTCGCAATGACCGACTGAACACAACGTCAGTTTGTCAATGCGACTGACATATTTATATTTTTATTGCAGTCATATGTTGACTTAGCATATTTTAGAATTATGTACTTTAGTTTGTACGTATTAGTAAGCTACCTATTTGTATATGTTTTAGTTTGTAAATAATTTGTATGTATTAGTGTAAGATTTTGTATATAAGAAAGAACATTTCCAATAAAGAATTCAATTGGATCTTCACGCTTAACATCAACAGAGTTTTATTATACAGTATATTTTATTGAAATTTTTTTTAATACATGGTAATAAATCATATTACAGCTAAATTGTCCAATAATTTACAAATTTTAATAGTTTTTTGGAAAAAGGGAGGTAAAAACAAATATTTACATTTCAATTGTACTAAATAAATTATTATTAACGTAATAAGTAAACTATAAATAGTCTTTTGGTTTAGCTATCCATGAATATAAAAACGATTAATAATAAGCCTAGGATTTGTTTACATTGTTACAATTAATGAAACTTATGTTAGAGCTTAATAAAGTAATTCATAATTATATTAAAAATAATATCAACTAAAGGAAATACGGTTTATTAATCCTAATTACAAGGTTTCACATATAATAAAGAAGCGATATGTCTTCAGTAGGTCGATTCTGTAACTTTTTTAACGCCAGGTGTTAGCGTTAACTTCGCTTAACACTTTTTTAACCCTTTTCCCTATTCGCTAACTTTTAACCACAATAAACCCTTTTACTGTGGTTAGTTAGTTATCGCGAATTAATTTCGTGGTGCTTAAAATTATAGAAAATAAGTTCTCCGAAAACTGCACGTTGTAGTCCGAACGCTTATCAAGTGCGCTATTGCGACATGAACTGATATACCACAAATAGCAGGTAGCTGTATTTTAGTGTTAAGGAAAATTACAGAATCGCACTTGCGTTAAGAGCAAACGCCGAAATTCGGCGAGTGGTTAAAAGTTACAGAATCGAGCTACAGGTTACAAAGATCTTTCATTAACTAAGTTTTGTATAAAAACTTTTCTTAGCTTAAGGTTTAACTATTAAAAGGAAAAGGAGGCAGTCCCAAAAAGCATATTTTACGATTGCATTCTTTCCTTTTACAAAAACAGCCTGCTCATACAGGTTATGTCTTAAGATAAAAACTTAATTACTATATATTTTATAATTACAGGTTTCTGCAAAATCATCTGTAAAGAGAACATAACATATTAAAGCTCGAAAAAAAGTTCCGCTTTCTTCCATCTCTGTGAGTAGGTACAAGGGTTAAGGAAATTGAGTGTTTGTTGGTTGGTCGGTGGAAATTACCCGTCGTGATTCGTGTTCTGTAATGAAATTAAAGTTTATGTGAATAATATTATTGCGTATTAGTTAAAAAAAATATTGAAATATTAACGGTAATACTAAACGATTAAAAACAAATTCTAAAAAATCCATAGTGAAACAAGCGAAAAAATAGCTCATAAGCAAACGAAGAGAAATAAACGCTTTTTACGTACAACTTTTGATTGCAATCGAAATTTTATTTTCCGCTTTCGGATTATTGACA
The DNA here is from genome assembly GCA_951509765.1 of Sphenella marginata. NCBI lineage: Eukaryota > Metazoa > Arthropoda > Insecta > Diptera > Tephritidae > Sphenella > Sphenella marginata. The sequence goes on along the minus strand of OX608080.1, from coordinate 81,375,850 downwards.
ACGAGGTCAACGTATTTTGATACTTTTCCCGATAATTTTGGACGTGTTTTAGCAGTTGTCTCCTAAAGGAAACAAATACCACATTATATCTGTGAAGTGGAGCCACATATGTAGCTTTTATTACACGTTTAGCATCTAGTTAATATATTCTACCGTGAATAAGTTGTACTGACACTGTCAATTTGACAAATCTATTCTGAATGTATTGTCGAGAAAGAGGAAAAAACATTTGTAAACAAAGGCATAGATCAAAACAAAAGAATTCCAAAGATTTAGGAAATTTTGTTACGCTGATCTTAAGCAGCTGAGGCAAACATTTAAAAGGAGATTGAGCTGCCTTCAACTAGTGCCAGCGCAATAGCTGCATTCACTTTTAATTTATTTAATTGTACTAAAACACCGGGTTTTACACTTTTACCACCGGAGTTCCTGCAGCGTAAACTCAACTTTATGGTGGATCAGCTGAAGCAGATGCATGCACAATTCCCAGGGTAATTCATTCAATTCAATTCTACAAAAGGTTCGCACTCACATTGATACCATATTTTTTAGGAACTACCAAATACGCATATCGTATGAGTCGTTAACAGAACTTGCAAATTCATTGTTAAACAACACCATTTTTGAGATCGTTAAGGGGCTCATGGAAGTACAAAATTTGCTAACACTACGTAAACAAGTTGAAACTGATTTTCAATTAGAAATCCAGGTATGGCGAAGTAAAAGAGGAGATGAATCATGTTAAATAAACGTCTGCAACAAATCATCCGTTCGCCCTTTCAAACCACTCGCAAATATTTCTGTGTCTTGCTATGCACAACAATAACACGTGATATGAGCCGAACTGCTTGTAAGCAAGCAAGATGTCGCATCAGACGGCACTGCAAACATTAAGAAATGAGTGTTTATTTTGTGGCTCGTTTTATGCTTAACTCGAAAGGCAGTTGAGTCGGTTGACAATTGATTCGAAAGGCAATAGTTTCGTATTCAACTACAACCGTTTGCTTACAGTTTGTCTCTAATCTTTTTCAAAATGTATGTAGGAATACAATACAAATATTGTAAACAAAAGTTTAGAATTAAGTGCAAAATTCAGGAAAATTCCGCGAATTATCAGAAATATTTGAGATTGTTGCTAAGAGTTTTTAGAGTGTATGCAATTTTGTAGTTTATTGACTTTTAGTATGATAAGATAGCAATTTTAAGCTTCTGATTTAATTACCTGATTTTTGGGATAATGCTGCTGCCCGGCAAAACGTAACATCACCGCCATACAAGAGTTGCGATGGACGGGGCACTATAACTAGACATAACACCTTGCGACATTTATTGAAGTGGCCATGCAAGCCATCGCAGCTTTGGTGGTTGGAGAGAGTCTTAGCAAACAGGTACTTTCGTTCACACCCGTGGACGAGCGTCTCGCCCTGATATGTATAAAGGCAAAGTTTTTCAAAATATGTTTCATCTGCCCACACGCACCGACGTATGATAAACACTATACATAATGAATTTCGGCCCTGGCTTTTCTTAAAGCTCTAGCACAAAACCTACCAAGCAAATGTAACTGCAATAAAAATATAAATGTACAAATAGATATTTATTTATAGTTACTTTTTAGAAAATGTAACCGATTTCTGGCTGAATATGTTGTCTGTATGATTACACGCTATTTTTTCTAAATTTTTGCAGGCATAATTAAAACCAAAGAACAAAATTAGTTTAATCAGGTACATTTGTACTTATTTTTATTCCTTATAATGTAAGTACATATGAAGATATACATATCAGGTAATAGAGCATTGATATTGCTTATAGAAAAAATAAAATTAAATATGTGCCTCAAAGATGAAAAATCTAATCTAATTAAAAAAAATAAAAATAAAGGAGTGTCAGTGTTAAATACTAGATGAACTAATTCAATAAATTAAAATCCATGTTATTATGCAAAAACATTATTTGATGTACCGAAAATGAGCTGAAACCGATCGCACTCCGCTTCTCTGATATTAAGTGCCTAGCTTTGGAGAAAACTCTTTCCGAAGCGGCACTACTGGCTGGAATAGCTAACAAACTATTGGCTACTTTATAAAGTAAAGGATATTCTAATCGCGTTTGTTTGGTTGTTGTGTTTTCCGACAAGGTGGATACTGGATTTATATTGGAACGAATTTCCGTCGTCCCTTGTCGAACGAAGAGAACGAAATAAAGCATTGAAGATGTCGCATCGACGAAACCGGTTTGCTACAAAACCAAAATTGACAAGGGACGACGGAAATTCGTTCCAATATAAATCCGATAATCTAATCGATGAAGCTGCCACCACTGAATAACGTTGAAGTCATCATAATACGTGACATTAGTTGATTCGTATTTAACAAGCTCATTAATTACAATATCGTCTCCATTTGATACTTGAGTTGGCTGCAAGAATGCTGTGAAAAGCTGGGATTTCCGACTAGGAGGATTTGCTGATGTACTTTGTTCTCTGATGACATTTGTGCTCTGCATTAATTTCTTATTATAAAAGCCTTTCATTTTCATTAAAAAATATTAACTTATTTGTTGGAGGGAACAAGAACACAGCTACTTTATGACGTATTGTGAGATTTTGCAAAACAGTCGTGTCCAACAAACCATTCAGTTTCTCTTTGAATTGTTTTATGAAGGTTAAGTCAAGTTCATTTCCTGCACAAATATTTTTCAATCTGTAAACATGAGGAAGCACTAAATGCAAAGGTTGGATAGTTTTCACCCTCTAGCTCTTTTGAAGATTCCTCGAAAACCTCTAATATTTTTAAAATTTCTTCTACGTGGTTTAAGTAAATGCCATTCAGTTGCGATAGTTTACATTTTCTCTTCAAAATATTATTAATTTCCATCCAGTTTTTTTTGATTGAGCTCAGCATATAAAATACAGTGTTCCATCTTGTAGGTGTACAACTTTTAAAAGTTGATTGCAAGTTCGAATTTTCACCAGATTTTTTAAAATATTTTACGAGTTGAGTAGCTGCATCACATATTTCATCCAACTCAGGTATAGCTTCAACAGATTGTTCCAGTGCATTATTCAGCAAATGGTTAATGCAAGAAATATTAGTATAGGAATAGTATAGGCCTTCTTCATGTTTGCTCCTCTATCAGTTACAAATATGGCATTTCCAACAAGAAGGTCATAGAATTTTAATATTTTCAGCATCTTATGTTGAATGTTTTCACCTAGAAAGAAAAAATCAATCTTTACTAGTGTTTTTCTGATGTTTTTAGATGGTTATAACCAGGGCTCGAAATTTTCATAACTATGGGTGATTATGTACGTTTTACAAAAGACTAGGTCGAGAATAAAAGCAAAGTACCGCCCTTAAAATGGAAGCTTATGTTGTGAGGGCTCGGAAATATTTTTAATATTTTTTTAGACTAACAAAAACAGCCCAAATGGGTTTTTATTTCACATCGCATTTTAAAAATCGATGTCAAAATGTTTGGCTTGAGGAATAAAAAAATTCACATCATTCACATTCGCGAATAAAAAGCCACATTACTCGCATTTTCGAATAAGACTGTTATTTTTAAATTTAATTCCCAACTACGAATTCAAAAAAAAATTTGAAATGCTCATGTTCGCGAATGTGAATGGCCGAAAATAAATAATAACAAAGAGCCCTAACTTTGATTGAAAAAACTCAAAATATATACTAAATATAAATATAATATAAAGGGTATTCGGACTTGATTTGGTACTTCGTTAATCGGTATTCAGTAGTTTTTTTTATATCGACAGCCACACTGCAAAACCCTGTATGTTCAAAACCAAAAAGTTTTCAGGAGAGGGAAAAAACTGTAATAATTATAACGTATGTATATGAGCGACGGTTATTTCATTTCACCACTGGAAAGAAACGGAAAGTTGAAACCCGATTTTGACTGAATTTTAATGTGCGAACCTTATTTTTGGAAAAATAGTGACTTACGGGGTTTTACAGTGTGGCTGTCGATATGTATTTTGTTGTAATAAATTTTTGCTTGACTACTTTATAAAAAAAAGCACACGCAAAAAAAACTACCGATTGCCGAATTAACGAGACAGGTGTGAATACCCTGATACATTCTATATTTAATCACTCACCTGTCAATCTTTCCCCTTTAAACGCTGATAATCCTAATAGCCGCGTGATAAGTTCACCATCCTTAATGTAGTGAATTGTAAGGGACATATACGAAGTTCTTATGAAATTGTCGGTCCATATATCGGAGGTTAAGCCATAACCTATCTTATTTCCATTTATTGAAATAAACTGGAACTCATCTTTTACAATTGCTACCGTTTTATCATATAAACTGCTTACATTTCTCGATATTGTTGTTGGATGTGGTAGCAATCCTTCAACATTTACATGTGGCCCATATTTCGCTCCGATTGACACAAGAGACTCAGAAAATTTCAGAAGCCCAGTGTCTTGTACTATTTGAAACGGTCGGCAATTTATAACCACCCATCCTGTTACAATATTTATTCCTGTATGTTTCAAGTCAGCACTAACTTCCAGTTTCGAAGTAGGAACATTATCCTTCACACTTTTATAGCACTTGTGTCTTACTAAATTAGAAGTGCTATTTTTAGTAAACTTGTATACATTCCAACAAGTTCTACAAGCAACTATATTGCCCAATTCTATGCCCGTGTTGGTTTTAATCTTTGCAAAAATATTCCAAACTGCGCTACGCCCTTTTTTGTTGCCAATTTGATACTCCTTACTAAGAATTTTTTCTTTCATATTACGAAAATTTTCTTCTCCGCTAGTTGCATCATCAATCTGCGGAATTGAGCTACTCGAATTTGACTACAATGTAAATATAATTTCGTTTAGGTACTTAATATCTACTAAATAACACCAAACAAAAAATAAAATACACAATAATAAAATTTACTTACACCTCCTTCCATCTTAGCGTCCTCTTCTATTATAACTTGTTATGCTTAAAAAAGACAGACCGACAGCTACGATTTAATTGCATGTACCGAATGACGCGAGTTATTTGCAGCATTAAATGGTGTTGTTACTGTTATATCGCTCGTCACTCGAAAGACAATAATAATCGAAATAGATCAAACGACTCAACACGAGACCTGCTTCATTGCCGTTCAACTCTTGTTCTCGTTTGCTGTCGTTTGCGTGCTGATCGTTTGCCCAACCGAATCAAAACAAGCATAAGCAATAACACCGAATCACAGTGTGTGCATAGAAAAGCGAATCAGCTTGTGCAGTACTTTAATGTTAAACAGCTTATGCAAGTGAAACATGCAGGACCGTGCGCAGGAATTAGCCTTGGGGGGGTTTTAATCTATATTTGCATTCGCATACATTTATCACTAAGATAAACATATTTGCTGAAACAGATACCTAGACCCATACATCATAAATTTAAATGTTGTTTAACTTTTCTGAAACCCCAGAAAATTTTTTTGGTTGTACACATTTTTCTTTTTTATGACTCTTTTTAAATGAACTGTGGAGCCTTTTGTTGGTGCTTTTCTGAACCTCTTTCGGAGCCTTTTATTCCTCCATTCTGAGGGTTTTTGGAGCCTTTTCAGACTCTTTTCGGAGCCTTTTATTGGTGTTTTTCTGAAGCTTATTTGGGGTCGTTTTTTATTTCTTTTGGGTCATAAATAACAAAAAATAAGGTTTGTGAAGTTTTATTGACACAATTCGGAAAATATGAAATGTGCTATGTTTATTTTCCGCAGACTATTAATAAACGTCCATGAAAAATGCGATCTTTATCTTCTGTTAGGTAAAATAAAAAAAACACCTCAGAAAATGTTTGAAAACATTCAAATAATTGAACGTTGTCGCTCATCTGCTCTCAAACGTTCATTTTCTCACAATTCTCATTACGCCTACAACAAAAAGGGTCAGAAAACACTCGAAATTGCTCATATAATTGAGCCTTGCAGTTCATTCGCTCTACAATATTGATTTCTTCTCCCCGAAAAGGCTCCAATTACGGACTCTTTTTGGTTGTTTTTTTGGAGCGCTCCGACTTTGGTAAGCTGGGATTATTCGCACTTTTATGAATACATGGCTATAATTAAAGTCCGTAAAGTTAAAGTCAGCTGGTCACTTGACACAACCTTAGCATCGTTTGACATCAATTTTCTATTTGCAATTGAAGTTAAATTTTTTCTGTAATTCCTCTTCTTCTTATTTCTTTGCATTACCACGACACTTGGTCTGCCAAATCTTATCGGTCCTTGACGTGCTACCAAGACATTTGGGTCCATCTAAGCCATCTTCTTTTTTAAACAAAGTGACCTATTGGATTTTTTCATCAATATTTAGCTTGGTAAAAATCAATTTCAATCAGTCAGCAGCACACATACATACCTACATACCTACAAAGAAGAAAGTAAGTGGTTTTAAAATATTCAGTATGCACATACATATAATAAATTAATTTTTTTTTAACGTTATTTGCAGCAACAAAACTGCACAGTGACACTAACCTCACTTTTGTCTGCTGCAATAAGCACAGCTTAAATTATTATTTTTCACCAAATCACTCACTTTTTAGACACTTCATAATTTTTTGCGGAATTAAAATAATACACACATACGTACATAACACCTTTGGTTGGCGAGCAGCCTACATACATACATACATAAATATATATTTGCGTTTTTTCACCTTTGAGGGTTGATTTTTTATTAAATAAAACAAAATTTTGCGGTTTTGTAAAAGAAAATTTTGAAATTATTGGAATTGGTGGGCGGCATTTTTGTGTTTAATTTTTATAGGTACTATTTCACAGATTCTGTCTCTGTGTCTTTTTTTTCGGGGGCTTTTTAGTACCGTGCATTTTTAAAGGTTTGCTGAGGTGCATTTTTAAATTCGCTATGGAAGCATATGCACGGCTAGCAGACAATGTTATTGAATTCGAAGTCGATTTCCTAAGCATTCCCACAAGCGATCACTTGTTGTTAGCAGTGCTTCGCCCTGCCCAAAGGGCCAGAACACTCCTAGTTGTCATCGGGCTCTTCTAACGGAAGTCCAAGGAAACGCGCTGTTTCAACAGGGTTGGACCAAAGTGATAGGGGAGTTAGAAGAGTATGTTCCGAAGAACACGAAAAGAGATGTTGCGTGTCATGGGGGGCCATACCGCATGCAGGGCATGTGTTCGGTATGGTGGGGTTCAGTCTGGACAGATAAGAGTTCAGCCTGTTGCAATATCCAGACCGAAGTTGTGCCAGCATGACTCTAGTCTCCCTCGGAAGAACACGTTCTTCCTCAGCAAGAACGGGTGGTTGGGCACCAATAACGGGGTTCACAGGCCGGGACCCGATCACTCCAAATATTTGCTGAGAATTCAGCAGGAGTAATTGAAATCCATGTGGGACAAAGCTCAAGAGGCTTATGACGCATTGACAGCCAATGAAGATACGTCTACTAAAGATATATCTTCAATTAGAAAAAAAAAGTCATCTTACGCAGTATATGTAAAATGTATGACAAAAATAAATGCCCTTGCAGAGAGTCTAGAAAAGGCAGAGAAGAAAAAGGAAACCTTCAGCACCCCACGCAATCTACATCTACCACCATGTGATACAGATGTATTCAAAGGTGATTATTTATCATGGCCAACTTTTCGTGACATGTTCACGTCCATATACTTACATACATATATTCTTAATAAAGGACTTACTCCCATACATAACTCGAATCAAAAGACTCAAGGTGAGGCGAGGAAAATTGTCAAGAAGTGCGACTTGACAAATGATGGCTTTGAGGCAGCCTGGAAAAATCTCTGCGACAGGTATGAAAACAAGAGAATTCTTGTCAACACTCAGTTGAAAATTCTTTTTACACTTCAAAGTGTAGAATCTGAATGCGGGACGCAAATTAAAAGGTTGCAAAGGGATATTAATAACTGTAAATCATCTCTAGCAAGTCATCATATTGACATTTCCAATTGGGATCCTATAATTACTTATTTATGCCCTAGGAAACTCCCTGATTGTACCCTTTCTCTGTGGGAGCAATCTGTCGAAAACAAGACAGAAACATCCAAGTGGGCGGATATGGACCGTTTTCTTTGTAGGAGGTTCCAGACGCTAGAATCAGTTTCAGGGTTAAGAGAAATCAAGCCTGCAAAACCTCAAAAGGTACAAGGCAACAAACAGTCCTCTGAACACCCACATAAAAAGCATGGGTCATTCCAAGCTCACCTCGCTAAACATTCCTGTAAAATGTGCCAAAGCACCGATCATCGTTTACACGCGTGCCATAAATTCAAGAAACTTTCAACTTCAGAAAGAATTTCTTGTACTAGCTCTAATAATTGCCGGATTTGTCACTCAAGGCACAATACCCTAGTACACATGCAGACAGCTAAGGCGACAACGGCACCTGCTAGTTCAAGCACAGATTCGAATGACGAATAACCGGGTACATCCAAACAGGTTCAATCGCGAAATGATTCTACCAAATCCAAGAAAGGGACTAATAAGAAAGTAAATGTGAAAGCAAATTTTGGAAATACGAGTAAAGGTGTATTATTAGGAACAGCTCGTGTAAATATTCAGCACAATGGTATAAATTACTCGCCCAGAGCCCTCATAGATTACGGGTCTGAATGGTCATTCATTACTGAAAGACTCAGACGAGGAATCAACTTGCCAACCAGGAAAATGCATGCCCAAGTGTCGGGCATCAATAATTAAAGAGGCATGTGCCATACAATTGCGGTCACCAATTGACCCACTTATTTCAATTCACGTTTTGGTGTTAGTCCTTCCACAAGTCACGGGTAAATTGTCCACATGCGATGTTAGTGCACTAACACAACAGGCATTCCCAGATCTTGTATTGGCTGACAAAAGATTCTTCGTGAATGAGCAAGTTGATCTTGTTCTGGGCGGGGATATCTATCCCCAAATAATTTTGGGCGGAATCAAAAAGAATATACTTAATACTCGTTTGGCACAAGAAACAGTGTTCGATTGGATACTGACCGGTCGTGCTGATGCATCCAGTCCAACCAACCATAACAGGGTGTCTTTTTTCAATGAAGTTACGTTAGGCAAGTATCTAAGTTCCTTCTGGGAAATTGAAGAGATTCCCAAAGTGAAAGCTCCTACAGTGGAAGAAAAAAGATGTGAGGAACAATACAAGCGCACAAGGCAGAGCAACTCGGATGGAAGGCACATTGTGTCCCTTCCATTTAAAGATGAGTTTCCTGAAAATATTAACCTGGGACCCTCATTAAGGATTACGTGTTCTCAATTTTACAAAAATGAGACACGACTTAAGAAAAACCCAGAACTACAGCAGGAATACACTAGGGTTATTATGGAATATGAGACAATGGGACACATGAAAAAATAAACACACTTCAGTCGGCACTTCAGAAAGTACCACAACGAAAGTTAGGGTAGTTTTCAATGCTTCTTCATCTTCTGCTAATGGTACCAGTCTCAACGATGTTCTTTTCCCTGGTCCTGTACTTCATTCTGATTTACCAACATCAATTCTTCGATGGAGACTTTTTAGATACGTCTTTAATAGCGATTTTGAGAAGATGTATAGACAAATCCTGGTAAATACTGATCAAATAAAATACCAAAGAATAGTCTTCCGCAAAAGCCCAGATAACCCGATCAGTCTTTTTGAGCTAAAAACGGTAACTTTTGGTATAAATTGCGCTCCTTATCTAGCGATAAGGCACTACTCCAATTAGCTGACGACTCAGAATCATCTCTTCCTATAGCCTCGAATATTTTACGAAAAAATATGTATGTAGACGACGTTCTTTCCGGGAGGCATTCCATTGATTCCGCGATTAAGTCAAGAGATGAATTCAAGACTCTACTTTGTCGGATTGAATCATGCCTCAATTCGCGACCCTAAGCCCTGCTTCAAATGCACCCTCTGACTTAGAACCTCTAACTCCAGGGCATTTTTTAGTCGGCGGACATATATTAGCTCCACCGGAGTTTGAAGTCAACGAAAACCCTGCCTCGATCGTTAATCGATGGCAGAAACTTAAGGCCTTGCATCAAAACTTCTGCCGGAGATGGAAGACCGAATACCAAACGGAGGTACAAAAGCGGATCAAATGGAAACACCCTAAATCAAACATTAAAGTCGGAGATATGGTGGTCATCAAGGAGGACAATTTGCCACCCAACGATTGGAGACTCGGACGAGTGGTTAATGTCCATACTGGTTCCGGCAACCGGGAAACGGAAAAGGGCCAAGTGACACGACCACTTGTTAAACTTGTACTACTACCGCCATGTGTTTCGGAAATAGAGGACGAGACAAATTCTCGGAAACAATAAAAAAAAAAACAATTTTATAGTTTTTATTTTTTGGTCGACCCAGCCTAATATGGGCTCCGCGGCTACCTTTTCATATAAAAAGGGGTGCAAGAGACTATTTTTGGGACTTTTTTTTAAGTTCCGTTGCAGTTACCAAACCAATTTTTTGTTTCGTTTTCGACCCAGCCTAATGCTACATGTGTACATATGTATGTTTGTGCAAAAGGATGGCGTGATGTTGTTTTTCACTTTCATGTATTTTGTTGTTGTTGTTTTGGCTTACACAAAACAGCTACATAAATCAACTTGTACGCGCGGTTTTGTTGGACTGCTAGTCAGAGTTGTTAAAAACAATGCATTTATGCATTATAGCATTATATCATACATGGGCGTTTTGACTCATATGAGCAGTTACTCTCAGCACACGTATTCTTACGCTCTTATTTCAGTCGCTATTGAGATCGAAAAAACCAGTTTTGCACTGTGGGATAGTGAATTGATTTCCCTGCCAGTCGTGCTGCAGACAACAACGAGGTAACATACAGAGGTAGTCGGTATGTTGATGTTTTTTTTGCCCTAGTATATTTTTGCCCCATTTGAAATGTATAACATAAATAAAATGTTATAATTTCAGATAACTTTGGTGGGGTAAATTCGAAGTTGACTACTTACACTAGCAAACTAGTTAGCGGAAATTTAAGGAGTTCTTAAATACTTCAAAAAACATATTTTCTCTCTCAATACCCTCATATTTCTCAAAGTCTTTATGGAAGGTATTATAGTGCCTCCTAAAATTATATGTCCGGGTCCCCTTTGCACACATATTACACAATAGAAATTGCATATTACCAAAGGCATCGGAAATCATAAAGCAATATTTGTCATTCATTTTGAACAAACACATATAGGTACGCGCATAAATAGTAAAACAATCAACCGGCGCACGATGTTGCTTGGCTGTTGTTTCTTAATCAACAACATTTTTTTATTATTAGAAAGCACATTCCTTCATTTTCTACCGCAACCTCGCACTGACTAACTCAGACAAACCAAACACTCGATCGTACACATTTATAAAAAATCTTGAGCCCGCACAATAAAATTGCAACTTTTTTTTACGTTTTGTCATGCTTCATTCATGACTTCAGGATTTTAACTAAATTAGTGCATCAAAGAAGTTGTCGGTATTCGATGGTGTCGTAGGAAGGATGCAAATATCGGAACATAATAGGGGGACTACAGCTAACAAATTTCTATCGGTGTAATGAGATTAAGGGCAGATCTAAAAATTCATGTATCAAAAGCGTACCTATTAAAAAAAAAATATGTATTAAATTTTAGGCCCCGAGTGGTTTCATTCATGCATAAATGAAAAATTGTAAATAACGTTACTTATCGCCCTCACAAACCATTATGCACTGAAAAATATTAAGTAAGGGTTCAGTACCCAAAGCACAGCCCCCACCAATTCGTACGTTGCTCGTCATCTTTTAGGTCAGTAAAACAACATGGCAAATGTTTTCCAACGGTGGAATACTTTATTTTTCAGAAATTACCCGATTCACCGTTATGCGGAAAAAGTCCGAGTCAAACGACTTCGGACTCGTATGTCGACCTCGCCAGCACAAGCATCCGCTCAGGGTGTGCCCAGTATTGCGGGCCCTCACTCCACCGGAGCGTTGGGTCAAAGTTATACGGACCGACCACTGTGTGAATTGCTTGTCGCCCTTACATCGCTCGACTCATTGCACTAACGAGGGAAAGTGCCAGAGGTGTGGAGATGACCACCACACCATGCTACATCTGGAGGAGAAAGTAAAGCGCCAGCGACGACCAACCAGACGGGAAGCCTATGAAAGCGATAGTATGTCGTTATACGCATCGGAGGACGGCGCTGACCAAGGCGATGATCACGTTAGCCCCTCTGGAGTGGAAACGTCTGCTTTCCGCCCAGAAAATAGTACTGGAGTGGAATCACCTGAATTGTACCCAGTGGCAGCTAGCGGTTCGGAACCGCAGCGCTTCCGACTGCAGCTCCAGCACGAACGCGTATTGGAAATGCAAACTTTCCAACCGCGAATTAACAAAAATGCAAGATCTCGACGACGACCCCGTAGGTATCGAGAGAGAGTGGAATCGTCCGCATTCCACCTCCCGCCTACACCAAACTTCCGGTCCGGAAGGATAGCCCCAATTATAGGACCGCCACAACCTGTTCAGTGCCTTACAGTTGTTGCGCCAACCGCAGTAGTCAAAATAGAGGCATTCCGTGGGGCGTTGATCGACCCTTGTGCCCCCACTACCATAATAGACGAGTACACCGCTCGCGAATTAAAGGTTGATGTGACGTTTGTCAACCGTCAGAGGATTTGCTTCCTGAAGCTACGTGGGAAGCATGGCCACTCTGCGACCATTACCACGCATGCAGTCTGCGTCCGCAGTATTAATCGGCGCACTCCCACTAAGGCCTTAAACGACGTCATCGTAGGCCAATACTCTAATTTGAAACTGGCGGATCCGCGGTTCCACGTCACCGCTCCAGTGCACCTCATACTTGGAGCGGAGGTCTATCCCAAGGTTCTATTGGGTGCAATTCCGTCAGGTACATTGGGTCCACTCCTGGCTCAGAATACCGTGTTTTTTTTCAATAAAGGTGACACTGAATTTTTAAACCACGTTTGTATTTACTTTTTACCTTTTTTTCCTCCTTTTAGCTTAGATTTGAATACCCTAAACTAAGAGGGTGGAAATCCGTAGTTTAAGACACTAGTTCTTAAGGCTGAACTGGAACACGACACACATGTTGAGTGACGCAACGGGCGCCGGTATGTTTGGGCCAAATACCCAAAACCTTAAGCTTTTGAAGGAGCCCATGTATGTTCATTTGTTTTATTAGATTAACAGAGGTGGTCGAACGGTTTGCGTTATCCATGCAAAAACATCGCATGGATAAAGAAACCGTTCGACAGCAACCAGTGTTAATGCGAAACGTTTAAGCTGCAAACAGCCACCGACGTGTCTGACGGACGGTGACGGTTGACGTACGTGAGCAAATTTGCGATTTTTTGTGAACGTTGGGCTTACGTAGAAACATTCAATACAGTGTTACCATTCCTCAGTTTGCATGTATGCTAACCCAAACCTCTACTTTTGTATTTGTAATTTTTCATTTTGTAAAATGTCGAAAATAATATTAAATAACTACTTATCAAGGATGGCCGTTTGATAAAATAAATAATAACGCGTTGTACAACAGTTCAGTTGTATTATAACTTCAGTTAATTTAATATGAATAATAAAAGTACATTAAAGATAGTTTAAATAGAAAAATGAATAAAAATGTAGTGCTGGATTTTGACGACCGTCTTCGTTCGCTGCTATTTTACGACTCCTTTTTGCTTTGTCAATCCGTCTCTCTCATCCCATGCGTGACAGGGTTGCCACGTTACTTTACAGCTCGGCCGTTCCTGATGTATCGTCTCCCCTGGACGATTTGACATTATCGGCACTTTTTATCTCGCTACCCTTTCCGGAGTCTTCGGACTCGTCAGCCCTTAGCTGTGTCTCTTCGCCATCTTCGAGCCCCAAAGTGCACCAACGTTTCATATTGTCATTGGTGAACACTCCTGAGTACCTTTTCCGGCTCCTCTGTAAGTCCGGTAAATCTTCCACCAAATAACGGTCATGTGGAAGGACCTTGGTCACAACATAAGGACCTTTATATGCCGGCTCCAATTTGTGAGAAGTGCCTGTGGGAGAAGGAACGTGATTGATTAATACTAAGTCACCTTCATGATACGGCTCGGGTGTACGATGTCGAGCATCAAAACGCTGCTTCCATTTACGCTGCTCTTGTTGTATTCGTTCTCCAACAGCTTGTGTTCGGAAGTCATCGCAATATACCTCGCCTGCATCTTCGTCTTGTACCGCTTGTATTAGGCGATTGGTTGTAACATCTTTCAGTTTATAGTTAAACACCAGGCTATTGGGACTCTGCCTAGTCGTAGCATTATCTTGCGAATTTAACTGCCATTGAAGTCGTGGCAAAGCCTCGTCCCACTCTTTGTCATTTTTAGTACTACACTTAAGTGATGCTAGCACTGTACGATTGATACGCTCGGCTTGGCCATTGGCTCTGGGACTCCGCACTGCCGTCTTCACATGTTGGATCTCGTAATCTGCCACAAACCTTTCAAATTCTTTGGACGTAAAAGCTGTCCCTCTGTCGGTTACTACGCATTGTGGACGCCCATATACGGTCATGTAATCTTTCATTACGCTCAGTACTGGATTAGTTTTGGTGCTGGATAACGCCCTTAACACAACATATTTCGTGAACGCGCATACGATGACCAAAATGTAGTACTTGCCATGCTTACTGCGTACGAAGGGTCCCAAGTGATCAAGATGTATAGTTCGGAAAGGGATAGGTACCACTTCCCTAACATGCAGTTGTGCTTCTCGTTTACCTCCCCTCACTTTGTTCAGACAACAGTCTGGACATGATTCAATGTACGACTTCACATATGGTCGCATTCGAGCGAACCAAAAATCTTTCGACAAGCGCTCCACAGTTTTTTCCACGCCGAAATGCCCTGCCTCATCATGGCACGCCCTTGCCAGTCGCCACCTCACAGCTTGTGGAACTACTAATCGTTTTTCATTACCCAACCTACGATACAATCCATGTCCTTGTACAATGTAATCGCTTCTAATTTGCTTTGCGTTCAGACCGTCTTTGCCGTTAATGATATCTATAATCTGCTTCAACTTCTCATCTTGTCGTTGCATTGTCGCTACCCAATCGCCAGATATGTTAGTGACCGAATACACTTCATCTGCAACGGTCGTCGGCTCGGTTGCTGGAAGAGTTGGACATCGGCTTAAACCATCAGCCAGGTCATTTTTTGTACCTGGGCGGTGCTCACATTGAAAATCAAATTCTTGTAACTTAAGCCACCATCTGGCTATACGAGGCAACAACGGCGTAGTTGCTTTCGTGGCTGCGACTGCATTGCAATCCGTTAGCACCTTGAACGGTTTTCCCAGCAAATACATCCTAAATCGTTGCAATGACTCGACTATGGCCAAGACTTCCAATTCATGGCTGGCGTAATTACGTTCTGCGTCATTGCATTGCCTGCTAAAATAAAACACAGGCTTCAGCTCATTGTTTTCACATTGCATCAGCACCCCAGACAGACCCTTAGCACTGGCGTCTGTATGCACTTCATGTGCTTTTGTCTCATCGTACATTGCTAATACCCGTTTGGTGGTAACAGCTGCTTTCAGTACCTCAAAAGCGTCTTGTTGCACACTCGTCCATTCGAAAGTTGCCCCTTTACGCAATAATGTAGTAAGCGGTCGAGCTAAAACCCCGTAGTTCTTTACGAATTAGTATAGTAGAAGTACCCTGTTACCCCCAAGAACTGTCGTACTTCGGTCGCTGTAGACGGAACCGGAAACTCTTCAATAACTTTTGTCTTACACTCGCCTGGTCGTATACCATCACCATTAATAATATGTCCGAGAGATTGGACTTCCTCTGCCAGAAACGTACTCTTTGTTGGCCTTAGCGTAAGGCCGTGTCTTTTGGCTGCTTCCAAAAAATCTTGCAGAACCTCTAAACCTTCGTCAACCGACTTGGTTGCAATAATGACATCGTCGACATCATTGATGACCTTATTTGGATGCTTCATTGTCTTAATAACGTTTACGATGATTTCTTGGAAGACCATCGGCGCATTGACCAATCCGAAGGGCATCACATTATGCTCAAACAAGCCCTCTGGCGTCAAAAATGCCGTATACTTCTTAGATTCCTCTGCCAATGGAACCTGGTAATAGCCTGACGTCATATCAACGGTGGTGAAGAACTTATTTCCTGCTAAACGTGAGAGTTGTTCTTCTACCACTGGCATAATATAATTTTTCTTGACTGTTACTTCGTTGAGGCTGCGGAAGTCGACACACATTCGACTTTCCCCGTTGCTCTTTTCTACTAA
The DNA here is from genome assembly GCA_951509765.1 of Sphenella marginata. NCBI lineage: Eukaryota > Metazoa > Arthropoda > Insecta > Diptera > Tephritidae > Sphenella > Sphenella marginata. Next base: position 81,359,529 of record OX608080.1, on the reverse strand, counting down.
TAGTACGGATGCAGCATTCGGTGAATTACTCTTCCGTATGATGCCACAATCCAGTAGTTTACGCACTATACTAGCCAATTTTGGACGCTGAGAAAACGGAACCTGGTATCTCTTCCCTATAATCGGTTTATCTGTCGTAACCTGAATGGACATCTCGGTACCCTTGACCCTCCCAATGTCACAGATGTCTTCTGCAAAACAAGACTTAAACATAAGTAAAAGATCAAGTACCTTACCACGGTCTTCGATGCATAAATCTTTTGATACATTAGAATTGTATTCGCTCTCGTTGATATGGTATACCCCGTCATCAACAACTAACCGGTATCCATATTCTTGCAGTACATCGCGACCCAATAAAACGTCATCAGGTAGCAACTTATCTTCAACAACGTATAAAGTAACCTGCCGTTGCATGTTGTCCATCATAGTGCTTGCTTCTATTTTCTCAGATGCTTCAACCTTGCACCCGCCGAATCCAATAAATTGCTTCTGCACCTTAATCGTTTGCATGACACCTACTGCTGTTTTTCTGATGAATGAACATCCACTGACAGTGTCTATAAAAGCGTTTAAACACTGTCCGTTTACCACGATTTGTTTTGTCACCGGGTTAGCCTCCCCATTTACGTGTTGATCGATGGAAATCTCCATTACCGTAGCCTTAGTACAATCTTTGGCGATATGCCCTGTCTTTGAGCACGAAGTGCATCTTGGCTTGCGCTGTGGCTGTGAACACTTAGCTGATATGTGTCCAAGCTCGTTACAATTGTAACATTTAACTTGCCCTGGAGTCTTTACGTTGACTTTGCTCTCTGATTTTACCGGCTGCTGAGTGGTACCTGTACTGACTACTCCTTGGTTGCTTATTGCCCTTAGATTCTTTAACGCTGTCAGTAATTCGCTGCACGTCTTAAATCGTATTGCTGCCAATGTCTTTGACAATGCATTATCATTTAATCCGCTAATTATGTGCGTGATAATTGACAAATCATCGAGTGCACCCTGTCGCCCCATAGTTATCATCGAATAATAAAATTCAACATAGTTTTCGTTGTATTTACGTTTGCGGTTGGCCATCAGTTTGTGCACTTCAGCAGTATTGTACCCAGTCGGAAAATCTACGTAAAATGCTTGCACAAAATCGGACCAACTACTGTGTACCGGCTGCGCATCCAACCAAAGCTTCGCCATGCCTTTCAATTTGTGTTGTATTGCTACCAATACCATTACCTCAGGCCATTTGTAGTTTTGTTTTAATTGTTCAATTTTCGTTATGAACTGCCCTGATGTGATAGTGCCTTTTACCGGGTCAAAATCTGGAAGAATTCCGACCATGTCTTGAATGGTCATCGTCGATTGCCTTGGTGCATATACCACACTTATTGCATTTTCCATTCCGCCAACATTCGTTGGTGGTACTTCATTCTCAGCATTTATGTTTGTTTGTTCGTTTCGTCTGTCCGTACGCATTGCAGTGATCGCTTCTGTCAAATTCTGCATAACAGACTTCAATCCATCGATTTGTGTTTGCAGCTCATTACCATTTGTTGAATCAAGTTCCTCCAATTCAGCTGGGTCTACCTCATCAGTCTCCAACAACTCCTGAAGCTTTGCAACTTTATGAGCCTTTGTGCCCGTCGTTGTTGCACCGTTTGCCCTTAATAATTCCGTAAGTTGAGCAACTTTAAGCGTAGTTAACTTCAACATCTTAGAATTTTAATTTTTACGTCTTTATACAATCACTCGTCGCCGTGAATAAATTTGTATTCGTTGTAAATTCGTTTATTTACTTTTGCCGTATGCTTTGCTTACAAGCCCAAATTAAGGGTTGTTTTCGTTTATTGCTATAGTCGACTTCGTTTTGTTCTTGTTTTCGTTGTAGCTCTTCGTCGCAATGTCGTTCGCTTCGCCATTGCTACGCCAAGTTCAAATTGTCTTCTATTGCTTGTTCGTGCACGTTTGACCATTCTGCATCAGGGTTCGAATTTGCACGCACGCACACAGCACGCACACGCGTGCAAAAAAATGCTCACCAAAATTTTTAGCTCATGCACATGAGCTGTGCTTTTAAAAAAAATATTCAGCACACAGCACGTGTGTGTGCCGTTTGAAACATAGCACTGGCACGTGTGTGTGTTTTTTATTGAAAATATAAAAGCACGTACTCATGCGTGTGTTTTTTTATTTTATTTGCTCTCAAATTTTTCTATTGATTTTTATATGGCAGTAAAAAATGTGTGTGTTTTGTTTTTGAAATAGAAACGTGCGTGTACAACTGAAAGTTTTTTCTACACTCAGCACGAGAGTTCGTGCATAAATATTTTATATAAACGCACACACGTGTGCATGTGCCTAATTCGTATCAGCACACACGTGAGCTGTGTGCTACAAAATTTTTCTGGTAGCACATAGCACATGTGTAAGAGCGAAAAATATACAAATGTGCTGCACACGTGCGTGCAAATTCGAACCCTGTTCTGCATATATATTACTCACATATATACTTGTACGTTGCATCAAGTGTGTATGTCACGTTGTGTGGTTGATCGTCGCCGTTGAGACTCCAAAATTTCTTCGTTGCGCTGTTCGCTATACGTGCCGTTTGCGCTTTTGCAAAAATTGTCGTCTTCTCGTTGCGATGCGAAAGAACACCTGCACGCACTTGAATACGTATGTAGATATTTTTAATGTTACTGCGTTGTAGGCTTTTCTACAATTTTGTAGAAGTTCACATTCCACTCTGACTCTATCAAGGATGGCCGTTTGATAGAATAAATAATAACGCGTTGTACAACAGTTCAGTTGTATTATAACTTCAGTTAATTTAATATGAATAATAAAAGTACATTAAAGAATTAGTTTAAATAGAAAAATGAATAAAAATGTAGTGCTGGATTTTGACGACCGTCTTCGTTCGCTGCTATTTTACGACTCCTTTTTGCTTTGTCAATCCGTCTCTCTCATCCCATGCGTGACAGGGTTGCCACGTTACTTTACATACTTATAGTATATTTATTTATAAACTTTAACATAAGTCAAAATTTTTAATACATTTCGACAATATTTAAAACTTGTTTGGGTATTTTTGTAAAATAATTGCAAACGGCCCAAACTCAACATGCAAATAGTTGAATGGCCAACACTGTGTGGCGAAGAGCGATCAGCTGAAACGTTTCTTACGTAAAAATCAGAAATTTTTTGGTTTTGACGTAGCGACGTGTGTAAAACGTACGTCACGAACGTCGGTGAAAAAACGCTTACACGCAATTGTCATAAGGTAGATCGTGTCAGCTGACACGTCGTCCGTTTTTCCGTCAATGGCTGTTTGCAGCTTTACTCGGGCACTAAAATGTTGTTCGCCATCGCACGCGGCTGTCCTGTTCCAGTTTCGCATCAAAGGTAATTTTAATTAATATATATATACTAGCAGGGTACCCGGCGTTGCTCGGGATGTAAGTAGTTAGGGGGCCTTTCAAAATCAATAATATACTTTAAGATTTCATATTTATATAATATAGCTGACCCGGCAAAATTCGTTCTTCCCGAAATAGATTTTTTTATTAACTTTTCACTACTTCATTGTGCATACAACTTCAAAAATATAAAATTTTAGTATTCCGTTTAAGGCTACACGATACACAAAATTTTTAGTTTTCTGTCCCGGAGCGTAAGTAAATAGCGAAAACATTTTTCCTACATGGGAACTATTGATATCATTAATCAAATTTCAGGTCCTAGCTTTAAACGCTTTTACGATAACCCACTTTTTGCGCCAAAATTGTTTTGATGTCATTTAGCTCTATACCAATTTCCAGGTTCCTGCCTTAAATACTTTTAGAGATATTTAGCTTGAAAAATTAGTATGGGAGGTGCCACGCCCCCATTTTCGTTAACCCCAATTTTTGGAGGTGGTAGGGATCGATCTCATATAATCTCTCACCAAATTTCAGTGGTCTAACCTAAATACTTCCAGAGATATCGACTAAGAAGTATTTCATTCGTATGGAAGGTGCCACGCCCACTTTGTCGTTATCCCCAGGTTTTTTGGAGGTGGTAGGGATCGATCCCATATAACCCCTTACCGAGTTTCAATGATCTAACAAAAATACTTCCAGAGATATCGACTAAGAAGTATTTCATTCGTATGGGAGGTGCCCCTTCCCGCTTTTTCGTTATACCCAGTTGTTTTGGAGGTGGTAGGGATCGATCCCATATAACCCCTTACCGAGTTTCAATGGTCTAACATAAATACTTCCAGAGATACGGACAATGGAAAATTCAATTTGTATGGGAGGTGCCACACCCCCTATATATATCAAAATATTTTTTAGCCTGTGACCATCCCTGGAAGATGTACAGTGGGTGTGTAAAATTTGGTTACGATCGGTTTATAAGTTTAGGACGCAAGTCGATCTATACCTATTTACATAATTTGAATTTTATATATATAGATAAGGCAAACAGCTCTATGAAAAAGCTTTTGTATAATAAATTTTTTCTTGAATTCAGATGAATCTAAAATTCCCTCTAAGTGGACACAGTCATCAACACTTTTGATATGATAGCTATATTATATGAGCTTATTCTTGGGTCATCCTTGGTCCACCTAATGGTCAATATCTTGGACCCGGGTTCGCAGATGAACCTGAAAACTGTTCCTTGTGAAAACTCTCATCAACACCTTTAATTTGATACGCATATTGTTAAAATACATTCGGGGTCACCCCTGGTCCACATTTCGGTCAATATCTCAGGATTCCTTTTAACTTTTTTAACTTTTTCTTTCTGAAGAACCTTCTCGGGGCACAAACAAATACAAAAAAAAAATTAGTGAAATCGGTCCAGCCGTTCTCAATTGATGAGTTACTATAAATTTTTCAATTTCAGAAAAAATGTCACATAAAATTAATGGCGATGTATGTGAAAAATTACTTCCAATATTTTCCTGCTTTGCGACTTATTTTTATGTTATACCAGGGTCACCCCTGGTCCTCATTTTTGGATATCTCATAAGCGGGGTAGCATAGGGTCCTGAAAATCACCTCTTTTTTAAACACTCATCAACACCTTTTATTCGACACCCACCCCTGGTCCTCATTTTTGGATATCTCATAAGCGGGGTAGCATAGGGTCCTGAAAATCACCTCTTTTTTAAACACTCATCAACACCTTTTATTCGACACCCATATCGTATAAACACCTTCTAAGGTCACCAATGGTCCACATTTTGGTAGATATCTCGGAAAACGGGTCGCATAGGGTCTTGAAAATCACCCCTTTTTTAAATACTCATCAATACCTTTTATTTGATACCCATATTGTAGAAAAACCGTCTGGGGTCACACCTGGTCCATATTTTGGGAAATACCTCGAATACGGGGTCTTATATGGGACTAATAACTACACTATGTTCAAGCGCTCGTCAACACCTTTCATTTCATACCCATATCATACAAACACTTTCTGGAGTCACCTCTGGTCCACATTTGGGTCAATATCTCGGAAAGGGGACCCCATATGGGACTCAAAACCACTCCATGTTAGAACACTCATCAATACCTTTCATTTGATACTCATATCGTACAAACACTTTCTGGAGTCACCCCTGGTCCACATTTGGGTCAATATTTCGGAAACGGGACCCCATATGGGACTCAAAACCACTCCATGTTAGAACACTCATCAATAGCTTTCATTTGATACCCATATCGTACAAACACTTTCTGGAGTCACCCCTGGTCCACACTTTGTGGAATATCTCCAAAACCTTCCCGGTTTCTTATACTTTTTTTTAGCCATAAACCATGTCGGGCTCAATCAAAAACTACGTGCAAAATTTCGTTTAATTCGGTCATGCCGTTCTGGAGTTATAGCGTCAGCAAGGAAAATAGGCTCCATTTTTATATATAGATAGATATGCTGATACCCACATAAATATTTATTTAAATTTATTTAAGAAAAAAAATTTCATAGGTTCCTCCCTAAAAATTAGTATATCTTTTTTGTTTGTGGTCCGATTTTGGAGGTGGTAGGGATCGATCCCATATAACCCCTTACCGAGTTTCAATGGTCTAACATAAATACTTCCAGAGATACGGACAATGGAAAATTCAATTTGTATGGGAGGTGCCACACCCCCTATATATATCAAAATATTTTTTAGCCTGTGACCATCCCTGGAAGATGTACAGTGGGTGTGTAAAATTTGGTTACGATCGGTTTATAAGTTTAGGACGCAAGTCGATCTATACCTATTTACATAATTTGAATTTTATATATATAGATATATATATATATGTACATATAATTAACCACCCATCAGTAGACTTGTATATTCAATAAATAATTTATTAAATTGTTACTTTATATACAGAAAACTAATTCCTCTTCTTTTTATTTCTTTGCATTACCACGACACTTGGTCTGCCAAATCTTATCGTTCGAGATTTTTTTTACAAATGGCGCTGAAGTTTTGATTTTGAAAAGCTCTTGCTGTTTCATTCGCACTCATAACATAATGAATGTTACAAAATCAGCAAGGTTTTCTCTTTTTCGTAATTCTTGTGCACATTAACCCTAGCATAGATGTTTGGTACTTATGGGCACATATTTTAATATAACTTAGAGCAATTTTTTTTTGGTCGCTTAAGGTTAACAAAATCATTCCAAAATTGTTTAAATTTGGGAATCTAAAAATGCATATGTGTTGGTATTTTTGGAAAATGTGGTTAGCAGTGGTTTGTAGGGCAAATATCCAGAGCACACAAATTGTAAACATCTTGCTAAAAAGTAAATGATATTTCTACCTTTTAAAAAAACTATTTGTTTACCTTTTACTGAACCATTTTTGGTAATTCTTTACGACCGCACGTAACTGTTAATACACCTCCAAAAATATCGGGAGAGGTATTAAAAGACGTGTTTTAAGCTCTGTATTAATAATCCGATATCGGAAAACAAATATTTTCAGTCCAAAAAAGCACAAGTTCTTTACGTAGAAGTTATTTCTATATAAATACTAATATCCCTTATAGAGCAATTTGATATATCCTTAAGGTTTGGTATTATATAGCTGTCCAGCTGTTTCTTTGCACCTCTCCTCGTTGCAGCCCCTGCATCTGTTGGTTTTGTTTTTTATTTTGTTTCCTTTTCTTTTCTTTTAATTTCTTTTCTTTTTTTTCTTATATTTTCTTTTTTTATTTTCTTTCCTCTCCTTCCTTGTCCTTTCATTCTCATTCTTTTCTTACATTTTCTTCCTTAATGTGTTTCATTTTCCTTTCCTTTGTTTTCCTTTTCAAAGATGTTTACACATCAATTAAAAATCAAAATAAAATTATGGTTTGATGCGAAATCAAATAATAAAGTTTCGTTTTGATTTTATAGTTTCACAGTCTGCATTTTCTTTATACCTATACATGTTTGCACGAAATCAGCATCTTGTACAGCTTTTTTTAACATTTTTGTAATATGCTCATTTATAGATTAAAATAATTCCCAACTAAAGGTTAAAAAAATGATAATAATATGCTTTCATTTGAATATGTATTGTAAGCTTATATAAATAAGCTTAAAAGAAACGCTTACAATACACTTATTTTAAAGCAAAAAAGTAAACATAAAAAAAAACTTACTTTAAGTTTATTTTTTCAAGATTATGTTTATCAAAGGCTTACATTTAAAATATTATTATAAGCTTTAAATAGAAAACTTTAAAAAAGTTATCTTTTGAAAATTGTTTGTAAGTTTATTTCAAACACTTAAAACCAATGTGTCGTTTCAATTATAAAGCGTTTACTTTCAAGCGTTTTGTAAATGAAAAATCACAAATTTGTAAGCTCAATGTTTATTTGGAAAATCTTTTTATAAATTTATTTCAAGTTTGCTTGGCTGGTTGGGTATATATATATATATATATATATATATATATATAGATATTTAAAAACATTTTCTATAAACATTTGCATTTAACTTAGAAAGGTAAATGATTTATAAAACTTTGTTTTTGAACTTTATAAAAAGCTTACATTAAACTTACAAATAAATTGATATTGAAAACGCTTACATTTCGCTTATTAAAGCAAGCTTACTTAAAGTTATTTTTAAAAACACTTACAGAAATGCTGGCTGGGATGTAGGAGAAAATATCCCTACAAAACACTGCTAACCATATTCTCCAAAAATACCAACACATATGCATTTTTAGATTCCCATATTTCCACAATTTTGGAATGATTTTGTTAACCTTAGGTGAGAAAAAAAAAAATTGCTCTAACCCAACCAGCCAAGCAAACTTGAAATAAATTTATAAAAAGCTTTTCCAAATAAACATTAAGCTTACAAATTTCTGATTTTTCATTTACAAAACGCTTGAAAGTAAACGCTTTATAATTGAAACGACACATTGGTTTTAAGTGTTTGAAATAAACTTACAAACAATTTTCAAAAGATATCTTTTTTAAATTTTTCTATTTAAAGCTATTATAATATTTTAAATTGAAGCCTTTGATAAACATCATCTTGAAAGTAAAAAGTTTTTTTATGTTTACTTTTGTAAGCCAAACCCTTACAAAATGTTGATTTTTTGCTTTAAAATAAGTGTATTGTAAGCGTTTCTTTTAAGCTTATTTATATAAGCTTACAATAAATATTCAAATGGAAGCATTTTATTATCATTTTTTTAACCTTTATTTGAGAATTATTTTAATACATAAATGAACATATTACAAAAATGTTAAAATAAGCTGAACAAGATGCTGATTTCGTGCAAACATGTATAAAGAAATTAGGTTGATTAGTTTCTAACAAATTAAGTTTTAAGTGAGTAATTAATTTTAAATATATGAATATTGATTAAAACTATCAAATTAGGTAATAATTTAACATAGTATATCAAAAAAGTGATTATGATATTAATTAATTCTTTTTAGCACGTGCCACAGCTTTCATTTTCAGCCGATTATTCGCAAACTGAATAAACGATTTTGATACGGCTATGTACTCCGCTTCATTCCCACCATTTTCATGTATAAAAGTTTCTGAAAAGAAGTAAACACATGTTTAGTTAAATTATTAATGATCCCCAGTTTTTCTGAGCAGAACACACTTTTTTCGCACAGCGGCCGCCGTGGTGTGGTGGTAGTGTTGCCGGCCTACCACATCGAAGGTCCAAGGTTCGAGCCCTGGTACAGGTTACATCAAAAGTGGTATGAAAAAGTGGTTTTAAAACGGGGTCGACCCTCGGAAGTGGTTTGGCATTTGTATTTCTGCCATAGAAGGCTTCTCAGCAAAAATTCACCGGCTTTGTAGGTCCCGCCAATTTGTAGGAAAAAATTCAAAGCGGCACACCACAATTGGCAAAAATCTCTTATGAGGTTGTTGATATAACTGTCGTAATCTGTAATTTCAACAACCACATGAAAATGACAGAATATTTGCAACTTTGATGGCAAGTATCTCTTTGGATTCTTATTACAGAGGTCAAAGCGCGTCTTTTGATATCCCTCCCGATATTTTGAAATTACGTGTGGTCGTAAGAAATTACAACATTTTTTTACCTCTTTTATTAAACATTTTAAAACACACCCTTTTACTTACTTGAAAAATAAGATTACTTTCAACTCCCAGCCTTTCACATACAGTATTTGTGAGCTATCAAGCAATTATATGCATACAAATTTTCTACTTCAACGTTAAGCAACAATATTTCTATATACCGGAAATCTACCAATATCTTTTCTAACGCGCTGTATTCAAAGTAGATGGGAGCCCTACTTATTACCGGTTACAAGCAACAGATGACATTGCTTTAAGTTTTCATATTTCTACGTGTTGCTTAGTGTTTTATTTCATTGAGTAAAGCCATGTGATCCCAAAAAATTCCGACGATTTCCAGATTTTGAAAAAATATATATATTATTATGAAGTAAGACATGTTTAAACTGTCATATAAATATTTTAGTAACTAGTCAATTTTAGTAAGAGTTATTAATAACACTAGTCAACAGTAAAAAAAATTTCCACACTTAATTTAAGGGTGCTGATTACGAAAAAATGGTTTGTTTCTTTCTAACAGCTCTAGCTATTAATTTTCGTATAGGTGTTAAATTCTGACAAACATTTTTACATACTTAATTTTAACGATTTTGAAAAAGTTTGGAAAAGTTTTTTAAACGGGGTCGCCCCTCTGCAGTGGTTTGGCAAACTCTCCGAGTGTATTTCTGCCATGAAAGGTTTCTCAGCAAAAATTTATCTGCTTTGTAGACGCCCATTACACGAATATCCTGGTGAAATCTTTTACCCTGTTCTTCACTATAATCTTCAAGATTCTTAGGAAACCGATAGCCATATATGCAAATAATGAATCTTAATGCTCATTTTGCAGCCTAGGTCTTCTATATTACACAGCCAATTGCTCATAATTCGCAGATTTTTGGTTTCCAAGGAAGTTTTGCGCTTCCAAAACGAAAGTTTTCCAAGTACTTTTTCAAGCTCGTTCATCGACCCAATAAAATCTAGGTCTTTGATCAGCTATCTTATCTGGGAGCCATCGAAAATACCTGCCTTTAATTTTTCGCAACTCAGCCCAGGGAATTTATTTGAGCACTTTGTCATTATACCGAGCGGTGGTAATACAATGCTATCACGGTTTACCAAGGGTGGATTTACTACATTTGGGTACCAAAAACCAGTGACCCTCTCAATGGCCACACTTTTTGAATCCATTGGTTATTTCTGTCACGGCTATCCCACATACACATGAAACACGGAAATTTTGTAAAACCAGATCAACGCAAATTTTCCAACTATTTTCTTCATATTTAAATTTTTGCAGCACTTGTGAAATACTTTGAATGGGCAATGAGTACAGATCCATATTTATTTCCATTATAAAATAGAACTCACTTCAAACTTCTCTTGCTGCTATCGATAAAAATACGGTTTACATTCCCGACCCATTTTTTGCATAAGACTTTGAACTACAGATTGGCAAAATATGGCAAAAAATATTTTTCTCGAGTACGATAAAGTGTAATTTTTGTATCTCTTGTTAGCAGTTTTTTTTAAACGAGAGGCCAAAATTTCAGAACACTTTTCGACAAGTTTAAATACCTTATTAAATCGCTTGATTCTTCTTGATTAAATAGTTAAGGATTACTATTTTGACTTGCTGTGAAATCCGAATGGGGGTCCCACTCATAATTTTCTTATTCAATATCAAAACCTGTGCGGTACTGATAATTAGGCAGAAGTGGTCGCTGAGCAGAAGGCAATAGGTATCGGGGAGGACCTTTTGTTTGCCTAATTTATTCCAGTAATGTTTACCACACAAAAATAGCAATCATCATGATGATTGGTAGGTTCCAGCCAAATCATTGGTGCCTTAAATTTGAGAGACACAACACAATTTTGGCTCGCAGTTGGCAGCCATGGCTTCTCTTCATCGCAAATATTCTCTACAAAGTAAATAAAATATCCTGTTTTAACAAAGTCCGTGATGACTTTACGAAACTTTTTGAAGGTATATTCACCACAAACAATACAGAAACTATCTGGACCATTCAAACAACGCCATCTTTTTGTGGCCATTGTTAGAATCAGAATTAATTGAATTAATTTGAAAACAAAAGTCAGGAAAAAATTTTGAAATGTTATAAGAACAAATGAAATGGAAAAGTGCAAAAGCGAAAGACGCAAACTTTAACTTCAGTTTCATTTTAAAATATTTGTTTTTGTATTTGTTGTTCAGTTTAACGAAATTTTAAAAACAAAAACATAATAATGTCGATCACTTTCGGCGAGTCCTTATTGACATTCTTGTAGGTTTTTTTATAATGTCGCTTTTGTAAATTGTTGCATTTTTTGTTTTTGCACTTTTCTACCCCTGTGGGATCAGTTTTCGGGTGGTCGAAAATATCTCGGAAACTAGAGCTGTTACAAAAAAAGTAAAATGATTTATGAAAGCAGCAGCGATATGATAAAAATTTCCTTTTGAAAGCTCCTAAAATACAAAAGACATTAATGAAGAAAACTTAGCCTAGCTTTTAAGGACAAATTTAAAATTGCAGACATGGGCGTAGCCAGGTAGGGGCAGGTAGGGGAAAATGCCCCAACCTAAGCCAAAATCCTCGAAAAATTCTTCTTTTTTTAAGAAAAAATTAATCTTTCTCCTCGAGGACATTTGGGGAAAATACTGAAACTACGAGGACTGGTCGCGTAGTGTCGTGTGAAGTAGTGCTGCTAGGTGTACCCTTACCTTAAATCTACGCAATTTTTTAGGGAAACAACAGCTTAAGTCTGACTGCGCCTATACCTACCCTATAGAACATCAAGTTTTGGTCTCCAGCGTCATCTGCATATCAGTAGATAACACAGGCCGACAAAATGAGACCAATTTTTTTGACCATAAACCCGACCATACTTTCCTAAAGGTTTTCGATGCGCTGAATTGTGGTGGACGCAGAATTGCTCTATCACGTAAGGTTTTTGAGATATTCTAACCTTAATGTGCAAAAAACACCGTTTTTGCCTATTTTTGAGGTTATATATAAACGACAGATTTTTTTTTTTTAAAGCACACATAGCCATCGTGAAGTAAGACAGGTGACAGCAATTGAACAGCTGTTCAATTTTTTTTCTGCTTTTTTCTGTTTTTCATTGATTTCCAGGTGTCAAATTGTTGTCAAAGCCAACAGCCATTTTGATTCCAACCATTCAGTCGTGCAAAAACTGATTTGTTTTGAAAGTTTTCTCGAAATTTTATGTAAAATTGGTAAAAAAATAAGTAAGAAACAAAAGTTGGACGCACACCAATTAAAAATAAAACTTTTTTCCTTTTGAATTTTTTTCTGTTTTGCTTGTGTTTATTTGTAAACAAACCAAAGCGATTTGTTAGTCATTTGACATTTGAAACAAAATTTCAACAACAATAGCAAACACACCAAGCTTCTGACGACGCAACCTGTATTTATAAACCTTGCACATAGCATCTTAAAGGAGAACTCTTTCTCTTACGAATTGCTCAAATATCTTTTTTTATCTTAGATAGAGGAAATTTGTAGACTTATCGTAAGAGGTACATATGTATGTGTTCTACTGCATCATACCTCCGTTAATTCAGTGGTTTTTCAGTTACAGGAAAATTAGCAAATTTATAAACTTTAAATTAAAAATTTAGGTTGGGATATCTCAAAATCATGACGTGATAGAAAATTCTGCGTCCATATTTGAATTCAGCGTATCGAAAACCTTTAGGAAAGTATGGCCTAGTTTATTGTCAAATTTCTTGTCGGCCTGTGTAATGTTCAAAAGAGTAAATTAATTTAAAGCGTCCAAAAGTAACTTTACTTACTACGCGCCGAATTCCTTATCCGCGTTGGTTCCTATTTCCATCTGCATTTTGAATGCTGCGTTGCTGCAACAACAATTAGTCTGTAGATCCCGTGATTGATGAAATTCTAAAGAAGGCAAAAGAAAAAGCGAACTCGATTGATATTGTATTGGATATGCCCAGACTAACCCAGCGACAGCAGCATCGTTCAAATCAACCTGCATCGAATCCAAATGATTATCGGAAATTATCGTTGCTAATTCTGTATTTGGATTCATTGATACCATCGCTTGCAAATCTTAAAATTTGGAAGTGTGCGACGTAATCGCGGAAGCGGGCACCATTTATCCTGCTGTATCACATGCATTGGAAATATTGTTGGCACTACCTTGCACGACTTGCAACGTAGAAAGGTCGTTCAGCACTTTGCGTCGTGTTAACACGTGGCTAAGATCAACCTTGGGAGAAAATCGACTAAATGGTAAAGTTTTATAAAAATTAATTTGATTAAATTCATATAACGATGTTTTAATTTTATTCAGGACTATGCATGCTAAGTGTTCATCGGAAAATGGTAAAGGAAAGAAAATCCAAAATAGAAGATGAAGTCCTCAGGAAATTTGCTGAAAATCCAAAAAAATCGGTTTCATAAAACGCGAAATCAATGGTAAAAATTTATAAAATCAATTTGATTCATTTCATATACTAACGATGTTTCCCTATTTTGAGAAACCAAAAAAATTATACTTTTAAAGTATCTATCCCTCAATATTCTTGTCAATAAATATGTCCTACTTTTTTTTTTTTTAAATGGCATAGTTTTTTCATTGATTTTTGTCCTCGTAAAAAGACCCAAAAAATGTCTGGCTACCCGCAGAAAAATGTCTATCTTTAGCCCTTTTGCGGGTCCAAACGATACATTTGACCAAAAAATCCTTTAAAAAAAAAATTTTGTATTTCTTTTGATGTAGACCATTTTTATTACTGACATAAACTACACACGTGTTATTTAGTTGGTTTTTGTAGGACCTCAGTTGAGTTTGGACAGACTGGGATTTACCTTCAGTCTTCGAAAAAATTTACCACATAACCTAACGTATACAAAAAAGCTTTGTCCATGGCATACGTATACAGGTAATATAAATTCAGCAACTGATAAGATTTTTTTCATTTTCATTTTCTCTAAACTGTCATACTTTGTAAAGCATGCGCTTCTATATTTTGTATATGCGAATGCCTGTTTTGACGTTTTAGCGAAAGCGATTTTTAGTTGACAGCGCCGACATTACCTGTATGAGTATGCCATGGCTTTGCCAAATTTTTTATTTATTTATTAAAGCAACCATGTTACCTTAATTAAACTCTTTTCACGTAAACTACATATATATATCTCAACATAAATAAACTATATGTATATGAGATAAATAAAACAAAATGACATAAAATAAAAAGTGAAATAGTAAAATAAAACTAATCGAATAAAATGGCGTTTCTTTCCATTCCAGTTTCTACGAGAAAGGATATCGAAAACTTTTATTTTTCCCAGATATAATTTTTCCCTGTAAGCTCTGTTTTATTACAATAAAAATTAGCTTTTATGCAATAAAATCGATGACCTAATACAAAAGTTTTAGCATTCAAATAAGTATACCCTACTAGACAATGCTAAGTACTTTGACCAAAAATTCTTTCTTATGTATGCAAACCCCCCTTACTTTTTAACACATTCGTATATTTTGTTTTAGGAGTTTATTTACATATGAAGGGCTCAGAACCAAAAGGATCTAAGTGAATTTTTTTTTTTGAAATTGAGTTATACCCATATTTGTATAGGGAAATATGGTGTTGATTTGTAGGCAAAGAGATCCGAGTCATTTCGGACATTGGAGTGCCATCTATTTCCCATACAATAAACGCCCTACCCAGATTTTACATAGAATTTTAAAAAGGCAGTAAACTTTAAACTTGAATATCTCAAACCAATTTCTGGTTCACTTAGATCCATTTGGTTTTAAATCCTTGATATGTCCAAAAGAGACTCATGGATGGTGTTATCTCTATTTAAAAATGCTTAAGATAGAACGAAATAGACTTAGATATCTGTATGTAAGTACTTAAGGCCTTAGCCTTAAAGAGTTTGTAAAGGCATATATATGTATATAGGTATTAAAGTGTTCAAAATGTAACCATTGAGCAGTTTAGTTACTAGCTGTAAGTACATTATAAGCCTTCGAATAAGTAAGAGATATGTTTTTCACCTTATTGAAAATTCTATTAGTTAGAAAGAGATATAAGATATTGTTGTAATATTTCGAAGAATTCATTTATTCATTGCAAATTCATTTATTAAAGTAATAAAATGTACATAATAACTTTAATCTATAAAAGTTAGGTATACTGTAGTGGATACACAGTCAGCTGAACAAAAGAGTATGCAGGTAGCTTTACAACGACAGAGTGAACAGAAAAGCAACTTGCAAAAAGAACGAGGCTTATTTTGCCTGTTTCTCAACTATTCGTCTTAGCTCATTATACACGTACTCATTTACTCAACGCAGTGATGCCACAGTTATCAGGTTATTAATAAGATAATAATGGTGAAATATTCATATATCAACACAACTCCTTGAATTTTCAGCATATTACAGAATTCATTTTTGTACAATAGTTTAACCTCAATTATACATTAATTTGTTTCTTACATACTAGTTTACATTCAAATTATATTTCTCTCTTTTTTTTTTTTTTTATTATCTTTGTTCAACTTTTTAACAAATCAAATCAATTTCAGGAAACTCCTATTTTTTACAAATTTACATTTATCAAGGCTTTTTGTCAATATATCGGCTAAATTAGATTGAGAATCAATTTTTACAATATCAATAATGCCATTTTCGTAATTTTCGTTGATGTAGTGGTATTGCACTTCAATGTGCTTGGAATTTTTTGTGAAATTACCGAATTTTGCAATTGCTACCGCGCCAGAGTTATCCTCGTAGATTTTTATGGGTTTCGTAAATTTAAGATCAAATGACTCATTAAGTAAATTTTTTAAGAACAAAACCTCCGTTATTGCTTCAGATAAAGCTGTATATTCCGCGAAAGTTGAACATTTGGTAACTGTATTTTGTTTTCGAGTTTTCCAATAAACTACATTACCGTAAAGCCTGTTGTCGATTTTCTATCAATGTTATCACCTGCATAGTCCGAATCGACCATACAGTCTAAAGGTTCTTCTTTAGAACATTTTTCGGAGTAAGTTAGTTTTAAGTCTTTCGTTTTATACAAATATTTTAAAATTCTCAATGCATATTTAAAATGTGTCTCGTTATAGCAGCTTTGAAATCTACTTAAGTAGTTAACGCTATAAGAAATATCTGGCCTCGTTCCAGTGCTAATGTACAATAGTTCTCCTATTAAATTTCGGAATTTTATTCTTTCATCTGTTTCCCTAGCTATGATTCATTTTAGCTTCTCGTGCTAAGCATCGACCCATATCCATTGCCGATCTATTATATCTCTCTGCGACTCCATTCAATTCATGGACATAGGGTGGACATGGTGATAACTCTATTCCATTTTTTTTTACAAACTCATAAATTTCATTATTGAGATATTCTCCACCATTATCACATCTAAGTTTCTTTATTTTCTTTCCAAATTTGTTTTGAACCAAATTGACAAAATCTACGAAGCAATCTGCTGTTTCATTTTTACTTTTAATACAATAAATTTTTGTACACTTGCTGTAGTCGTCTATGAAGGTTAAAAAGTATTTCTCACCGCGATTACCCATTGTAGTATGAGGGCCATTTAAATCTGTGTGAATTAGTTCAAGAATTTCAGCAGATTGAGTCCTATGATTTTGGAATGGCACATTTGCCATTTTGCTTTGAATACAATTCCCACATTTCATATTATTATTTTCTAATTTTTCTGGTAGACCTTCTACTAATTTATCTTTAACTAATTTATTTAAATACTGAAAGTTGACATGTCCTAACGCCCTATGCCATTTTTCCTTTTCAGTTAATCTTACTGCATTTGCGTAGATATTTTCTTTATTGCACAAATGACTTTGCACTATGTATAAACCATTAACCTTATTTGCAACTGCTAATAATTTTCCATTTTTCCTTCGCGACAATTGTACTGTTTTCAGTTATTTCCGAGAAACTTAATAAATTCTTTTTTATACCTTTTGCAAAATAAACATCTTTTAATTCCACCTGAATCTCGTTATAATTTTTAAACATAATTTTAACTGTACCCTTCTTTGTGGCTTCTAGATGTTTGCCATCTGGCAATTTCACATGAATAGGATTTTTTAAATCTATATATTTACTGAAATACTCTTCGTTATTTATAATGTGGTCCGTGCAACCACTATCCAATAGCCACTCAATCTTGTCGCTAACATACTTACATTCTTCTGTCTCATTGGCATTTACTTTTATTACGGTTGACGTCCATGATTCGTGTGAAGACTCCTGCTCAGCGATCGATGGAAGCGCTTGATGACCTTTACCACGGTTATCGCCTCGTCGAAAAGAACTTTTGTTTTGGTCTTTAGGTGGAACACGATGCCCTTTTTGATTAAATTGCCCTCTTTTCGCCCGGCTGTTTTGCCAACCCCGCGCTTGACTATTCTGCGATCCGTACCAGCAGTCCCTCTTGTAGTGTCCAGTTTTACCACACTGGAAACACACGATTTTCGTTTTTACTGCGAACGTGCTAACACTAGTCTTCTTATCGCTGTCCTCTTTGTTCATATTCTTCTCTTTAATTTTTGACTTCACGTATTCGACAGTTCTTTGCTCCTCCGGTACTAAGTCGATAAAGTCTCCAATAAAACTATAATTTGGCGGCAAGGCTTTGATAAGGTACCTCATTTTTTCTTCTTCAGTTAGCGTGGCTCCGGCTGCTTTCAACTCGTTACACGCCTTTTCAAATTCAATAAAAAATTCTTCTATGATTTGGAAATTTTTAAGTTTTACATCTTCCAGTTTCCCCCTATTTATAATTTGTAGAGAAGTTGATTTCTACGAGTACATCTTTTCCAGCTTCGATATTATCCCAAACGTAGTTGTACATTCACTAATGTACTCCAGTTGCTTATCTGATAACGCGCTAATTAAAATTGTCTTTGCTTTCAAATCATTCTTCTTCCAAGTACTTTCATTATCGTCGCCTCTTTCTCTTCGCGCAGGTTCGAGACATTCCTTGTATTCCAAAATATTCATCAGCCTAAATTTCCAGCTAGGAAAATTTATTCCCTCGAACACTGGGATGCTTACGTCATCGATTTTTGCTAGTCTAGCCATTTCTTGCAACTCCTGAGATCTCAAGCTGTTATCAATTTCAAATTTTAATTTCAATGTACTTTTTAATATTTTGAGAAAACTTTTTCTCAGCAGATTTTTAGTTTTTCTACTTAGCTGGAATCTTTCCTTTTTGATTCCTTTAGAATGTCTTCAGCGAATTTATTTTCTTCAATACTCGAACTTTCTAACCTCTTATTCGACTTGGCATACATGTGCTTAAGCTCAGCTTACGTCGTGTACCTTTTTTCCTTTTTAGAATTCTAACTTGCTCAGCAACCTTGCTCTGCTACCATGTTGTAATATTTCGAAGAATTCATTTATTCATTGCAAATTCATTTATTAAAGTAATAAAATGTACATAATAACTTTAATCTATAAAAGTTAGGTATACTGTAGTGGATACACAGTCAGCTGAACAAAAGAGTATGCAGGTAGCTTTACAACGACAGAGTGAACAGAAAAGCAACTTGCAAAAAGAACGAGGCTTATTTTGCCTGTTTCTCAACTATTCGTCTTAGCTCATTATACACGTACTCATTTACTCAACGCAGTGATGCCACAGTTATCAGGTTATTAATAAGATAATAATGGTGAAATATTCATATATCAACAGATATAAGTATTGTACAGACTAGGGGAAAGGCTTGCATCTTTCACACGGCCTGAACAAAATTAAGTACTTTAATAAGGGGTGTCGTCATTAATGACAATGCTTTTATAAGCACTTATAAAAGGCTAAGCTGGCTTGTAGGGTAGCCATATAACACTGAAGTACTCTACACGTACATATGTATTACAGCTGTATTCAGTAAGCTGTCTCATCTCAAGTCACTAAAATTTGAAACTTTTCGTTTGAGACATTTCTTGTGACTTGGTATCATTTTGGTATTCTGTAAGCCAAAGTCTCAACGAATTCACCAAAGATATGTAGTATTTTCACCACTGAGACAGACAGCTGATTGCATATTGGAGATGATAAACGAGCGAAGCAAATATTTGCTTATCGATTTCATACGAATATGAATTTTTAAACGCTTGTAATAAGCAAAATTATTTATTGAACGTTTACGGAATATGAATTGCAATAAGCATATATACAAGTAGGCTTGATGAGTTTGCGTAATAAGTATTCAACCTGAATCGATTATTTGAACACATGTCATGAAGACAGAAAATTAACAATCGATAAATGCCGACTTTCATCACTATACACATTGTTTTGAAATGGCCGACTAAGGTAAATAAAATATTTACAATTTCTTGGTTTGCATGCAAATAAATAACTTTAATTTCTTTACAGATATAAATAAACATGATCGCACAACCAAGGAACAAATTGATTGTTACTTGGCGTTTGTGCGTAACAACCCCCAGTTGAAAACCAACAAAAATGACCCAATGCGCCCTAGAAGGATGCAGGAATTATGGATTGAGCTGTCGGAGCAGCTAAACGCGCTCAAGGGACCGACGCGTACTCCGGCGAAATGGAAGGAGGTAAGTTTTCAGTAAATGTATTGTCGAGTAGTTGTAGCAACTTATGTGTATACCTGTGATAGCATTATGGAATATGACTTGGTGAAATTGCCATCGGGAACTTTTGCTTTGAATGTCTTTGCCAACGTCTGTGGTGTGATTTTGTTTATTGTGTGCATGTGTAATGACTTGTCGAACATTATAGAATGCTCTTTCTATTTCTTGTTGTTAACTTTTGATTATAATGCTCCCATATTATCTTTATTTCAGTCTCTTAGTCATTGGAAGAACCAAATACGACCCAGGGCAAGAAAATCTAAAGCTAATCGCTTAGCTACGGGTGGAGGCCCATATACGGAAGAAGATGTGTCTGAGAGGGAGCAGAGGGGCTGGACACGATCGGTTCAGTGGTAGTTCTTGGGGCACCAGACATGCCAACAATTGGAGCAGAGGTTTGCAATTTATACAGTATATACATATACATATATATGTACATATAAAACTAACATTCCTCTTTGATTTCTTAGGCTGAGGTACTGATTACTTGCGACCCTGTTAGTCCGCCAATACAAGAGAGGGAACCCTTCAGTCCCTTAATACAGGAAGTTGATGCTGACATATCGGAAGTTTTCACATTTGGTGAAACCGCGACAACTACACGTCACCGCAGGTCTACCTCAAGCTCTGAAGACATGTTTTCCAAAATGATGGCAACGATTAATGGAAGAAATGAAGAGGAGAGGCAATACAAAGAAGATTCTCTGAAATCTATGGCAGATTTCTGCGCTGCTATGAATAATATGGCCAGTGCAGTATTGGCCCTTGCACAATCCCGCAGTTAGAAAACATACATTTTTCACTAGGATAAACATATTTGCTGAAACAGATACCTAGACCCATACATCATAAATTTAAATGTTCTTTAACTTTTCTGAAACTGCATACTCTGATACCTAAAACTATACCCAAGAAAATTTTTTTGGTTGTACACATTTTTCTGTATTTGATAGAGAATTGGTGATATGATGGCATATCCCAGCTAACTAAAAGTGCAAAAAAAAACTCCTTTCGGACCATAAAACGCTCATTTCTCAGAGCTTTACTCTCCAAAATGAGCTTCTTTCGGAGCCCAAATGGAGCGAAAAATCGCTCTACGCGGGAACTCCAACGGAGTCATAAAAAGAGTTCGAAATTAGTCCGATTTCGATGAATTTGAAGCGTTTTTTGACTATTTTTAAATGAACTGCGGAGCCCTGGTGCTTTTCTGGACCTTTTTCGGAGCCTTTTATTCCTACATTCTGAGGAGTTTTGGAGGCTTTTCAGACGCCTTTCGGAGCCCTTTAATTAGTGCTTTTCTTTTATTCATCCATTCAGAGGGTTTTTGGACTCTTTTCGGAAGCTTATTTGGGGTCGTTTTTTATTTCTTTTGGGTCATAATTTCTTTGCGCAATTTTTCCCTTCTAACTATTCTGCCGTCACCAATTCTGACTTTCTAAATTATCCCTATGAGCTACATGGGAACAATTTAATTAATTGTCCAACTATATGCGCCAATGATGTTCTTATTTATCTGAAAACTTTGAAGAAATCTTTTAAATGCGGTTCTGATAGGATTCCTACATGCTTCTTGAAGAAGTGTGCTAACAATATTTACCAACCCCTTACCAATTTGTTCAATCTGTCACTAAAGTGTGGTGTTTTTCCAAAAGCATGGAAAGAGTCGTTTCTTCTACCGATTCACAAAAGCGGAAGCAAGGCTTCTATAGAGAACTATCGTGGCATAGCAAAGCTGTCTGCCATCCCAAAAATGTTTGAAGCTATTGTTACCAATCAGCTTACGAATCCTATCTCTACCTTGATTTCCGACTGTCAACACGGGTTCTGCAAGGGAAAGTCCACCGTTACAAACTTACTTGAATTTACTTTGATTTCAGTAAAGCTTTCGATAAAGTGTGTCAATCTTTACTTATTCATAAACTGGATCAGTTGGGTTTCCAGCCGGGTCTCAATCGCTAGATCTCTTCTTGCCTTAGCGACAGAGCACAAAAAGTAGTGTTAAAAATTGTGAATCCGATGTTATTTATGTCTCCTCAGGAGTTCCTCAAGGAAGCCATCTTGGCCCGATTCTGTTCTTGTTGTTTATAAATGATATTTCTACAGTAATATAATTTTCGAAAATTTTAATGTATGCCGACGATGTAAAGCTTTGTCATTCGAAGAGGCTTCAATCAGATCTAAATACACTAGTTACTGGGTGCGATTTAAATTATATGCCGCTTAATCTAAAGAAATGTAAGTACATGGGTTTTTCGAGAGGAATATCACAGCCAGCTTCCTATACAATTAACAGTTATAGTCTTGAGCAAATGTATGATTTTGTTGACCTTGGGGTTACTATGGATTAAAAACTCGGTTTTAACTGCCACATTAACTTAACAGTCAATAAAGCTAGAGGCTTTCTAGCATTTGTTAAACGATGGTCTAAAGAATTTATGTAACTAAAACTCTTTACTACATTAGACGGTTGTATAATTTGGAACCCACGTTACCAGGTCCTCGTGGATCGCTTAGAATCAGTTCAAACGCAATTTTTAATATTTGCCTTAAGAGAGAGCATAAAAAAGTCAATTCTTTCTATCCTAAATACATACCAACAATTTGCTTTCATATCCTTTGATTCTTATCTTTATTCTTTACAATAACTATTCGCTGTCAACTAATTATTTATTAATTGTGTCATCTATTTTTTAACTACCTTACTTAGCTGATGAGGTTTTCTCTGTAGCTGAGCAGTTTTAGGTCTCGACGATTAACAAACCAAAGCCAGACTATTGATAAACGTCCATTTAAAATGCGATCTTTACCTTCTGTTAGGTGAAATAAAAAAAAACCTCAGAAAATGTTTGAAAACATTCAAATATTTGAATGGTGTCGCTCATCTGCTCTCCAACGTTCATTTTCTCACAATTCTCTTTACGCCTACAACAAAAAGGGTCAGAAAACACTCGAAATCTTTCATATAACTGAGCCTTGCAGTTAATTCGCTCTGTTAATTGAAACTGCTCACTGTTTTCATCAGTAAAATTAAAAAAAAAATGCCCATACGCTACACAACTTTGTAATTTCGGAAAGCTCCAAGTGCAATTCAAAGTGCCGGACTTATCGTCGCGGCCGACGAAGAAAGGCGCATTCAACAAATTGTCAACGAAAAAAGGCGCATTAAAAATATTGTGGGAAATAAGGACGCATAAAAAAATATTTTGACGAAGAAAGGGGCATTAAAAAATATTTAAACGATGAAAGGCGCATTAAAAAATATTTCGAGGAAGAAAGGCGCAGTGTATACATTTACGGTAAACTTCACAAGGGATTTGGTGCTGGATTGAAAAATATTTGGCCAGCCCAAGTACCCATTATACGAATGTATGTGTTTTTATTTAGTATTCCCTTTTTTGAATAACTTATATTGCAGCTAGTTAAAAATTATTTAAAAGCGCCTTTCCTTCTTAAAAATTATTTTAATGCGTCTTTCTTTCTCAAGATATTTATAATGCGTCTTTCTTCAAACAAAAAAGTTTGCGCCTTTCATCGTCGACAAACAGCTTTGCGCCCTTTTTCGTCGATAGGAACGTTATGTATTGGCCAACCTTATTCTTTGCAACTTTCACCAATTTCTTCTTCCGTAAAATTATTTTAACTTATTGTGTCAAAAATTATTAGTCAAGATTCAATATAAGATTTATAAACTGTATTTTGAAAACTTTTGCAAAATCATTGCAACTTAGATTTGGCCATGGGGGGGGGGTTTATTAAACAAAATATTTGCTTTCCAATTTTTGATTATTGACACAGAGGTGAAACCCCGTCTTCTGATACCTCTCCCGTTATTTTTGGACCTGTATTAGTAGTTACGAGCGGTCGTATACAATTACCGTATTTTTATAAAAGTAAATTATCATTAAAATAAAATGTTCCAAGCTATGAATAATAAAGCTGTTTTCAAATACGTGGTTATTTTTTATTTTATTTCAAATTATTAAAACCAAATACACAATCATGCTATTGATATGTGCGACAGTGTAGTGGAGTAGTGGCTAAACTTTATGTCGTCAGAGCATTAAGGCAATATTGGCGTGCCCTTCTGCCTTCAGCGTAGTACTCTGCTGATTCAATTGTACTCGTTGCTGCATCATGAGGATCTAAGCTGTCTGCCAACATTTCCTCTGCCATAATAACACCCCGTTTTTGCAGAATATTATGAAGTATAGTACACGCATAAAGCGGCATTTCTATGGGTGTACCTAAGAACGCGTTCTTTTGACAAGCACCGAAAACAAGACTTCAGAACTCCGTAGGCTCGCTCTATTGGGTTTCTTGCTCGGATATGCACTCTGTTGTATAGCTCTTCGCTGTCTGACGAAGGGGTTCCTATTGGCGTAAGTAACCACGGCTCCAAAGGATAACCTGAGTCCCCCAAGAGCCATGTAAAGGACCCAGGCACATGCTCTCTCATCATTTTAATGCGTATTGGCGATGTGGTCCATACACCCGCGTCGTGGCATGAGCCAGGAAATCGTGCATTCACATGGCGGAAAATTAGGTCATCATCGCAAATCTATGAATGAGATTATTATTGGTAAATATTTGAACATGTTTTTTTATATACACACAGCTTCAACGTTAACACTGTAGTAACCCTTCCTATTCATATAATCATCAGGCACTACTCCAGGAGTTGAGGACGATGGCGCAATTATTGCCACATGGGTGCAGTCAATAGCACCTATTACACCCTTTATTCCAAATTTGTTATGAAAACTGAAAATATTGGAATTAAATTAATTCTGTATACATTACACATTAATTACCCTCTTTTAATGCTGTTATAGTGACCAGCCGTATTAGGAAAACTTATTTGTGCATTTTTATGTTCAGCGATAAGCCTACATATTTCCTTTATGTTTCGGCAAAATGACTATTTCCAATGCAGCTTTGCGTTCGACAGGAAGTATAGTACAGAAATAAACTAAAAACAAGTAAGGAAGTCTAAGTTCAGGTGAACCGAATTTGGTGGACGCGGCCACGCCCCTTGCTTATAAAACTAACCGCTTACATGAGCCAAAAGCACTGAATCGATCTTTTCAAGGGTTATACCATGTCCTATATATAACTTTGGAAAAGGCGTGCCATGCCCATAACTTTTAACGTATTTTGTGAAATTTTTTGATACACGAATATGTGTCCATTAATCAATATTTACATAATTTTGAAAAAGTGGGTGATGGCACGCCCACGGATTTTATTATGTTGTTTGTCCCTATTTGCAGATCAGTTTTCATTGCCGATCTTTATGATACTTTCACAGTGGCTTGTTAATAGTGAAATGTTGATATTTTGTGTATTCACTTGTGGGCGTGGGCGGTGCTACTCCCATTTTACAAAATATTAACAAAAAACCTTTAAACATCACTAATAACATCATCAGGTGAATCAGTGTACTAAATTTTAGCATTATATCTTTATCAGTTAAACAGATATTGCATATTCCGGTTTCCTAACTCTCGTTTAGAGAACTTTAGTCCAAAAAGGGGCGTGGTCGTTCACCGATTTTTCTTATTTTATGTGGTAGTACTCTACATAAACATAACATGCCTGGTACCTAGTTACGTAAACCTATCTCACACCGTTCTGAAGTTATTAGGGTGGCGCGAACTAAAGTCAGTGGAATTAACGTCAGTGACGTTAATTCGCACCCCAAAAGCGAATTAATGTCAATGACATAGAGACGCATGCCAAAAGCGAACTAAGGTCAATATTTTTAGCGAACTAACGTCATTGACATTAATTCGCATTAAGAAAACGAACTAAAGTCAGTACTTTTTCTTATATTCCAAATTTTCATTTTTCATTATCACCTTCGACTTATGATCATTATATCATGAATCTGGTATTTGTGTGCAGAACTCCTTTACGCATTGGCGGCCTTCGGCCGCGCTTCAAAAAATAACCCTGGGCTACGCCATTCCAACTCCGGGTGTGTGCCATAGCCGTGGCTACCGCCACGGTGATGTCCTTCCGCGTGCCACTCTTTTCTCACAGGGTAATGTGATTACAACAACCACATGAAAATTACAGAAAATTCTGAACTTTAACTGCAAATATCTCGGAAACTACTAAAAATATTGGTTCAGCGGAGTTATATTCATGCTCCTGGGACCAAAGCGCGTCTCCTTATACATATCTCAACATTTTTGGTTGTGTATTAGCGCTCGGTACCCCACGTAAACGACAACCCACGTCTAGATTTAGAATCTGAAATGAGATTTCTTTCAACCGTTCAAAAGTTATTTGCAGTTAAAGTTAAAAATTTTCTGTCACTTCATGTGGTTGTTGTAATGGCACATTAGGCTGAGCCAAAAAAGTGAAAAAGTGGGAAACGTGGCACGCGGAAGGACATCACCGTGGCGGTAGCCACGGCTATGGCACACACCCGGAGTTGGAATGGCGTAGCCCAGGGTTATTTTTTGAAGCGCGGCCGAAGGCCGCTAATGCGGAAAGGAGTTCTGCACATAAATACCATGCATCACGCCCCGAATTGGGGATCTGACCTAAGCCAAATTTTCGCCTGCGGCGCTACTTCGTCGAATCTCAAACCCAAATGCCTCAATGACATTAATTCGCATGTCCAAAGCGAACTAAAGTCAAAATATTATACGAATTAACAGCACTGACTTTAATTCGTTTTGGGTCATGGGTCTTAATATCACTGACATTAATTCGCTTTTTGGGTGCGAATTAACGTCACTGACGTTAATTCCACTGACGTTAGTTCGCGCCACCGTTATTAGCAGTCGCAAAATTTTGCAAAAATAATGTAAAGAATATGAAAATTGATGTATGTACCAAATTATATTATTATAGCGGTATCAGTTAATTAGATATGGACTTTTCAATATCTCCACCTCCTTTCAATATAACTTTTATAAAAAGTAGGCGTGGTCGCTAAGCGATTTCGTTTATTTTCTATAACTGAACTTAACACAACAATAGTATGCCCTCTACAAAATTTCGTAATACTAGCACAAACTGTTCTGAAGTTATTGAGAGTCAAAATTTGAAAATTTCTTCAAATATATGTGGGCGGTGCCAGGCTCCTTTTCAAAAAATTTGATAAAGTCGGATTTAGAACATCTTAATCAATACATATTGCAAATTTTGTCATTGTAGCTGCTTCTGATATTGAATTACTCGTTTTATAAGTTTGTCGAAATTTTCGATATCGAAAAAGGGGGCGTGGTTATCATCCGATTTCGCCCATTTTCAATACCAACCTACCTTGGGCAGAAAGTAACCTGTATTCAAAATTTCATGCAAATATCTCAATTTTTACTCAAGTTATCGTGTACACGGACGGACAGACGGACGGACATGCCTTAATCAATTCCTCTTTTTAACCTTAGAACTTTCATATATGGAACCCTATATCTAACTCGATTATTTTGCGCCGTTACATAGTACCGTTATGTGGACAAAATTAATATACCCTTGTACTAGTACTAGTACGCTGGGTATAAAAATTAATGCAGTTTTAAGTGACGTACATAGCGTTTGTAACACCATTATCATTACTCGAATCTCAAACGGAATCCTCGAATTCCGCACATACTTGTCGTGCGGCTTAAGTTCCTGTATAAGGTTCCAGCACAACGTTTTTGGAAACCTTAAAAACTTCCGGAAAGTTTCTTCCAAAAACAAAAACGGATTCTCCGTGTCCCTCAAACTAGCAAGATTTCGCCTGTGGATATTTCTGCACAATAAACAAATAAACACACAATTTTTTATAAACCATAGCATTTATTAATAACTTTGTAAACAATAGTAATTGTTAAGAAAAATGGCACGATTTCGCCTGCGAACATTTCTACACCTAAAACAAGTTGTTAGTTTCGCCAAAGCTTTTGTAAGACAATATTATTAAAAAAATGTTTGTTTACAAAGGTTTTTAACGTTATAACAATATTACCTTGCTTCATTTTCGCGTTTTTTCAAAATTAAATAAAAAGCCAATGCTTCTTCCTCCATATTTTTATTTTAGTGATCTGCCTTGTACCAGCTCACAAATTAGTGACCCTTTTTTTGAGACTAGAGATGTGAGACAGCTTACTGAATACCAGATTGTCTCAAAATTGACCACAAAACGTCTCTATTAGTGACTGTTAGTATACATATATAAGTTAGTACGTAGGTAGATTTACAACCAGTGTGACCAATTTGGCATTTTTGCAGCTAGATCTAGCATTTTTATTTTTGATTTAGCTGCAAATATCGCATTTAGCATTTAGCATATTTTCTAGCATTTTTAAAAATGTTTTCTGGCATTTTTTAGCATTTTGTTATTACGATATCAATTATATGAATTTACACAAATGTGGCATCTTTATGTAAAAACTTTTATTCGACGTAAAAATTTAAATTATCTGGCAGCAATTACTCATGGGATGCATAAACATATGCACATTGATATGTGTATACACACAAAAGCTCCGATCAGCTGATTGCTTGTTCTTTCTTTGCTTTTCATGGTGTCAAATTGGCTTGTACGCAAAATTTTTCTATTGCAGCATCCATTTCAAAAAAGCAGTTCGTGCGAAAATAAAAGAAGAAAAAAGCATATACAATGGACAGGTTTGTTTGAATAATAAATAATAAACAGTGTTTACATATTGTAAAATAACAAATTTTGAAAAAGGGTTTCTAAAAAGAAAATCAAAAGGTGCAAAGTGAGGACAGCAGCGACGCTTCTGAAAGCAGTTTTCCAAGTGGAAGCCAAAGGTAAACATAATTGTTAGCGACAGGGTTTGCATTTTATAGAATGTATTTAATCTTATATTCATATTGGAACTATGCTCAGAAAGTACGTAAAGAGTGGTTAAATGATCCACGAATATCAAAATGGATTATAGCATTGGATGAACAACATATGTATAAAATGCAAATATTGTCAGTGTCATTTAAAAGCGAAGCTAAGTACACTTTTAGCACATGGAAAAACATCGAAACATGCAATAGCTGCATCTCCATTTTTCGCAAATAACCAAAAAATAATTCCATTTAAACCTGTGGCCATCAACTACAAAGCAAAAGCTGCAGAGCTTCAGATGATGGTTCAGTTATGCTTGCATAGCATGGCAATACATTGCATGGGTTCTGTCATTTTCGATATCTGTTAAATGGGTTTTACATGTATTCGATTATACAACGCATGGCAACCCAGAGCATGGCATAGAAGTCTGTTGAATTTTGATCTCTATGTAACTTAACATACCTACTGTCAAAGCTTTTGCTTATTATTCTTATAAATTTTAGTAAAAAACAAATAAAAGCGTTGTAATGGAAGAAGAAAAGCTGAAAGAATGTGTGCGAGCTCATGAAATTCTGTATGTTTCGCGAATATCTGATTTTGAGGGGCTGTGCGTTGTGCGAAGTACAATCAACATTTTCTTTTACGTGCTGTGTATTGCTATGCTATGCCCTGCTATGCAAGCTTAACTGAACCATGAAGCGATGTATGTAGCAGTGCATACTTCTTTTCGATCGATAGACCATTTAGTGCATATCCAGAAAAATATTTTCAATGATAGTAAAGTTGCCGTAGAAATGAGCTTGGCCCGGACGAAATGCTCTGCTATTATTAAAAACATTTTTGGACCCTATTTTCAGCAGATACTCCTAGAAGATATTGGGAAAAGTAAATATAGTCTTATTATAGACGAGTCGACGGATATCACCATAAATAAGTGTTTAGGCATAGTAATCCGATACTACAGTCAGCTCTCAAAAAAAATTGTCAACACGTTTTTGAAACTTCACACGCTTGAAGACGCATCAGCCTTGAGCATTTCCAGTGTTATTTATGAAGTATTAAGAGAAGTTAATTTAAGCATTTCGGTTTTGGTTGGTCTCGGGACCGATAACGCTAATGTAATGACAGGAATAAATCGTGGGGTAATTGCCAAATTGAAAGAGAAAAATGATAATGTTATACTTGTTCCGTGTGTTTGTCACTCTATACAGTTGTCTGTATCGGCCGCCCCTAAAACATTCCCAAGCGAAATTGAATACATTGTGGCCGAGACGTATAATTGGTTCTCCAAATCTTCACTGAGGCAGATTAATTATAAAAACATCTATGCTGCAATTAATGATGACTTAGGTCCATTAAAACTTGTTCGAGCTTGTGATACTAGATGGCTTTCCATTGAAATAGCCGTAAATCGAATAGAAACCCAGTGGCTAGAGCTTAAAACACACTTTGGAATTGCTGCATCCACAGATTCTTGTCACCAGGCATGTATTTTGGCAAGTTTATACAATGACATGAATTTAGCTTATTTTAAGATTTTAAAACCTGTATTAGCCGAGGTTCAAAAGGTTAATAAAATGTTTGAGAGTAATGATGCTGATCCGACTAAGCTTTTTTATGAGCTACAATTATTGTTGAGTTATCTTTCTAAACAAATAGTTCTAAGTTCTGATACATTCGATCCACTAACTTCGCGCTTAAAAGATTTTTTTGCGCCCATTCCGTATTTTAATTACAGTTTCGAGGAATTTTTAAAAACTAAACAAATTTTAATAGATGCAGATTCCGAAAATAAGATCAGACTTACATGTAGAAATTTCCTTACTGATCTTGTATATCAGTCTATGCTGCAATTAATGATGACTTAGGTCCATTAAAACTTGTTCGAGCTTGTGATACTAGATGGCTTTCCATTGAAATAGCCGTAAATCGAATAGAAACCCAGTGGCTAGAGCTTAATACACACTTTGGAATTGCTGCATCCACAGAATCTTGTCACCAGGCATGTATTTTGGCAAGTTTATACAATGACATGAATTTAGCTTATTTTAAGATTTTAAAACTTGTATTAGCCGAGGTTCAAAAGGTTAATAAAATGGTTGAGAGTAATGATGCTGATCCGACTAAGCTTTTTTATGAGCTACAATTATTGTTGAGTTATCTTTCTAAACAAATAGTTCTAAGTTCTGATACATTCGATCCACTAACTTCGCGCTTAAAAGATTTTTTTGCGCCCATTCCGTATTTTAATTACAGTTTCGAGGAATTTTTAAAAACTAAACAAATTTTAATAGATGCAGATTCCGAAAATAAGATCAGACTTACATGTAGAAATTTCCTTACTGATCTTGTATATCAGTTAAGACAGCGCTTGGCAAAAAATTTTACAACTTTGAAAAAAATTAATTTCTTCTCAGTTGAAAATAGCTTGAGGAAAAACAAATCTAACTTATTTGATTGTTTTAAAGAGGAGAAGCGAAAATTCACGATTGACCAGATTACAAACTTAGAGCTGAATGGCAAAAATTATCTTCATATACATGGGATCAGCAGAATTCTACTATTGATTTTTGGATAAATATTTACGAATATAAAAACGCACTAAATGAAAAAACTTTTCAGGAACTAGGTACTCTTGTTATGAATTTCTTAATATTGCCATTTAGTAATGCGGAAGTGGAACGGGTATTTAGTGCCATGAATTTGTTAAAATCTAAGCTAAGAAATAGAATGCAGACAAATACAGTTAACTCACTTTTATATACTCGATGTGGCCTTAAGAGACTTAATAAGTGTTGTGAAGATTTTGAAATACCAAATGATCTCATAAAAAAGTGCGATACGCAAATGTACAGTAATGATTGCTTACCAAATTCCTTACTGGATAAGGATGACATAGTCGATATTGATACAAACCTTTCATAAGTGTATATATACTTAAGTTATTTTTTCCTAAAAAAGTTGAATTTTATTAAAAATATGTGTATAAATATGTATGTATGCATATAGCTAAGCAAATAAAAAAATAAAAAAATTAAAGCATATTTTTAGCATTAAAAAATATTTTTTGGCATTTTTTTTCCACGGGACCTGGTCACACTGTTTCCAACAGCCTAGTTTAACTAACCTATACAGGCACAGATTGGAGACGCGGCCTCTCCACTGCATTGACCTGAAAAATAAATTTTAATCGCTCGTAAGTATGTATCTCAGACGCGGGTGGAAACGCGGCCTTCCAACCGCCTAGTTCAACTAACCTATACCAAAGGCACAGATTGGAGACTGGGCCTCTCCACAAAACCCGAAAACGAAATTTTAATCGAACTTAAGTATCAAAGGTTTAAACGCGGCCTTCCAAGGGAGGGACGCGGCCTCCCCACTTTATTGCCTTGTAATTGAATATGTTGTGAGTATAATTGCTTATTTATAAACGTTTTATGGACAACGACTTTCTTTAAATAATACTCCAAACTAGAATAATGAAAAATGTAACAAAGGATCCACAGTTAAGAACTGAAATATAAGTACAGTAACGCAGTAACCAAATGACGTTAAGACTAGTGCCCAAACCACCTCCCGACGGCATACTGAACGGTAGTGCCGGGGGGATCGGTACAAGACGGTTGAAGTCTGACACTGAGTGTAAAGCTTTCGATGCTTTCTAGTCGGTAGATTTTCGAAGGGTTATTGATACAAAAAAAACGATCAGTGCCTTTTTCTCACGTGTATAAGTATGTTGGCATTCAGAATAAAAACACTGGAAAATCATGGACACCGAATACTGTATGCACCACATATCGAATCGAGTTGATTCATTCGGAATCCAGAACCAAACGGTGCGTGGTAAAATTTAGATATTAGCTACTTTTTAATGCATATCTGACTAATTTCTGAAACTATCTACTTGGGAAACATGAATTGGGCCGAGCGTTGCATTGTTTATAGCACAGCATTAGTTTTTTAATTTTTATACCCGTTTTGGAATTGCTCAATTTGTTTTTGAGATATACGTAACTAAATGGCTTTTTTTTTTAAATAACGGTAAGTAATAAATATCTCAAAAACGGTACCATGTTATCAAAAATAACCTTGGTTTTCAGAATTAGGGAGTGGGTTTACAT
Source organism: Sphenella marginata (assembly GCA_951509765.1). Lineage (NCBI taxonomy): Eukaryota > Metazoa > Arthropoda > Insecta > Diptera > Tephritidae > Sphenella > Sphenella marginata. The sequence continues at coordinate 81,326,418 of OX608080.1, read as the reverse complement.
ATGAATTTCATATTCGCATCTCTGGTGGTTTTTGGCTGTAAACGTGTTATTATTCTTTTCCCTATTAATTATTCTATCTTTTTATTCATCTTTTGTACTTGACTCTTTCCAACTATGCGTAAAAACAAAAATTTATTGCTAAAACTAAATACCAAGTTTTTACTATTTAACCTTTTCTGTACCGACTAGCACTATAAAATAATTTTTTTAAATTGTTGTGGTAGCAAAAACATTCAATAAAGAAGCTTTAATTCATTCGTTTGATGCCTTTTTAATCGGTTATGCCGAGTTGCAAGTACTGACTACAGTTACAATCCAACTGTTTCTTTCTACCTCTAACAACATATATCTCTTAATCTTGATGTTAATTAGCTAATGAGTTTTTCTCTATAGCTGAACAGTTTTAACTCCCGACACTTGACACACTCCTGTCTTTCACCGACTCTGCAATGTATACATACATGCCGAAAAAAGCCGTTCAGCAAGTATTTATTATGATCTTTAATAAACTAAGTGAAATAATTTTGTTCTTTGTTTTTGAGTTCATGAAAGTATGCATGTGTTAATATAGAAAATTGCAACCATAGGCATTGCTTCAATTCACTTTCATATTTTATAATTGAAGTACAATGCAAATACAATTGTAATTTATCTACAAAGATGATGTAAGTTAGAACTATCTTAATTTTTGAAATTATTCGTTTACTTAAAAAAGTTTACCCATTAGCATAGAAATGGTAAAGCTTGTATAAAATACCCTGAATATTATATGAAACAGAATGTTAAATTACGTTAAATTCCAGAGAAGTAAACACCACGCCGATCAGCAGCCAGAAATGTTGCTAACGTTTGTTAATTGTACTGTTTTTTCCCGCTTCATAAATCTGTCAGTATAAATTGCTTACCATGGTCAATGCTCAAAAACTATTTGTTTAAAAGCGTGAACGAGATCTTGACCGTGAAAAGGACCGTCGTACCGGTGAATAAGTAGAACCACGACGTCTTGGAGGTGGTAAGAATGACCGTGATCTATTGACGCGCAATTCACGGCCACCACCTCGGCCACCGTCGCTTGAATCCTCACGAACGTGTATGTATGAAACCTCGCCCTCATGAGATCTGAAACGCGAATCATCCAATTTCTTTATAGCATATTGCATATCTTCGGCTCGAATAAATTCAACAACTCCTGTACTATCCTTTTAAGCATCAGCAAAGCACACGTCGCCAGCATCACGCATATGATCTTTCAAGTCCTGCCATGATCCAGACGATGGCAGTCCTGTTATCATTACACGATATTGCGATCGTTTAGTGGGCGGACCACGTCCACGACCGCTGCTTCCACCACCACCCCCACTGCCGTCACGACCACCTTCAAACCGACCGCCTCGATCATTCATGATAATACTAAAGAAAGTCAACAAGCAAATAATCTAATAAACTAACAAAAATATATTCGTACACAAAAACTCTCTGTCACTCTTGCCGACGCTTTTGCTGAAGCAAACAAATTACACAGTGCGACAGCCATTTTACACTTGTAAAGCGACCTAGCTAAGATTGTTTATCTAGTCAAGTGTAACACGAAACGGTATTTGAAAAATCCGCTATACCCTCAAATGTTCTTTATTGTTAAAAAACCGTTTTTTCTGTTTATTTAAAAAAAAAAAATCATTAAAAAAAAATTTCAAACGACTAGATAAACAATCTTAGCTAGGTCGCTTGATGAGTGTATTTACTTCTTTTTTTTTAGCACTGTGTTATTGTTGTGTAAACCTGTTTATTTGCCTGTGCTTTTTCTAAAATGCCAACTACCACCAGATCAGGCAACTACAATATCAGTGGGTTTCTCTGATGATGCGTGGAGGCAAATGGAAGAGAAAATTGAATATGCGCTGAGGGTGGTAATAAATAAGCCGAGAAACGTATCGAGAAGAAGATTAAAGAGAGAGGGAGAAGTGGAGCAGGTGAAAATGATAATGCACTAAAAAATTTATACGGTGAAGTTCTCGAACTAAGAGCAAGCATTCCCACAACAGCCGGTTCTACGTACCAGAAAGACCCGGGTTTTACCCGGCCAAGGGCTGTTATTTCAGTGTAACCCTGTCCAAATTGTCCAGTCACACTCCTAAATTGTCATCCTCGGAGCAATCCCTTGCAGCAGGGTTGCTCCAATGTCTCTTATTACGGGCTGGTATCGAATCCAACCCCGGACCAAGAGACTGGATCTGCTGCGTCTGCTGGAAGAAAATATATGTTAAACGTTCACATTCCGTTCAATGCAGTAAATGCAAGAGATGGTTGCACAGATCTGGATGCTCAGGGCTTAACCCTGCCATCCCCAGAACCCGTACTTTTTTCAGTACTTTTGAGGCGCCATGTTGTTCGCGCGCAGGCGCGTCCCGCGGTTCTCGTCGCTCCGGCGCTCACACACTGCACCTACCATCATCAAATGGCCACAACAGTGGCCCGGTCTCCACGACCACCAGCCTTGCTGCTCCCGCCTCACCCCAGTCCCCACTCTCGTCCCCCCCTACTTCCAGCATGCACGTGGGTCAGGAGCATAACCTCCTCGTACCTTTCACCACGTGCACTGTTTGTCGGCAAAGATTATATACATACGCCTGCGGCATCGGTTAAGTGCAATAACTGCCTTGGCCTGTGCCACATCCATATGTGCTCTGAGCTTGCAAACAGGAACCTTTGGACGGATGCATTTATAGCCCCTTGCTGCAGTACTCAGCCGCCCTCTACGCCACACAACATCGGCCAAGGCACGCTGAAGCCTAGACTGCGTCACAGCTTGGGACTAAGCCTACCTCCATCTAGGCAACCACATCCGTCCCTTACCCCCAGCATGCCTTCACCCTCCCTCCCGACATATTTCAAAATCCTACAGCTGAACTGCAACGGATTAACTGGAAAGATCGCGGAGATAACAGACTTTATGAAGTCGAACAACATTAAACTGGCCGCCATTCAGGAGACCAAACTGAACGCTAACTAGGACTTACGTAGTCGGAATGGGTACAATGTGGATAGGAAAGATCGTCCCAGCGGTCATGGGGGCGGCCTTGCCTTCAGCACATACCATACTGTACAGTATAACCTATTTGCCCCGGACATTGACCCCAGGGACTCTACCCTTGAATGCCAGGGCATAGCAGTCCGGACAGGCGACGTCGACCTGCGAGTGATAAATATATACATCCCCCCTGTTACGTGCTGTCCCCGTGATTATCGTCCTGCTATTAGTGCGTTGCTAAGGGGCGATAACTCCCTCATCCTAGGTGATTTCAACGCACATCACGATCTCTGGCACTCCAACTTGCCAGCAGATAGCAGAGGGCACGCACTCGCAGAGCAAATAGACCACTCGGCATTCTGTACACTGAATGGAGATGCCCCCACTAGGGTGGCAGGTGACTGCCACAGCTCGCCAGACATCTCCATTTCAAGTGCGGGCCTTATCAACCACTTTAACTGGCAACCAATGCTTACATTGGCATCAGACCACCTACCCATCCTACTAAACATCGAACGACCGTCCGACTTCACAACGACAGAAAAACGAACATACATTAACTTTAGCAAAGCGGACTGGGACCGCTTCACGGACTTCACAGAGCACTCCTTCGCTGACCTACCCACACCGACGGACGTATGCAAAGGTGAGAAAGAGTTTCGCAAAGTCATCGTTTCAGCCTCCGGCCGCTTCATCCCTGCTGGCAGAATCCCGGAAATTCGGCCCAATTTCCCTGCGCAAGCAGTGGCAATGGCAAGAGAACGTGACCAAGTGAGACTCTTGAACCCCGCAGATCCAAGAATAAAGGATCTCAACGCAGAAATCTGTCGGACTGTCAATGACCACAAATTGACCAAGTGGAAAGAACACCTAGAGTCATGCAACCTCTCCGGCGGTGTCGGCAAACTATGGTCGACAGTCCAGGCGTATCCAACCCGACAAGGTCGCCATTGCTTTCGGCGGTAGCGTCAAATCGGACCCCAGGAAATGCACGAGCGCATTCTGCCGGCAATTTATACTGCATTCTCCTGCGGATAGGGCTAAGATCAAAAGCCATTCGACGTGCGCACAAACACAAACACACACAGCCGCGCCCATTGTCGTCTCCGCTGCAGAGGTTGAGGAAGCTATAAGGAAGGCGAAACCTTCTAGATCACTTGGACCCGACGGAATTGCCATGAAGATGCTGAAACACCTCGGCCACGAGGGGCACAAGTACTTGGCGGCTCTATTCAACCTCTCACTGACCACTTTCTTTATACCAGATATCTGGAAACACGCGACTGTGGTCCCCCTTCTAAAACCTGGGAAGCCGGCCAATCAAGGAGATTCTTATCGTCCGATATCTCTCCCCTCGCCGGTAGTGAAGTTGTTAGAGGCTATTCTGCTCCCATATTATACTGCAAACCTGCAGCTGGCCAATCATCAACATGGCTTCCGTAAAAACCATAGCACAACATCAGCTTTGAACGCCATCACGACGCAGATCAACGTCGGTTTGAACCAACACCAACCAAACCACAGGACGGTTCTCGTGGCACTTGACCTGTCGAAAGCCTTCGACACAGTCAACCACGCCACACTCCTTGAAGACCTGGAGGAGACACCGCTCCCTGCCGGCCTAAAAAGGTGGACCGCCAACTACTTGAACGGTCGGCTGGCGTCAGTGCAGTTTCGAAACGAGAGATGTAGACCTAGAAGAATTAGACAAGGGGTTCCGCAGGGTGGTGTTCTTTCACCCCTTCTGTTTAACTTCTACATCTCGAGCCTCCCTCCCCCACCAGAGGGGGTCTCCATCGTTTCGTACGCTGACGACTGCACTGTGATGGCCACGGGAAAAGGACCTTGGACAGACGACCTTTGCACTAGACTGAATGACTACCTGCGCGACCTTTCCTGCTTCTTCACAGAGCGGAACCTGACTCTTTCCCCGACTAAATCTACGGCGACGTTGTTCACCACGTGGACTGCGCAGATGGGGCAGGAGTTGAATGTCCACGTAGATGGTGTTCCACTACCTACTGTCAACCACCCCAAAATTCTAGGGGTTACATTCGACAATAGCCTCACCTTCGCTAATCATGCCACCGCAATAGCTTCAAAGGTACAAAACCGCAACAAGATCCTCAAGTCACTGGCCGGCAGTACTTGGGGCAAAGACAAAGAAACGTTGCTGGTCACCTATAAGGCTATTGGCCGACCGGTTATTGATTATGCTGCGCCCATATGGTCGCCTAACCTTCACGACACCAACTGGAGGAAATTGCAGGTCTGCCAAAACACCGCAATCAGAACCGCGACGGGCTGTTTGCTTATGTCTCCTGAGTCTCACCTTCACCAGGAGGCTAACATGCTCAACGTTCGCGAGCATGCGGAACTTTTAAGTAGGCAGTTCCTTCTGAACTGTCACAGACCCAGTCATCCAAATCGACAGCTATTGGATGAAACACCGCCCCCCAGAGACATAACGAAACATCTCCGAAAGCATTATGATGAGATCCGGTATCACATCTCGTTGCCGTTTGATCTGCGGGACCATAGGCGGGCCCTAAAAGACCTCCACACGGAGTCGGTGGGCAGATCCCTCAGATCCCGGCCTGTGAACCCCGTTATGGGTGCCCAACCACCCGTTCTTGCTGAGGAAGAACGTGTCCTTCCGAGGGAGACTAGAGTCATGCTGGCACAACTTCGGTCTGGATATTGCAATAGGCTGAACTCCTATCTGTCCAGACTGAACCCCACCATACCGAACACATGCCCTGCATGCGGTATGGTCCCCCATGACACGCAACATCTCTTTTCGTGTTCTTCGGAACATACTCTTCTAACTCCCCTATCACTTTGGTCCAACCCTGTTGAAACAGCGCGTTTCCTTGGACTTCCGTTAGAAGAGCCTCATGACAACTAGGAGTGTACTGGCCCTTTGGGCAGGGCGAAGCACTGCTAACAATAACAACAACAACAACAACTAAGAGCAAGCCTGAGTGAGTGTGTAACGTAACATTGCTTGTAATAGAGCAAAATACAGCCCTGTCGATAGTTGGCACTACTGTCAGCTTTTGCTGAACCGCAGCCAACTGTCGACGGGGACACGAACGATTGAAGCGTGGGCGCGAACACGAAGTTCGTTGCCTACACTCAAACGCGCCGGTTCTATTTGACTTGCTCCTAAAACTATCGTGAAATATAACGAAGTGTAAATTACTATAATATATATTACATAGAACCTATTACTGTAATTCAAAAATAGTATAAGTGAAATAAATAAAACGGACTAAACTTAAATAAACAATAAAAACATTAAGTGCGAAGTTTAATTTTATTTCGAGTGAACTATCACGTTGTAGATGCACCTGCGTGCAAGCCGCGCCATCATGGCCGGCAACACCACGCCACATCTCGACCGTGACCGTGCATAAATTACAAAATAATACAAAGAAAAAAAAACCAACAGAAATGCAAAAAAAATTATAAAAGTTTTCAAAAAAAATACAAAAAAATTAATAAATGCACAAAATCAGACAAAAAAAATTTTATAAAAGTTTTCAGAAAATTACAAAAAAGAAATCATAAAATCCACAAAATCCAACAAAACAAAAATTTATAAAAGTTTTCAAAATTAACTTACACAAAAAAATTTGAGCTACAACAAATATTAAAAACTTCCAAAAATACGAAAAAAAATGATAAAATTTACAAAAAATACACAAAAAAAATTATAAAATCAAGATAAATACAAAAAAGTATAAAATCTACAAAAGTACAAAAAAATAAAAAAACTTTACAAAAATATTTAAAAAAAATTTACAAAATTATCAAATTTACAAAAATACAAAAACTGACAAATTTTCAAATTTCAACAAAATTGTCCATTTTACAACAATACAAAAAAATTATAAAATTTACTAATATACAAAAAAAACGTATAAAAGCTTATTAAAAATAAATACAGAGACAAGAGAATAAATTGTCAAAAAAATCTACAAAATAAAATTAAAGTTTTGGAGAATGCGAAAAAAACAGTAAAACATAAAACTACTATAATTTACAAAAAAAAATGAACTTAACTTAAAATAAATATACATAGAGGTACAGTTACTAAACAAACCTCATTAATACAACAACAAAAATTGGCGTGTGTGTGTATAGTGGTGGTACAGTGGTACAGTTGAGAAATTTACAGTAAATAATCAAAACGGAGTTAATAAGAATATGCAAATAATTAAAACGGAGATAAACGAACTAAATTTAATAAAGAAACATAAGCGGACATTAATAAATTACAGAAAAATTAGTAGAAACAAACTAAATATATACATAAATAAAACGGAGATAACTTTAAACAAACGTAAAACTGTACCAAAACCACACCACCTAAATAATTGCTTATAGACCGCGGCATAACGTTCCATGACACCACGCCATATAACGACACACTTTAGTCACGCCAAGCCGGCGGCAGCGCAGTGGAGAAGAAGAAAACAAAAAAAACAACAAAACCACAACCAAAAACGGCAGAAGCAACGGCAGAGCGGGACAACAATACTTCATCCAAATTGCAATGGCGGTAACATGGACTGGTGAGGCGATTTAAGTATATAAATATATTAGGTATATAATATATGTATTAGAACACCCACAAAAAAAAAAATTTTTTTTCTTCGCTCCACACGCATTTTCTGAAAGAATGGGTATAAAAAATAAGATCTGTAAAAAAAATCTGGCCATCTGTAGTGCAAAAATGCCATGGAAATTTGACCTAAAGGCTAAAAATGCACGAAAAAATGGAATATGTCTTTATTGGCTAATATCTCCTAAACTAGTAATTTTAAGAGAAATAAACGACAACGACTTTTACTTAGATTGGAGTCAGGAGTAAATTGCCCATATAAAGGTTGTACCTGCGAGTGTCCTTTCAAGGACTTTTAATAAGTCGAAGTAAATTTTTTATTTTTAATTTTTTTGTAATGGTCAAATAAAATACTTGCAAAATTATGGATTAGATAAGCTATTCATCGTTTGGTAGGATATTAACCACAGTTTAATAATAACATTACATTTTAATTTTACCAACATTTCTGCAATGGTTGGTTGACATAAAACTGAGAAAAACTGTTTTTACATTTCTAAAAACATGCAATATGGTATAGTTCAGGGGTCAAAGCTCTAATTCTCTTCCCTCCAAAAGCGTTTTCTGAAAGTTTGGGGGTAAACGACAAGATGTGTACAAAAGTCTAGCCATCTGTAGTGAAAAAATGCCATGGAAATTTGACCTAAAAGCTGAAAATGCACTAAAAAATTGTATATGTCTTTATTGGCTAATATCTCGTAAGCAAGTTTTTCATAGAGAAATAATAACAAAGACTTTTATTAAGAATGGTATCAGGAGTAAATTCTCCATACACATTTTTTTCCTGCGAATGTCCTTTTAAGCACCTTTCATAAGAATGTTTTTTTTCTTATTAGTTCAAATTTTTTTTCTATAGTATAATATGTATATATTTTAGTTAAAAATTTAGTTTTGCCAGGAAACCGGTACTGAACTGTCAAAAAGAAATACATTCATAATAAACGTGTAATTGTGACCTCTAGACCAAGAAATTTAAAATAAAAATACTTCTGATAAGGCACCACAATGGAAAACAAATACAAAAGCGTGTTCTTAATTGGTAAGTCTTTAAAACTAAGTAAATATGGGAAAATAAATAAACAAATTGTTCTACACAGGTAAGAAAAAAAAAATGTTTGAATGCAGACGCGCTTCCTAGCAGAAGAGAGGTGTTTAGTGTATTTTTTTATTGCATGCAGTGGAGAAACATAAGAAAAACTTGCCGTCACGAAACACATAAAAAAAAAATTATAGATTGCTTAAACAAAAACTGTTCGAAAGAAAACGTTTAATATTGTTTTATAGACTTCACAACATTTCATATTATTATTAAATTTGTTCCGTTACATATTTACCATTTTACTTCAACATAGCTATAAAATTAGAACTGTGCGCCTGAGTTATCTCATAGTGTATGTTTTCAAAAACTAAAAAAAAAAATTTCTCGATTTTACGCCAATCTAGAATTGCAAAAGTGTTAATAAATTTAAAATGCAATGTTAAAATGAAACTTTGGGTAATATTTTATCAAACGGTGTTAAACTTATGTAACTCATTACTTTGAAAAAAATTAAAAATTAACTTCGACTTATTAAAAGTCCTTGAAAGGACACTCGCAGGTACAACCTTTATATGGGCAATTTACTCCTGACTCCAATCTAAATAAAAGTCTTTATGCCATTTTTTCCGGTAATATTGCTGGTTTACGAGATATTAGCCAATAAAGACATATACAATTTTTTAGTGCATTTTTAGCTTTTAGGTCAAATTTCCATAACATTTTTTCACTACAGATGGCTAGACTTTTTTACACATCTTGTCGTTTACCCCCAAACTTTCAGAAAATGCATTTGGAGGGAAGAGAATTACAACTTTGACCCCTGAACTATACCATATTGCATGTTTTTAGAAATGTAAAAACAGTTTTTTCTCAGGTTTATGTCAACCAACCATTGCAGAAATGTTGGTAAAATTAAAATGTAATGTTATTATTAAACTGTGGCTAATATCCTACCAAACGATGTATAGCTTATCTAATCCATAATTTTGCAAGTATTTTATTTGACCATTACAAACAAATGAAAAATAAAAAATTTACTTCGACTTATTAAAAGTCCTTGAAACGACACTCGCAGGTACAACCTTTATATGGGCAATTTACTCCTGACTCCAATCAAAGTAAAATTCGTTATGTCGTTATTTCTCCTAAAATTACTAGTTTAGGAGATATTAGCCAATAAAGACATATTCCGTTTTTTAGTGCATTTTTAGCCTTTAGGTCAAATTTCCATGGCATTTTTGCACTACAGATGGCCAGATTTTTTTACAGATCTTATTTCTTATCCCCATTCTTTCAGAAATTGCGTGTGGAGCGAAATTATTTCATACTTTTTCAAATCCCATACATTCTGTGGGTGTTCTAATATGTATACATATAAAAATTGTTAAAACAATATAAAAATTTAATGCATTTTTGAGTGAAACGGTGCGGCCGACACGTTAAATTAAATATTTCCTTTTTGAGTGAAACGGTGCGGCCGTCACGGTAAACAATTATAACTTCAAAACATTTACAGCTTTCGAACATTTATATTTTTGAAACATCCATAACTTTAAAACACTTACAATTGTCAAACATTTATTCTTTCAAACATCCATAACTTTAAAACTTTTGCAATTATCAAACACCTATATTTTCCAAACAATCATAAATTTAAACAATACCAAATTTCAAACATTTATATTTTTAAAACATTTACAACTTTCGAAAATTTAGAAATTATAAACATTATTACTTTTCAAACATTTACTACATTTTAACATACAATAAATATAAACTTGCAACAAACAATATCATCTCTTTGTACGACACATGGTAGCACAATCTGCAATACAGGAACTGTTTCTTCAATTTTTCAAATTATCAACCAAAATTTATTAGATTTTCGAAACTTTGCCTTCAATTTGGACCGACCCATTTTCCACTTAACTTATTTTATTCCATTTTATTAAATTTCCGAATTTTTCCATTCAATCTAAACTGGTAAGTTTTCATTCAGACTGTTCTACTGCTAGCTAATATTTATCGAATTTTTTTTGCTGATGTCAGATTTTGAGACTAAATTCAAAGAATTGAGGAAAAATTTCTATAAAATCAAATAACGCGTTCTAAATACTGGTCGTCCACTATCGACAAAGCAAGAAAAGTTAAATGAATACAAAAATTCCTTGATAGAAGCATATAATAAAATTTTAGTAGAGGCTAATGTGCATTTGAGAATCGGGTTAGGCCAGTTGTTGTAAATCGAATCCTATCACGTTGTAGAGAACAATTAGCTAAATGTTTTGCAAAACTGAAATGTACAGTTAAAGTACCAAGTAATTGCAGCGATTTAGTAGAAGATAATATTTTTAGATCTGATAGCGAGTGGTTAGAAGAAGAATCCTACGACGATTCCGAAGAAGAATTTTCTGACTCGTCACAACTAGGCACATCCGAAAAGCATAGCGTCAATCAAAGCTGTTCATTGCCAACAGTCGAAAATATTTCTTTGCAGGAAAACCTGTTAGGTTTCGACAACTCAGTTTGTACATTAGACCGTTCCACAGACAATTCAATTCATTTTCAAAAACCATCAATTTTTTCAAATTTAAACAATAAAGATAGTAATTCAGTAAAATCCATAGAAATGGCTACCACAGAGCAAAATAAAAGTTTTATCTCGATGTGTGCTCCTATAATTAGGGGAAACTACAATGGTGATCCATTAGCGCTAGACTCCTTCATAGATAAAATAGACCTAGTTGAAAGCTTATCAGATTCGCATCTTATGCCAACTCTCATTGCATTTGTTAAATCAAAACTAGAAGGGAAAGCAAGAGAGGCAATTCCGACTAACATAACATCCATCGAACAGATTAAAGACGCGCTTAGAATCAGAATAAAACCAGATAATTCCAAAGTAGTTGCAGGAAAAATAGCTTCTTTAAAAGTTTCCAATAATAACTTGACCGAATTTGCTAAACGTGTAGAAGAACTATCGGATGCATTAGAGCGATCTCTAATCATTGAAGGTATGTCAAAAGCCAAAGCTCACGAAATGGCAGTCGAGCAATCAGTAAATGTTTGTAGGCTTAATACGCGCTCAGACTTAGTAAAATCCATTTTGGCATCAACCAATTTTAGTGACGCAAAAGACTTAGTAGCAAAGATGATAGTCGAACAAAACACCCAAGCTACCGAGAGACAGGTATTAGCATTTCGTTCCAGATTTAATAATCCAAATAATTTTAGAAATAACAATAGAGGTAATAGTTGTTACAACAATAGAGGTAGATATAGTAACTTTAACAGGTACAACAACAGTAATAATTTCAATAGGTACAGCAACAATAATAGATACAACAATAACAATCAGAGTAGACAAAGTAACATTTATAGGCAAAATAACGACAATCGAGGTAACGCTAATGCACGTAATAACAATAGCAATCAGTACAGGTCAGAAAACAGGTCGAATAATAGCAGCGGTAGTTCAAATACGCGAAATAATGCAAACGTACGAGCTTTAAACTCCGAAGCCCCGCAGTCGCGAACACTGAGGGACGGGGAGTTAAGCGAATAAATATTAAAAACGTTTTTTGTCTAAACCTAAATTATTCAGATTTTGTCAAAATTAACATACCCGGATCTTAGAGACTATGCACATTTTTATTAGACACACAGGCTGATATTTCACTGATTAAAATTTCAAGTTTAAGTAACCAAATTCCCATTTGTAGCGACGATATTGTTAATATCACTGGCGTAACTTCAAACTCTGTTTCTACCTTAGGTAAAATTAATATAGCCTTACATTTTTCAAACACTCTAGTTGAACATAACTTACATGTGGTAACTGACGATTTTAATATACCATCAGATGTTATACTGGGTAAATACTTTCTCAAACACAACAAATGTATAATAAATTATTCAAATAATAGCATCTCTTTCTAGGCAAATGGTGAAAGTGTCAATATGCCAATCCTTCACGGAACAGAATGCGGCATGTGTATAATACCACCTAGATGCGAATTTTTGACCTAGGTCACTCAACAACTCCACTTTTCGTTGAATCTCAAGAATTACAAAAAGGTGTATTTACAGCAAGATACATTACAACTTCTAAAAACCCTGTTTTAAAAATAATAAATACCACAAATGACATTCAATTCATAAAGAAAAACTCTATTCGGACGGAAAAACTTTCAGATTACCACGTATATTAGATTAACAAAACTAAATCAGATGATAAACGTTGTAACGTAGCAAAAAGCCACGCTACAATATACAAACTCCCTCAAAACCTACATATAAATACCCAAACATACCCACCCGTACATAGCAAGCCAAAGGCACAGCGAACAACCACACGTACATAGCAAGCCAAAGGCACAGCGAACAACCACCCGCACATAGCAAGCCAAAGGCACAGCGAACAACCACACGTACATAGCAAGCCAAAGATCGACAGCGAACAACCACACATACGCCATACGTTGGGTATGCACAAAGGGCTGCATGACAGCCGGTCATGCATTTTCGTTCGCCACCGCTAGGAAGGTAATTCGCAACGAGTTTATAAGCACAGAAGTACTAAAGCACAGATCGCGGCGCAGGAAGCATACTCCTCATAGGTAAGCTGGGGGGATGCCAACTCACCAGTTAGCATCTCCCATCCTTACACAGGGTATCCAGGGACCCCATGGCAAATGGGGGAAGTCTCCCCAAGAGCCTTTGGCTCATGGATCTTCCCCTCCTTCCACCCATGGGGAACCTACCGTTTCGCTACCATCCATCGTGGTAAGGAGAGGATTTTCCTCTCACGGACCACGAAGGATGGATGGGCGCGGGTATTCCTCCTGGGAGGGTCCGGGACTAGTCCTAACCCCCCCCCCCCAAGGGAAATACCAGACCCGATAAATAACCACAACCAGGTAATTAAAGAGCGTTTGGCGCGGACACCTCATACAGGGTAGCCGAGGAGTAACCCTCCCCCGCTCCCTGATTGAGATGCCGGGTCAGACGCAAAGGGGGACTCATTTATACCCCTCAGGAACGCTAGGGCTTCAGCCCGAAGCACTCTGAGAGGAATAGAGAGCCGCCCAGTACCCATCAATAGTACCCACCGCTTACTAATCTTAGGATACTCCTCATAGAGCGTTTGGCGCGGACACCTCATACAGGGTAGCCGAGGAGTAACCCTCCCCCGCTCCCTGATTGAGATGCCGGGTCAGACGCAAAGGGGGACTCATTTATACCCCTCAGGAACGCTAGGGCTTTAGCCCGAAGCACTCTGAGAGGAATATAGAGCCGCCCAGTACCCATCAATAGTACCTACCGCTTACTAATCTTAGGATACTCCTCATAGGTATAACCGCCACGCCGACTCACCGTCACCGTAACCGTAGGAACGCCACCGTCCCCGTAAAATCCCCCCACGCCGCCCCGTCGTCAGCATAATCATCGCCGTCACCGTCACCCTATCACCGTCACCGTCACCGTATCACCGTCACCGTGACCGTATCACCGTCACCGTGACCGTACCCATATACGTCCGTTGCAAGTCACAGCACGCGCTCCGCCGCTTGGTAAGATACGATACTCACCGTAGAGTGTAACGGGACCCGTACCCGAACCGCCGCTACCATCAACACTCCCTCGACGCTACCGTAATCGCCAGCTCTCTCTCTCTCTCTCTCTCTCTCTCCCTGGGACCTAAGGCTGTCGGTGTTCAAGGCCACCAAGGGTGTGTGTGTGTGTTCGGAGTAAGACAGGACAAATATCTTGTGTTATCATTGGGTAGGGGTTTGTGGGACCTCTCCTCGACCCTGGAGCGACTGAGCGTACCTCAGCCTTCGACAAAACCCACCTCACAAATGGCGCCCGAGCAGGGACCCATCTCCACCGGCGACTGTGTAAAGCCAACAATAAGCACCAACACGGTGGTAGAGGGTCAGCCGAACACGCAACCACCACAAAGAGAGAACAACACCAACCTATTAAACACCGACTCCTTGAATTGGATATATTCGCTGAGGAAAGAGAGGCTTATCGAGGAGTGTAAGAGACATAGGATATTTGCCGACGGCTACACTGTTGCCGAGCTCCGCATGACACTCAGTGCTTACGTTAAGGCAAAGAGAAACCGCAAATCAACCGAAAATTTACTAAAAGAGGTGGAATAGGAAATTCAGGCAGAAGAGAACAGCCAAGTCAAAACGACACTCGATTCAATCCCCGGCATCTACGTAAGCACTCCGTGTCCAGTCACAAAAGAGAGACAGCAAACGCCACCTCTCACCGAGCTGACAGATAGCGAGGTAATGAATACTGTCCGCCGATGGGACGTCCACTTCACGGGAGGAGAGACGCTGCATGATTTCTTGGAGAGAATTGAGGAGCTGGCAGAATGTTATAAGATTTCCCTAGACAAATTACTCCCCACTCTGCTGGAGATTCTGCGCGGCAGAGCATTACAATGGTTCAGGGTCCGCAGGGCCGAGATCCTCTCTTGGGCAGGCTTCCGCACCGCCGCCGAACATTTTTTCCTGCCCAGACGACACCTCGCCCAGCTGGAAGAGGCCATACGACAAAGGAAACAGCAGGGGAGAGAGAAAGCCAAGGACTATATTCTCGCCATACAAACCATGATACGACAGCATCCGACCATGTCGCGGGAGAACCATCTAGAGCGGATTTACGATGGACTTCGGGTAGAATACCGTTTATTTGCGAAGCGCAACGAGTTCACCACCATTGAAGAGCTGATGGAACTTACCGACGAATTCGAGCTGCTGCAAATGGAGGCCAATAGACAGAGCAGACAACCAGCGCATTATTTATCGTCAATAACCGAGGAGTACAGACAACACGACTCCTGCTGGAGATGCAAAGAACGAGGGCATCTGCGCTACAACTGCAGGGGAACGCGAAGACTTTTTTGTTCTAGATGCGGTCAGGATAACATCCTGTCTAGGGATTGCAAGTGCAACACCAGGAGCGCCGGAATGCTAGTTCGCATCCGACAAGACAAGCCAAGACCATCAGCAGCAACCAACGTGCAACCACCTGGTGGAAAGATGGATGGTCGGCATTACGTCCAGCTCACTGTAGAAGGGTTAAACGTCCGAGCTTTGGTGGACACCGGCGCCACGCTCACCTACGTGGACGACACCGTACGCAAGCATTTAGAGGCAAGGAAGATTCCACGAACCCTCAGCGCCCGAAACATACAACTCGCCGACAGGACCTGCGTCGTCAGTTCATACACGTATCCAGTAACCGTAGTTCAAAACAACAAAAGAACGCACATAAGAGTTTCCACAATCCCTAACCTGGCGGAGGAAATGATCCTAGGAATGGACTACCTCAGAGAAAGAGGGCTTACTCTCACCTTGGATGGGCTAGTAGTACCGCCGGCCACGCCACCATCGGACACCGTCATTTCGAGACTGGGCGCCATGACGGAAAGGGACCACCTGAATGAACCAGAACAAGCATCTCAGGAGAAGAATAAGCATCTTAAGAAATTTCTAGACCAATACAAACGCAGGTTCAGTGGAGTAACGGGTCACAGTCACGCGGCAGAACATGAAATTTCACGTAAACATATCCGACCAATAAAACAGCAATACGACCCACGAAATTCAGCAATGCAACAGGTGATAAACGCCCCTGCGACGTTTCGACGCGATCTAGAGGCAATCGTTGGACCCGAGCCCCAACCGAAGATGACTAAATCACCGACCTCTGGGAAAAAAATCAAAAACAACCTGGCTAAAGCATCAAAAACGCAGAAGAAGGGACCTACGCCGCAGGCCGTGGAAGCCACCTGTCGGGTGCATGGTAATGAAACGTGAGAATCCGCTCTCATCCGCTATAAACCAATTCACGCAGAAACTAGCACCGAAATTTTCCGGCCCGTACGTGATAGAGAAATACGTATCATGCAACGCAGTCCAACTGTGAAACCCCGAACAGCCAAACAAACGGACAGCACATACGCATTTACAGGACCTAAAAACGTACGCCAACGACGAACAACCACACCGAACCACGACTGCAACCAACTAACCTAGTGCAACGCTAAGTCTGCTCTTATCATTCCAGAGAACAAATGCGCCGTCAAGCACCGCCAGAGTCACCACAAAGGGTTAAAGAATGGTGCCCACCATTCGAGGCGAGACCATGGCCACCAAACAGGGCAATTATACGGAAGGTACAATTTTTTTTTTACGGGCCGCCGCTGTATCCCGAACTAATACCCACACCGCATCCGTTGTTAACCATGCAAGAACGTCCGACCAACACAGAAGCATCTGCAGAAACAACCGGCGGTCGTAAAAATCACTGGGCAAAAGCGAGTTGTAAAATTCAAGGACTGAACAGCGCATAAACATGAAATCAGAGAATTTTTTTTTATTATTTTTATTTTATGAAATGTAAATTTAATATAATGCTCTTAAATGAAATGTAAATTTAATCATAAATGAAATGTAAATTTATTGAAAAGAATATTGAAATCTCTAGCTTTAAGCACAATGAATTGTAAATAGAAACGAAAATAGAAATATGTCGAAAATAAAAGATTCCAACCGCCACACACACACACCAACACCGGCCGAGCCACCCCAAGGTGGTAAATGATACCAGGACTCTGTCCTAGGTAGTGCAGGCCAAAAAGGTCACAAACTCCTGAACGCCAAAGCCTTTGTTCCCTGAAGTGGGAGGGGGACTGTAACGTAGCAAAAAGCCACGCTACAATATACAAACTCCCTCAAAACCTACATATAAATACCCAAACATACCCACCCGTACATAGCAAGCCAAAGGCACAGCGAACAACCACACGTACATAGCAAGCCAAAGGCACAGCGAACAACCACCCGCACATAGCAAGCCAAAGGCACAGCGAACAACCACACGTACATAGCAAGCCAAAGATCGACAGCGAACAACCACACATACGCCATACGTTGGGTATGCACAAAGGGCTGCATGACAGCCGGTCATGCATTTTCGTTCGCCACCGCTAGGAAGGTAATTCGCAACGAGTTTATAAGCACAGAAGTACTAAAGCACAGATCGCGGCGCAGGAAGCATACTCCTCATAGGTAAGCTGGGGGGATGCCAACTCACCAGTTAGCATCTCCCATCCTTACACAGGGTATCCAGGGACCCCATGGCAAATGGGGGAAGTCTCCCCAAGAGCCTTTGGCTCATGGATCTTCCCCTCCTTCCACCCATGGGGAACCTACCGTTTCGCTACCATCCATCGTGGTAAGAAGAGGATTTTCCTCTCACGGACCACGAAGGATGGATGGGCGCGGGTATTCCTCCTGGGAGGGGTCCGGGACTAGTCCTAACCCCCCCCCCCCAAGGGAAATACCAGACCCGATAAATAACCACAACCAGGTAATTAAAGAGCGTTTGGCGCGGACACCTCATACAGGGTAGCCGAGGAGTAACCCTCCCCCGCTCCCTGATTGAGATGCCGGGTCAGACGCAAAGGGGGACTCATTTATACCCCTCAGGAACGCTAGGGCTTCAGCCCGAAGCACTCTGAGAGGAATAGAGAGCCGCCCAGTACCCATCAATAGTACCCCGCTTACTAATCTTAGGATAGTCCTCATAGAGCGTTTGGCGCGGACACCTCATACAGGGTAGCCGAGGAGTAACCCTCCCCCGCTCCCTGAATGAGATGCCGGGTCAGACGCAAAGGGGGACTCATTTATACCCCTCAGGAACGCTAGGGCTTTAGCCCGAAGCACTCTGAGAGGAATAGAGAGCCGCCCAGTACCCATCAATAGTACCTACCGCTTACTAATCTTAGGATACTCCTCATAGGTATAACCGCCACGCCGACTCACCGTCACCGTAACCGTAGGAACGCCACCGTCCCCGTAAAATCACCGCACGCGGCCCCGTCGTCGGCATAATCCTCGCCGTCACCGTCACCGCCACCGTACCCGTACACGTCCGTTGCAAGTCACAGCACGCGCTCCGCCGCTTGGTAAGATACGATACTCACCGTAGAGTGTAACGGGACCCGTACCCGAACCGCCGCTACCATCAACACTCCCTCGACGCTACCGTAATCACCAGCTCTCTCTCTCTCTCTCTCTCTCTCTCTCTGGGACCTAAGGCTGTCGGTGTTCAAGGCCACCAAGGGTGTGTGTGTGTGTTCGGAGTAAGACAGGACAAATATCTTGTGTTATCATTGGGTAGGGGTTTGTGGGACCTCTCCTCGACCCTGGAGCGACTGAGCGTACCTCAGCCTTCGACAAAACCCACCTCACAACGTATTCCAAAAAATGCTCCATCCGAACTTTTAGAACTTTGCATACAATATGCCGACATATTCGCGCTTGATAACGACAAAATGACATTAAATAATTTTTATGAGCACACATTACGAATAACAGACAATGAGAAAGTGTATATTAAAAATTATCGTTTACCATATTCTCAGCGGGAAGAAATAAACAAACAAGTTACGAAATTATTAGAAAACGATTTCATCGAAGGGAGATATTCAAACTACAACAGCCCACTTATTTTAGTGCCTAAGAAGAAAAGTAATGGTGGAAAAGCTTACAGAATGTGTGTTGATTTTCGCGCGGTTAATAAAAAACTGATAGCTGATAAATTCCCATTAGCACGAATCGACGATATATTAGATAATCTCGGCAGAGCCAAATTTTTCTCAACGTTAGACCTTTTTTCTGGACTTCACCAAATACCCTTACATATTGATTCACGCGATATAACCTCGTTTTCTACTGATCGCGGAGCGTATAGATGGAAAGTATTGCCGTTTGGCTTAAGTATTGCACCAAACTCATTCTCAAGAATGATGACAATTGCGTTTTCAGGGATTCCGCCTAACGTAGCTTTTTTGTATGTAGATGACATAATCGTCATTGGCTGTAACGAATCACATCACATTAAAAATTTATCCAAAGTATTCGACACTTGTAGATCGTTCAATCTTTAACTCAATCCAAACAAATGTAATTTTCTCAGACCCGAAGTGCCATTCCTAGGTCATAAATGTTCATCCGAGGGTTTAGCGCCAGACGATTCAAAATAGATGCAATTAGAAAATATAAGAAAACCAACAGATAAAGACGCGGTAAGACGCTTCGTTGCTTTTGCAAACTACTACAGACGTTTCATTCCAAATTTCGCATCTCTGGCAGCACCGCTTAATAGATTGAATAGGAAAAAAGTCGAATTTACTTGGGATAAAACATGTGATGAAGCTTTTGATGCATTGAAAACATCACTAATGTCACCAAAGATTCAGCAATATCCGGATTTTTCCAAACAGTTTATCATTACAATAGACGCTGCCAAAACCGGTTGTGGAGCTATACTCAGCCAGGAACAATAAGGCAACGATTTACCAATATGTTATGCTTCAAAGTCTTTTAATAACGCAGAACAGAAAAAGCGATCATCGAGTTAGAATTATTAGCGATATATTTTGCGATAAAACCATTCAGACCATACGTTTATGGAAATCATTTCATTGTAAAATCAGATCACAGGCCTTTAGTTTATTTGTTCAATATGAAAGACCCGTCTTCAAAACTCTCGAGAATTAGACTTGAATTGGCAGAATACAACTTTACAATAGAATGCATAAAGGGAAAATCAAACGTAGGCGCTGATGCACTTTCGCGCATAACTATTAACGAATTAAAAGAAAAATCCAAAAATAATATATTTAAAGAGAGAGGGAATAAAATTGTAATCCTAGCCTTTTAGATATCTTTGTAACTTCTGACCATATTAATGTTCACCCCATTCTGCATTTTGACTTGGATCGAAATTTTCTCCGCTTGGCAACTTTGGTATTCTGACTTTCAATTCCGTTGTTCATCTTCGAAACTTACACTTCTGCTACTGCTTACTGCTTGTTTTTTTATTTTGCAAACATTATAAGATTAATTTCCGCAATTTTTTGTTAAAGTTCTTAAAATTAAAGTAAAACTCGTATGTAAAAGTTGTGAAGCGATCGCTATATTTTCTTTTTGATATGCTTGCAGGGAGAGGGAATGCACCGGTTGTAAATAATTACCGAAAATTGGACTAGTATTAAAAACACCAATCTAACAATATTACTAACGCCATTAAAACTAAGGTAACTTCTTTGACTTCTACATTCCTTTGCCATTTTATTCAAACGTGCACCGGCGACCACTCCACAGCACCCACACATACTTCTTTGTCAGTTCCGGTTCGGCTAGTGTCTTCATCCAGCGAAAAGTATCCCCTTTGGTCAGACTTAACCCTGACATGACTAATGTTAGCGCGGCGTATGGTGTGGCCCCACGACGCGACGCCAACCATCTGCGTACCTGGTCGACGAAGCGGACTCTTTTAGTACCAACTCTGTTGAAAGTACCAGCTACCTACTGGCGATGTGGTAACATCCACCAACAGTGTCCTCTTGCTTTTTTTTGGTCCTCTGTTGTCTGCTACAATCAATCAAATGATCTTTAAAATTTCACTCAATTTATTCAATAGTGCTCAAACATATGTAATTAAGTTTATAAATCATAATCAAATTTTACTTTTATTTGAACAGCACTAATTTGTGTAGATTTGCTTTGTTATGTTTCAGTTTCACACATTCCTAGGCAAACAGCTGATTTCGAAAAACGTATATCTCTTCCTCTTCTACTTTCAATTCAAGCGTAACTCAGAATACCTACTTTCGCCCCAGCGTAGCGTAGAACGGGAACGTAATCGAAATGCAGAATAGGGGTGGTTAAATTTGTGGCCTTAAGTTCCAGTTTACGGCCGTGAGTGAAAATGATGTTCTGAAGACCCTGATGGAAAAAAAATCAAATGCAATAAATGAAGATGGAGTTTCACTCAAGTTTGTAAAAATAGCATTAAGTACCATGGATCCTCGGAACCATAACTCATATGATTAATCACTGCTTCGCAAGTTCTTCTTTCCCTTCTGAGTGGAAAAATGCCATTATATGCCCAATAGCGAACAAATCAAATGCTACTAGCCCATGTAATTATTCAATGTGCTAAAAATTGCGTTACATTAGATTGTGTGCTAAGAGATGCGCCGTGTAAGCTAGCTTGCATACTATTGCCAGAATCGTGTGTAGAGTTGTTCACCTTTTCTTCTTCGTACTTTGAGGACAATCGTGATTGAGTGATCAGCGGAAATGAGCATGTTGAAGATTTTGGGGTGATGGGCACCAACTTTCTGCATAAGAGCACAGTTTTTCAATTCTTTGAACATACATTCCCGTCGGAGGGTAAATGACACTTACATTAGAAAACCAGGGACGCAAAATAAAAGTTATTTTTTTCCGATCTCATAAAAGTCCGTGGTTAAATCGTGTCCATGTTAAATTTTCTGTCATCCCAGGACTTCTAGGATCAATATCCTGGCCAAAATTAATTTTCCTGTCTTTTTTAAAAAAGTCTGATAATAACTTAAAACCCCGGACTTTTATTTTTTCTCGCCAGCAATAAAAGTTATCTTTGCCCTTATATTTTTTAAGGACAGAATCAAAGTCCGAACCAAAATCTACTAAACCGTCAATCCTCGTTCATATGATAAGAAACTCATTAGATTTAGAAAAATTCAATTATAACAAAAAGAAATTATTCTAAAGCATGAAATAATACAAATAATGAAAAGCAAATAACGCTAATATATGTACATATTTTCATTTATAGCATTTATATTTATACTGTAGTGTGTCCAATATGAATACATATCTACATACAAAATACGCAGCACGAGCGCCGTCTAAGTTACTTGGTCGCAAACGTAAACAAACTGCAACTAAGTAATTGCTGACGCTATGTATTTCTCTGCTGCGACACTTTCCCACGACCAAAGCGTTGAAGTAGCTTAGCGCTATACACATATGTAAATACGTGCATATGTGTGAGCGTGCGTTGGGCTTCATGCCTTATGTTAGGCTTAGCTATGTAAGAGTTAGAGTAAATATGTATAATAAAATGTTTAGATTAATTTACTATAAATAAGCCTGAATTTTATAATAAAGAGAACATTCATAATTCGGCACCCAACGACGTTTATTCTTTACATTTGGGCGTCACTTTATATGGCGATCCTGCCGATAACCTTAACCTGCCGAAACTAAATTGGCAGTCTCCTTCCAATATCCTTGTCTGCTGCTTGAAATTTAGGCAGACCTCCTTTTTTTTTTTTTGTTAAAACCTTTACCAATGGCTGCTGACCAAAGGCAGACCAAGGAATAATAATAAAATAACAACAAAAACCTTTACCAATGGCTGCTGACCAAAGGCAGACCAAGGAATAATAATAAAATAACAACAAAAACCTTTACCAATGGCTGCTGACCAAAGGCAGACCAAGGAATAATAATAAAACAACAACAGAAACCTTTACCAATGGCTGCTGACCAAAGGCAGACCAAGACCATGGAATACAGATTACTACAGAATACTACAACTAAAACAACGGGCCAAGCGGTTAACGTTTAAAAGGAAGCAGCAAACCACGGACCACATAGCATAAAAAAGTGGAATATAAATACCAGGGCAAAGGAGCAGCAAACCACGGACCACATAGCATAAAAAAGTGGAATATAAATACCAGGGCAAAGGAGCAGCAAACCACGGACCACATAGCATAAAAAAGTGGAATATAAATACCAGGGCAAAGGAGCAGCAAACCATGGACCACACAGCATAACAAGTGGAATATAAATACATACCAGGGCAAAGGAGCAGCAAAACACGGACCAAGCGATAATTTAAGTATCTATATTACATGTATTTTTAGAAGCATATAGCAACCTAACGGCTGCTGCCACTACGGGCAAAAAGTAAAATTTTTGCTATTAAAGATAAGATTTTTTTTTTCTCTCTCTTAATTGTTTTTTTTTCTCCCTCAATGAACGAGGATATTATAAGTCAGGCAGAATTTGACGCGATATTCTTGCGTTACAGCAAATTAATAGAAGAAGAAGAAAGTAAGGTAGAGTTAGAAATAAAACCGCAAGAGGTAGCTAAAACAGAAAAAAAAGAAGTAGTAGAAATAATTAAACAGGGCCCTAAGGCAATTACAATAGAAGAATATAGGAATAGAATTAAGCCCCCAAGAATAGAGGAACCAGTAATCCCAAAGGTAACTATAGGCAAAAGGAAGAGAGGGGGAAAAAGATTTAACGTTAGGAAAGCAGTAGCCGTTCTATACCAAAAAATTAATTTGACCACAGATACGGAGACAAGAATCCGTTTAAAAAACGAAATTAGGCAAATTCTTAACAGTGCTTAAAGAATTTTTTTTTTCCTTTTTTTGGGAATTTAATAATAAGATCTTTTTATGGAGAACGCTTTACCAGATAACCTTGATTACGAGGCTATCAACAGTATCGTTGATAACTTGGAATCAGAAAGCACGCAAAAGGCAATTCGAAAATTAAGGAAGATAGAAGCTTATAGGCAGGCAGAAAAAGATCTAGTTTGGCTTAGGAAATGGTGGGCACTAATCGAAATGCCTAAGGAACCAACTTTAGCGAACGCATTAGAACCACTATGGACCACTTGTGAGGAAATATATAGGTTCCAAGTCAAATTCATGGGACGAACAGACCCACATTAGAATAAAATCCATGCTTATACATAAAGAAATGAGAAAAAAATAAAAAATAAAAAAAATAAAAAATATATATATTAATATTTGTATTTGTTTTCAATATAATTTTTTTTGTAATGGGAGGCCAGGAATCCAAACTGGAAAAGCCTAACGCTAATGTCGTCAATTCGGTTCAAATAATTGACCACACTGAGGCACTAGATTTTATAAAAATCTTGCTATTAATATTAACAATTTGCAGTTGCCTAAATTTGTTTCTCAAATTGTACTCGACCCATAACAAACAGTTAAAAAAGAGATACCAGAGCCGAGCAAATGATCTAGATAAAATCTAAATATTTTTTTTTATTAAATGGATACTTGGGAAGATATTCGCACAAGGCTAATTGAGGAAAAATTGTTAGTAGAAAAATCATATAAATGTATAAACCAAAATAGGGAAACAAAAAAGGAAACAATAGTCAAACATTTGACATTGATAAAAGATAGTTTTAATAGATTAGGTAAGGAAATAATAAAAATATATGGTAAGCTCAGACCTACCCATCAGCAAGAGACAAAGCAGATATTTTCATATGTCAGAGATAGGTTAGTTTCCTCACTATCTAGATACAATATAGATGCAACAGTGCCAACTTCATTTGAACACGATATTCAAATTGATTTTGACAACTTTTCACTAGAAGAGATTTCAAATATAGAGGAAGCCCATAAAGAAGTCATAAGTAAGGAAACTCAAACAAACAAGGTCAAAATGACACAAACAGTAGTAGAGTTTATTAAAACTGCATCATCGATCTTACCAGATTTCGATGGGAGATCAGAAAATCTATCCAGTTTTCTGGATGCCCTTGATATCCTGGAACAAATCAAGGATAGTCACGAGGCTATTGCAGTATCCATGATTAAGACTAAACTCAAAGGAACAGCTAGAAACATTATAAGTACTGAATCTACCATTCAGGAAATAAAACAAAGATTAAAGTCAAAAGTTAAGGGTGAATCAGTCGAAGTTTTGTCAGCAAAGCTCCTGAACATCCAACAACGCAGTAAAACTGCAAACCAATATACTTCTGAGATTGAAAAGCTCACAAAATCATTAGAGGGAGCATACATATCTGACGGACTAGCACCAGAGTTAGCAACTAAATACGCTACACAATCAGCGGTAAAAGCTATGTGCAAAAATTGCTCTAACGAAAAGGTCAAGGTCATTATGCAGGCTGGTACGTTCACCTCTATGAACGAAGCCATTTCTAAGTTCACCAATAGCTGTACTGAAGTAACCGGTAACCCTAATTCACTGTTACACATACGTCGACAAAATTATTTTCGCGGTAGTTTCCGCAGAAGTTACCAGAATAATGCCTACAGAGGTAACCAAAGACGGGATGGTAACCGTTTTAATAATTTTAATAATTACAATAATAATAATAATAGAAATAACAATCAAAGATCCGGAAGAAATTTCGGAAATCAATCTCGCGGTTCTAATCGCAATAATACTAGAAACGTTAGAAATGTGAACCAACAGGAAAACCAGCAAGCTCCACCTCAATAGATAAAAAATTATATGTCTTCAATCTGCACCTTAATAGTTATATATCTTCAAAAACAACTCTAAACAATTCCATTTCAACCCTCTTGATTGATACAGGAGCGGACATCTCCATTATAAAAAAGGGTCAAATTGACAATGACGTCACAATTAATTACTCACAAAAAACTGATCTAAAAGGCATTGGTCACGGTCTAACAAGCACTATTGGCACAGTTACAGCAGATTTAAGAGATGATCAATTATTAATTAAACACAAATTTCATATAGTAGAGGATACATTTCCAATCCCATGTGACGGAATTTTGGGGCTTGATTTTATTAAAAAATATAACTGCATTTTGGATTACAATAAAAACGGGGACACCCTAATACTACGTCCATATGATTATCCAGAAAATATAATAATCCAAATGACAAATAGACCAGCAGTTAATTGCATAACAATCCCAGCAAGATCCGAGGTAATTCGACAAGTCCATATTAAAAACAGCAATTCTGAATTATTGATACCTCATCAAAAATTATCCGAAGGTATTTTTATAGCAAACACCCTAGTAAATTCAAAGCAAACCTTTATTCGAGTCATAAATACAACGGATAAAATTGCAACTATTCAAAATTTCAAAATTAACACAGAAAATTTAGATGATTATACAGTAGTAGAAAATAAAACGGAAACAGTAGAAAATAATAACGAAAAATTAAAAAGATTAAATAAAAATTTTCCAAAATTTGTTACTGAACAACTTAATGCACTGTGCACAGAATTTATTGATATATTTTCACTAGAATCAGAACCCATTACCACTAATAATTTTTATAAACAAAAATTACATATGAAAGATAGCAACCCAGTTTATGTAAAAAATTACAGAATTCCTCAAGCTCATAAAAGCGAAATTAGTAAGCACGTCAATAAACTAATTGAAGATGACATTATAGAGCCGTCTATGTCAGAATATAATAGCCCAATTCTACTTGTACCCAAAAAGCCTTTACCCGGCAAAAATGACAAAAGATGGAGATTGGTAGTCGATTACCGACAGGTAAACAAAAAGTTAACAGCAGATAAATTTCCATTGCCAAGAATTGATGATATATTGGATCAATTGGGTAGAGCTAAATATTTTTCATGCTTAGACTTGATGTCTGGCTTTCATCAAATTGAATTACATAAAGACTCTAGGGACATAACATCGTTTACGGCAGACGATGGCACGTATCGCTTTAAAAGGCTGCCATACGGTTTGAAGGTGGCCCCAAACTCGTTTCAGAGAATGATGACTCTTGCTTTTGCAGGCCTTAAGCCTTCCCAAGCTTTTCTATATATGGATGATCTGGTGGTATTGGGATGTTCCGAAAAACACATGATTACGAATTTGAGAGATGTGTTTTCAACTTGTAGAAAATATAATTTGAAATTGCATCAGGATAAATGTTTATTTTTTAACCAAGAAGTTACTTACCTTGGCCATAATTGCACAAATAAAGGAATTTTACCTGATCCTAGTAAATTTGAAATTGTTCTAAATTATCCAACCCCAAAAAATGCAGACGAAGTAAAAAGATTTGTAGCATTTTGTAACTATTACCGAAGATTTGTTCCAAACTTTGCAGAACATTCTAGAATCTTAACAAGATTGTGTAAAAAGAATGTTTCCTTTGATTGGACAGAAGAATGTCAAAAAGCTTTTGTCTACTTGAAGGGGGCATTGATACACCCCAATATTTTACAGTATCCAGATTTTGATAAAGAATTTTGTATAACAACGGATGCCAGTGGATTCGCCTGCGGCGCAGTTCTTAGTCAAGAGTATGAAGGCAAACAATTACCAATTGCCTATGCGTCAAGAGCTTTCACAAAAGGTGAAAGTAATAAAGCAACAATTGAAAAAGAATTGGCGGCAATCCATTGGGCAATCACGTATTTTAGACCATATGTTTATGGCAGAAGGTTTTTGGTTAAAACGGACCATCGACCACTAACATACCTATTTTCGATGAAAAACCCCTCATCAAAATTAACTAGAGTTCGGTTAGAGTTGGAGGAGTATGACTTTGAGGTGGAGTACATAGCTGGAAAAGAAAATTATGTTGCAGATGCATTGTCACGAATGAATATAAATGATTTGAAAGATTTATCAATAAAGGCAAGTCAAATAATGAAGGTTACGACTAGATCGGAAACCAATAAAAAATCCAATAATAAAAACATCAAAGAAAAACGTCACGAAGAGAACATTAAAATATATGAAGCGCTTAATAAAAATGAAGTAAAAAAGCTAGCTCAGCTCGTTTTCGACCCCCCGAAACTGCAGTTCAAAAAGGGAAAGAAAATTTGTAGCAAAATAGACATTAATGATTCAATTGTTGAGGCGAAGATTGATTTAGGTCAATTCTTTGCCAGGCTAATAAAAGAAGCCGACAATTTGAAAATAAATAAAATACAGTTGTCCTTAGGAGACAAATTGTTTAAAAATAATTATACTCGAGTAGATAAATTCAAAGAAGTTGGTACCAAAGTTCTCAAAAACTTAACTATTGCATTAACTCCGGAGGTTGTGCACGTGACAGATAATGAAGTAATTAAAAAGATATTACAAAAATATCACGATGATCCTGTTAATGGTGGCCACCCAGGAATCAATCGAACAACAAATAAAATAAAACAAAAATATTATTGGAAAAATATGAAAAATGACATCAGAAATTATATTAAAAAATGCATAAAATGTAGTAAAAATAAAATAAATACAAACTTAAAAGAACCAATGATTATCACTGAAACGCCAACAAAAGCTTTCGATATAGTTCAGATTGACACAATCGGTCCATTACCAAGATCGATAAATGGAAATGAGTACGCGGTAACAATTGTATGTGATTTGACAAAGTATCTGATCGCAATTCCGATTGCTAGCAAACACGCGATAACAGTTGCCAAAGCTATTTTTGAAAATTTTATCTTAATTTATGGTTGCATGAAAACAATCATAACTGATATGGGAACTGAATACAAAAATAACGTATTCGAAGAATTGTGTAAACTTTTAAAAATTGAACACAAGACTTCTACCCCATATCACCATCAAACTTTGGGCACTGTTGAACGCAGCCACAGAACTTTCAATCAATACATTCGTTCTTATATATCTATTGAAAAAGATGATTGGGATGAGTATATTAAGTATTTTGCATACTGTTATAATACAACACCATCCACGGTACATGGTTATTGTCCATTTGAATTAGTTTTTGGGAAAATACCTTTAACCTACGAATTTTTAAACGACAATACAATTAGCCCGGTTTATAACCATGAGGCATATGATAAAGAAATCAAATATAGATTGCAGGTAGCTCAACAAAGAGCGTATAAACTAGTAAGAGAAACCAAAGAAAAACAAAAAATGTACTATGACAAAAATATTCAATACAAAGAAATAAAATTAGGAGATTTAGTATTAGTAAAAAATGAAGCAGGTCATAAGTTAGACAATAGGTATAAAGGGCCCTATAAGGTAGACAATATTGATAAAAATAATAATTTTACTCTAATTCCTTATAAACTAGAAAGCATAGATAGAAATAATAAGTATATTATAAGCAATGAGAATAAGAAAATTTTAATTCATAAGAATAGACTTAAACTGTTAGAATAAATACACTGCATTATAACTCAAATGTTTACTCATAAATTTTTATTGTACACTGACACATAAACCCATAAATTCAGAAATTTATTGTATGCAAATAAAAACTTCTTAAAATACAATCATGTCATTACCCTCAATGTAACTAAACACTTAAGAAAAATGTAGCGCATAAATAAAGAAACATACAAACAGAAAATCAGAAATTAATAAATTAATGTATTGTCCACTTGAAAATAAAGTAAACACAACCAAAACTTTGTAACAAAAGTAAACACAGCATATATAAAAACAAAACAAAAAGTCAAAAAGTCCAACGCGCCAGAGCTATTAAATGAAATAAGATCGGTCGCTCATTAATTGTAAAAGGCGAGCTATAAAACTCAAACCTATTAAATGAAATAGAATCGTTCATATAAATATGTATATAAACGATTCTTTTTAGGAAAGGAGGTGTAGTGTGTCCAATATGAATACATATCTACATACAAAATACGCAGCACGAGCGCCGTCTAAGTTACTTGGTCGCAAACGTAAACAAACTGCAACTAAGTAATTGCTGACGCTATGTATTTCTCTGCTGCGACACTTTCCCACGACCAAAGCGTTGAAGTAGCTTAGCGCTATACACATATGTAAATACGTGCATATGTGTGAGCGTGCGTTGGGCTTCATGCCTTATGTTAGGCTTAGCTATGTAAGAGTTAGAGTAAATATGTATAATAAAATGTTTAGATTAATTTACTATAAATAAGCCTGAATTTTATAATAAAGAGAACATTCATAATTCGGCACCCAACGACGTTTATTCTTTACATTTGGGCGTCACTTTATAATACTTAACTAATTAACTATTAAAACAAAAAATTCTCATACCAATGCAATTAGTAATTATTAATATATAAGATAATAAAAGTATAAATTTTGAAAAATAAAATTGCTATGAGTGGACGATTGCTTGAAAAGGGAATGTACACCCTAATTAGTAAACACTCGTCCACTCAAAACAATTTAAAATATTGTACAAGAAGAATCCGGCAAAACTGATCATCTTGCCGCATTCTTCTTTTCCCGCAGAAGGGTGGTGTAACGTAACATCGCCCTTAGGCGATACTTTTTAAAATAGAGCAAAATACAGCGCTGTCGATAGTTGGCACTACTGTCAGCTTTTGCTGAACCGCAGCCTACTGTCGACGGGGACAGGAACGATTGAAGCGTGGGCGCGAACACGAAGTTCGTTGCCTACACTCAAACGCGCCGGTTCTATTTGACTTGCTCCTAAAACTAGCGTGAAATATAACGAAGTGTAAATTACTATAATATATATTACATAGAACCTATTACTGTAATTCAAAAATAGTATAAGTGAAATAAATAAAACGGACTAAACTTAAATAAACAATAAAAACATTAAGTGCCAAGTTTAATTTTAATTCGAGCGAACTATCGCGTTGTAGATGCACCTGCGTGCAAGCCGCGCCATCATGGCCGGCAACACCACGCCACAAGTGTGAGAATGACAGGGTGGCTGCTGATATCGTCATAAACGGCATACAACATATGTAGTGCAATGCAATTGCAAGATTCTCCTATTCGCGCTGCTTTCAGGGTTCGCAAAAACAACAAAACCAATGCACCTATTGTTGTGAAACTTGCATCGTCAAGTGACCGATCTCTTCTGTTTAAAGCTGTTGCTAAATTTAATAAAGCGAAGAAAAGAGGTGTTTCTCTTAGAGACATTGGCCATGACTCAGATGAAAAAACTTTGAAACTTAATTCCTGATATGCGAAATTTCCGATGGTGTTAGTAAAGTGTTAGTATCGTGTGTGTATAATCTTAGTAAATCCTGCTTGTAAGAAGAGTTGTCACTGTTTTTACTTGACTATGAATATTATGTAGTTTGTAGAGATTTTAATGTTATTTTACTCGTTGACGACTCGTATACCAGAAAACTACTTGACCATGTGTCGACAGCAGGTCTTGTTATCGTTAAGAAGTCTGTACCTACTAGGTATGCGGAAAATTGAAATCCTAGCCTTTTAGATATCTTTGTAACTTCTGACCATATTAATGTTCACCCCATTCTGCATTTTGACTTGGATCGAAATTTTCTCCGCTTGGCAACTTTGGTATTCTGCCTTTCAATTCCTTTGTTCAACTTCGAAACTTACACTTCTGCTACTGCTTACTGCTTGTTTTTTATTTTGCAAACAATATAAGATTAATTTCCGCAATTTTTTGTTAAAATTCTTAAAATTAAAGTAAAACTCGTATGTAAAAGTTGTGAAGCGATCGCTATATTTTCTTTTTGATATATTTGCAGGGAGAGGGAATGCACCGGTTGTAAACAATTACCGAAAATTGGACTAGTATTAAAAACACCAATCTAACAATATTACTAACGCCATTAAAACTAAGGTAACGGCTTTGACTTCTACATTCCTTTGCCATTTTATTCAAACGTGCACCGGCGACCACTCCACAGCACCCACACATACTTCTTTGTCAGTTCCGGTTCGGCTAATGTCTTCATCCAGCGAAAAGTATCCCCTTTGGTCAGACTTAACCCTGACATGTCTAATGTTAGCTCGGCGTATAGTGTGGCCCCACGACGCGACGCCAACCATCTGCGTACCTGGTCGACGAAGCGGACTCTTTTAGTACCAACTCTGTTGAAAATACCAGCTACCTACTGGCGATGTGGTAACATCCACCAACAGTGTCCTCTTGTTTTTTATTGGTCCTCTGTTGTCTGCTACAATCAATCAAATGATCTTTAAAATTTCACTCAATTTATTCAATAGTGCTCAAACATATTTAATTAAGTTTATAAATCATAATCAAATTTTACTTTTATTTGAACAGCACTAATTTGTGTAGATTTGCTTTGTTATGTTTCAGTTTCACACATTCCTAGGCAAACAGCTGATTTCGAAAAACGTATAGCTCTTCCTCTTCTTCTTTCAATTCAAGCGTAACTCAGAATACCTACTTTCGCCCCAGCGGAGCGTAGAACGGGAACGTAATCGAAATGCAGAATAGGGGTGGTTAAATTTGTGGCCTTAAGTTCCAGTTTACGGCCGTCAGTGAAAATGATGTTCTAAAGGCCCTGATGGAAATAAAATCAAATACAATAAATGAAGATGGAGTTTCACTCAAGTTTGTAAAAATAGCATTAAGTACCATGGATCCTCGGAACCATAACTCATATGATTAATCACTGCTTCGCAAGTTCTTCTTTCCCTTCTGAGTGGAAAAATGCCATTATATGCCCAATAGCGAACAAATCAAATGCTACTAGCCCATGTAATTATTCAATGTGCTAAAAATTGCGTTACATTAGATTGTGTGCTAAGAGATGCGCTGTGTAAGCTAGCTTGCATACTATTGCCAGAATCGTGTGTAGAGTTGTTTATCTTTTCTTCTTCGTACTTCGTACTTTGAGGACAATCGTGATTGAGTGATCAGCGGAAATGAGCATGTTGAAGATTTTGGGGTGATGGGCAGCCGATTCCAGAAAATAACACACTTTTTTAGCATACCTCTTAAAAGAAAAGTCCCGTTGCCAATAACGTAAATTTGCGAACCAACTTTCTGCATAAGAGCACAGTTTTTCAATTCTTTGAACATACATTCCCGTCGGAGGTTAAATGACACTTACATTAGAAAACCAGGGACGCAAAATAAAAGTTATTTTTTTCCGATCTCATAAAAGTCCGTGCTTAAATCGTGTCCCTGTAAAATTTTCTGTCATCCCAGGACTTCTAGGTTCTATATCCTGGCCACAATTAATTTTCCTGCCTTTTTTTAAAAAGTCCGATAATAACTTAAAACCCCGGACTTTTATTTTTTCTCGCCAGCAATAAAAGTTATCTTTGTCCTTATATTTTTTAAGGACAGAATCAAAGTCCGAACCAAAATCTACTAAACCGTCAATCCTCGTTCATATGATAAGAAATTCATTAGATTTAGATTGACGGGTTGGTAGATTTTGGCTCGGACTTTTATTATGTCCTTAAAAAATATAAGGACAAAAATAACTTTTATTGCTGGCGAGAAAAAATAAAAGCCCGAGTGGTCCGATTATTTTTGTCCGGATAAGAGTCCAGAAATAACTTTTTTTTTTGGACTTTTATTTTAAAAGGAATAAAAGTTCCCCTTCCTGAAAAGAACTGTATATTTTCATCAAAAACAATCTCTTGTTATTTATTTGAGTTATTTTATTTGCACCTTACGATATATACAAAATGACAAAAACTATAAGTATAAGTACGGAGACCTATAACACAAATTATAAAATATTTTTGGCGCGAAGCTTTGTTTTTCATAATATGAGATATATGTATTATTTCATAGGCCTTTTTTCATCAGGTGAATCCACGTCATCGAACAATTTGGATGATTTTTCGTCACTACTTTTTGCTGATTTCTCCCCATTTACTTGATTTTCGACTTCAGCGTCACTTTGCA
Organism: Sphenella marginata; assembly: GCA_951509765.1. Taxonomy (NCBI): domain Eukaryota; kingdom Metazoa; phylum Arthropoda; class Insecta; order Diptera; family Tephritidae; genus Sphenella; species Sphenella marginata. The sequence goes on along the minus strand of OX608080.1, from coordinate 81,292,420 downwards.
CAGGATCAGTATTAGATTGTGCAAAGCTACTGCTTTGATTGTGCTTCCTAGTTTTACGACGTTTCTCAGGGTGTCCAAAACAATGCTCACACTCCCCATCATCGGAAGAGGAGCTTTCCCCAAAATTCACAGGTTTCTTGTATATGCAGCAACCTATTAAAAAATAACAAATTTTATGTCAACAAGGTACTTTCAATGAAATGCTTGCATAAATGCACAAAAATATTAGAAAAATTCAATGTAGGTCGATTCTGTAACTTTTTTAATGCCAAGTGTTAACGTTAACTTCACTTAACACCTTTTTAACACTTTTCCCTATTCCCAACTTTTAACCGAACGTTTATTACCTGCGCTATTGCGACATGCACGGCGCTGTCAAATCCTGTAGTTAAGATTAGAGTAGTATTTCCCCAATTTCAACTGATATACCACATAAAACCGTTAACCGGATTTTTACTGTTACGGAAAGTTACAAAATCGCATTAGGCAAGTGGTTAAAAGTTACAGAATCGGGCTACTAAGCAGGTTCGAATTTGCACGCACACTGCACACACACGCGTGCAAAAAATGCTCACAAAATTTATTGCTCATGCACATGTGCTGTGCTTTAAAAAAAAAAATTAAGCACACTGCACGTGTGTGTGCAGTTGGAAACAAAGCACTTGCACGCGTGTGTGTTTTGTATTGAAAATATAAAAGCACATACTCATGCTGTTTTTTTATTTTATTTGCTCTCAAATTTTTCTTTTGATTTTTTATATGGCAGAAAAAAATGTGTGTGTTTTGTTTTTGAAATAGAAGCGTGCGTGATCAAATGAAAGTTTTTTCTACACACAGCACGAGAGTTCGTGTATAACTATTTTATATAAAAGCACATACGTGTGCATGTGCTTAATTCGATTCAGCACACACATGAGCTGTGTGCTACAAAATATTTCTGGCAGCACATAGCACATGTGTAAGAGCGAAAAATATACAAACGTGATGTACGCGTGCGTGCAAATTCAAACCCTGCTACTAAGTAAAAGTTAATCAAATACATCTATGTATGTACTTCTATATTTTAGACCTAATTCTTAGGAAGTGGGCGAGAAGCAAAACAATTGTTTAGCGAACATAACATAAAAATTACCGTGATTATTTTTTGCAATTTTAATTGCAGTTAACAACTGTTTTTTTTTTTTTTTTGAAATCGCGAATATTTCTGCGATGTCATCTATTTACTCTTACATATCTATGTATCTAAATAAGAGCCCAATGAAAACAAATTTTGCCGAAATGGGTCACCCCACTGAACATTTTGTAATATTACTAAATATTTAATATGCGAAGCGAGTTAGTAGGTATCATTGCAGACATATTGGCGAACAGTTTAAATAACCTTGTGGAACAGTGAGCGATGTTTAGATTTTCCTGATGAAAGTTCATTTGTAACCTTGTCGTTAAGGAGTGATTGATCTTTACGGCCCGTTTCCTCAATATCTGATGAACTGCCCAATCAAGACTGGCTCAAAACCCATTTACTCAATGTCTGATAATCGATGATGCACTGATCATCTTCTGAATAAAGTTATCAAAGTATGGACCTCTGAGTATTTGTTGATAACAATAAGAAATTACAGCTGAAAGAAAGCATCGGATATAAATTATTTTGCGAACGTATTATTTATGCGTTGGCAACGCAAATTATGTGAATTTCTTCTGTTGCGAGATGTGCTAGTGGTGTGGAATAGGCATTATAGTAAGATCATAGAAGGACGAAACACAGCTGAGCTGTCAGTGGCAAGGCTATGAAACACACCCTTCGATTGTCAAGGTGACAGGTGGTAAATTTCCGCGACTAAGTTATTGTTTCCGCCTTTTCCATCGCATCTTAGGAATGTTGAACATCACAATATTGAATATTTTAAGTCAAAATCATATTCTAAATATTATATGAAAAAATTAGGAAGTTATCACTTTACATAATTTTACTTTTATTTGAACAGCACTAATTTGTGTAGATTTGCTTTGTTATGTTTCAGTTTCACACATTCCTAGGCAAACAGCTGATTTCGAAAAACGTATATCTCTTCCTCTTCTACTTTCAATTCAAGCGCAACTCAGAATACCTACTTTCGCCCCAGCGTAGCGTAGAACGGGAACGTAATCGAAATGCAGAATAGGGGTGGTTAAATTTGTGGCCTTAAGTTCCAGTTTACGGCCGTGAGTGAAAATGATGTTCTGAAGACCCTGATGGAAAAAAAATCAAATGCAATAAATGAAGATGGAGTTTCACTCAAGTTTGTAAAAATAGCATTAAGTACCATGGATCCTCGGAACCATAACTCATATGATTAATCACTGCTTCGCAAGTTCTTCTTTCCCTTCTGAGTGGAAAAATGCCATTATATGCCCAATAGCGAACAAATCAAATGCTACTAGCCCATGTAATTATTCAATGTGCTAAAAATTGCGTTACATTAGATTGTGTGCTAAGAGATGCGCCGTGTAAGCTAGCTTGCATACTATTGCCAGAATCGTGTGTAGAGTTGTTCACCTTTTCTTCTTCGTACTTTGAGGACAATCGTGATTGAGTGATCAGCGGAAATGAGCATGTTGAAGATTTTGGGGTGATGGGCAGCCGATTCCAGAAAACAACACACTTTTTTAGCATACCTCTTAAAAGAAAAGTCCCGTTGCCAATAACGTAAATTTGCGAACCAACTTTCTGCATAAGAGCACAGTTTTTCAATTCTTTGAACATAAATTCCCGTCGGAGGGTAAATGACACTTACATTAGAAAACCAGGGACGCAAAATAAAAGTTATTTTTTTCCGATCTCATAAAAGTCCGTGGTTAAATCGTGTCCCTGTTAAATTTTCTGTCATCCCAGGACTTCTAGGATCAATATCCTGGCCAAAATTAATTTTCCTGCCTTTTTTAAAAAAGTCTGATAATAACTTAAATCCCCGGACTTTTATTTTTTCTCGCCAGCAATAAAAGTTATCTTTGCCCTTATATTTTTTAAGGACAGAATCAAAGTCCGAACCAAAATCTACTAAACCGTCAATCCTCGTTCATATGATAAGAAACTCATTAGATTTAGAAAAATTCAATTATAACAAAAAGAAATTATTCTAAAGCATGAAATAATACAAATAATGAAAAGCAAATAACGCTAATATATGTACATATTTTCATTTATAGCATTTATATTTATACTTAACTAATTAACTATTAAAACAAAAAATTCTCATACCAATGCAATTAGTAATTATTAATATATAAGATAATAAAAGTATAAATTTTGAAAAATAAAATTGCTATGAGTGGACGATTGCTTGAAAAGGGAATGTACACCCTAATTAGTAAACACTCGTCCACTCAAAACAATTTAAAATATTGTACAAGAAGAATCCGGCAAAACTGATCATCTTGCCGCATTCTTCTTTTCCCGCAGAAGGGTGGTGTAACGTAACATCGCCCTTAGGCGATACTTTTTAAAATAGAGCAAAATACAGCGCTGTCGATAGTTGGCACTACTGTCAGCTTTTGCTGAACCGCAGCCTACTGTCGACGGGGACAGGAACGATTGAAGCGTGGGCGCGAACACGAAGTTCGTTGCCTACACTCAAACGCGCCGGTTCTATTTGACTTGCTCCTAAAACTAGCGTGAAATATAACGAAGTGTAAATTACTATAATATATATTACATAGAACCTATTACTGTAATTCAAAAATAGTATAAGTGAAATAAATAAAACGGACTAAACTTAAATAAACAATAAAAACATTAAGTGCCAAGTTTAATTTTAATTCGAGCGAACTATCGCGTTGTAGATGCACCTGCGTGCAAGCCGCGCCATCATGGCCGGCAACACCACGCCACAAGTGTGAGAATGACAGGGTGGCTGCTGATATCGTCATAAACGGCATACAACATATGTAGTGCAATGCAATTGCAAGATTCTCCTATTCGCGCTGCTTTCAGGGTTCGCAAAAACAACAAAACCAATGCACCTATTGTTGTGAAACTTGCATCGTCAAGTGACCGATCTCTTCTGTTTAAAGCTGTTGCTAAATTTAATAAAGCGAAGAAAAGAGGTGTTTCTCTTAGAGACATTGGCCATGACTCAGATGAAAAAACTTTGAAACTTAATTCCTGATATGCGAAATTTCCGATGGTGTTAGTAAAGTGTTAGTATCGTGTGTGTATAATCTTAGTAAATCCTGCTTGTAAGAAGAGTTGTCACTGTTTTTACTTGACTATGAATATTATGTAGTTTGTAGAGATTTTAATGTTATTTTACTCGTTGACGACTCGTATACCAGAAAACTACTTGACCATGTGTCGACAGCAGGTCTTGTTATCGTTAAGAAGTCTGTACCTACTAGGTATGCGGAAAATTGAAATCCTAGCCTTTTAGATATCTTTGTAACTTCTGACCATATTAATGTTCACCCCATTCTGCATTTTGACTTGGATCGAAATTTTCTCCGCTTGGCAACTTTGGTATTCTGCCTTTCAATTCCTTTGTTCAACTTCGAAACTTACACTTCTGCTACTGCTTACTGCTTGTTTTTTATTTTGCAAACAATATAAGATTAATTTCCGCAATTTTTTGTTAAAATTCTTAAAATTAAAGTAAAACTCGTATGTAAAAGTTGTGAAGCGATCGCTATATTTTCTTTTTGATATATTTGCAGGGAGAGGGAATGCACCGGTTGTAAACAATTACCGAAAATTGGACTAGTATTAAAAACACCAATCTAACAATATTACTAACGCCATTAAAACTAAGGTAACGGCTTTGACTTCTACATTCCTTTGCCATTTTATTCAAACGTGCACCGGCGACCACTCCACAGCACCCACACATACTTCTTTGTCAGTTCCGGTTCGGCTAATGTCTTCATCCAGCGAAAAGTATCCCCTTTGGTCAGACTTAACCCTGACATGTCTAATGTTAGCTCGGCGTATAGTGTGGCCCCACGACGCGACGCCAACCATCTGCGTACCTGGTCGACGAAGCGGACTCTTTTAGTACCAACTCTGTTGAAAATACCAGCTACCTACTGGCGATGTGGTAACATCCACCAACAGTGTCCTCTTGTTTTTTATTGGTCCTCTGTTGTCTGCTACAATCAATCAAATGATCTTTAAAATTTCACTCAATTTATTCAATAGTGCTCAAACATATTTAATTAAGTTTATAAATCATAATCAAATTTTACTTTTATTTGAACAGCACTAATTTGTGTAGATTTGCTTTGTTATGTTTCAGTTTCACACATTCCTAGGCAAACAGCTGATTTCGAAAAACGTATAGCTCTTCCTCTTCTTCTTTCAATTCAAGCGTAACTCAGAATACCTACTTTCGCCCCAGCGGAGCGTAGAACGGGAACGTAATCGAAATGCAGAATAGGGGTGGTTAAATTTGTGGCCTTAAGTTCCAGTTTACGGCCGTCAGTGAAAATGATGTTCTAAAGGCCCTGATGGAAATAAAATCAAATACAATAAATGAAGATGGAGTTTCACTCAAGTTTGTAAAAATAGCATTAAGTACCATGGATCCTCGGAACCATAACTCATATGATTAATCACTGCTTCGCAAGTTCTTCTTTCCCTTCTGAGTGGAAAAATGCCATTATATGCCCAATAGCGAACAAATCAAATGCTACTAGCCCATGTAATTATTCAATGTGCTAAAAATTGCGTTACATTAGATTGTGTGCTAAGAGATGCGCTGTGTAAGCTAGCTTGCATACTATTGCCAGAATCGTGTGTAGAGTTGTTTATCTTTTCTTCTTCGTACTTCGTACTTTGAGGACAATCGTGATTGAGTGATCAGCGGAAATGAGCATGTTGAAGATTTTGGGGTGATGGGCAGCCGATTCCAGAAAATAACACACTTTTTTAGCATACCTCTTAAAAGAAAAGTCCCGTTGCCAATAACGTAAATTTGCGAACCAACTTTCTGCATAAGAGCACAGTTTTTCAATTCTTTGAACATACATTCCCGTCGGAGGTTAAATGACACTTACATTAGAAAACCAGGGACGCAAAATAAAAGTTATTTTTTTCCGATCTCATAAAAGTCCGTGCTTAAATCGTGTCCCTGTAAAATTTTCTGTTATCCCAGGACTTCTAGGTTCTATATCCTGGCCACAATTAATTTTCCTGCCTTTTTTTAAAAAGTCCGATAATAACTTAAAACCCCGGACTTTTATTTTTTCTCGCCAGCAATAAAAGTTATCTTTGTCCTTATATTTTTTAAGGACAGAATCAAAGTCCGAACCAAAATCTACTAAACCGTCAATCCTCGTTCATATGATAAGAAATTCATTAGATTTAGATTGACGGGTTGGTAGATTTTGGCTCGGACTTTTATTATGTCCTTAAAAAATATAAGGACAAAAATAACTTTTATTGCTGGCGAGAAAAAATAAAAGCCCGAGTGGTCCGATTATTTTTGTCCGGATAAGAGTCCAGAAATAACTTTTTTTTTTGGACTTTTATTTTAAAAGGAATAAAAGTTCCCCTTCCTGAAAAGAACTGTATATTTTCATCAAAAACAATCTCTTGTTATTTATTTGAGTTATTTTATTTGCACCTTACGATATATACAAAATGACAAAAACTATAAGTATAAGTACGGAGACCTATAACACAAATTATAAAATATTTTTGGCGCGAAGCTTTGTTTTTCATAATATGAGATATATGTATTATTTCATAGGCCTTTTTTCATCAGGTGAATCCACGTCATCGAACAATTTGGATGATTTTTCGTCACTACTTTTTGCTGATTTCTCCCCATTTACTTGATTTTCGACTTCAGCGTCACTTTGCACAGGATCAGTATTAGATTGTGCAAAGCTACTGCTTTGATTGTGCTTCCTAGTTTTACGACGTTTCTCAGGGTGTCCAAAACAATGCTCACACTCCCCATCATCGGAAGAGGAGCTTTCCCCAAAATTCACAGGTTTCTTGTATATGCAGCAACCTATTAAAAAATAACAAATTTTATGTCAACAAGGTACTTTCAATGAAATGCTTGCATAAATGCACAAAAATATTAGAAAAATTCAATGTAGGTCGATTCTGTAACTTTTTTAATGCCAAGTGTTAACGTTAACTTCACTTAACACCTTTTTAACACTTTTCCCTATTCCCAACTTTTAACCGAACGTGTATTACCTGCGCTATTGCGACATGCACGGCGCTGTCAAATCCTGTAGTTAAGATTAGAGTAGTATTTCCCCAATTTCAACTGATATACCACATAAAACCGTTAACCGGATTTTTACTGTTACGGAAAGTTACAAAATCGCATTAGGCAAGTGGTTAAAAGTTACAGAATCGGGCTACTAAGCAGGTTCGAATTTGCACGCACACTGCACACACACGCGTGCAAAAAAATGCTCACAAAATTTATTGCTCATGCACATGTGCTGTGCTTTAAAAAAAAAAATTAAGCACACTGCACGTGTGTGTGCAGTTGGAAACAAAGCACTTGCACGCGTGTGTGTTTTGTATTGAAAATATAAAAGCACATACTCATGCTGTTTTTTTATTTTATTTGCTCTCAAATTTTTCTTTTGATTTTTTATATGGCAGAAAAAAATGTGTGTGTTTTGTTTTTGAAATAGAAGCGTGCGTGTTCAAATGAAAGTTTTTTCTACACACAGCACGAGAGTTCGTGTATAACTATTTTATATAAAAGCACATACGTGTGCATGTGCTTAATTCGATTCAGCACACACATGAGCTGTGTGCTACAAAATATTTCTGGCAGCACATAGCACATGTGTAAGAGCGAAAAATATACAAACGTGATGTACGCGTGCGTGCAAATTCAAACCCTGCTACTAAGTAAAAGTTAATCAAATACATCTATGTATGTACTTCTATATTTTAGACCTAATTCTTAGGAAGTGGGCGAGAAGCAAAACAATTGTTTAGCGAACATAACATAAAAATTACCGTGATTATTTTTTGCAATTTTAATTGCAGTTAACAACTGTTTTTTTTTTTTTTTTGAAATCGCGAATATTTCTGCGATGTCATCTATTTACTCTTACATATCTATGTATCTAAATAAGAGCCCAATGAAAACAAATTTTGCCGAAATGGGTCACCCCACTGAACATTTTGTAATATTACTAAATATTTAATATGCGAAGCGAGTTAGTAGGTATCATTGCAGACATATTGGCGAACAGTTTAAATAACCTTGTGGAACAGTGAGCGATGTTTAGATTTTCCTGATGAAAGTTCATTTGTAACCTTGTCGTTAAGGAGTGATTGATCTTTACGGCCCGTTTCCTCAATATCTGATGAACTGCCCAATCAAGACTGGCTCAAAACCCATTTACTCAATGTCTGATAATCGATGATGCACTGATCATCTTCTGAATAAAGTTATCAAAGTATGGACCTCTGAGTATTTGTTGATAACAATAAGAAATTACAGCTGAAAGAAAGCATCGGATATAAATTATTTTGCGAACGTATTATTTATGCGTTGGCAACGCAAATTATGTGAATTTCTTCTGTTGCGAGATGTGCTAGTGGTGTGGAATAGGCATTATAGTAAGATCATAGAAGGACGAAACACAGCTGAGCTGTCAGTGGCAAGGCTATGAAACACACCCTTCGATTGTCAAGGTGACAGGTGGTAAATTTCCGCGACTAAGTTATTGTTTCCGCCTTTTCCATCGCATCTTAGGAATGTTGAACATCACAATATTGAATATTTTAAGTCAAAATCATATTCTAAATATTATATGAAAAAATTAGGAAGTTATCACTTTACATAATTTTACTTTTATTTGAACAGCACTAATTTGTGTAGATTTGCTTTGTTATGTTTCAGTTTCACACATTCCTAGGCAAACAGCTGATTTCGAAAAACGTATATCTCTTCCTCTTCTACTTTCAATTCAAGCGCAACTCAGAATACCTACTTTCGCCCCAGCGTAGCGTAGAACGGGAACGTAATCGAAATGCAGAATAGGGGTGGTTAAATTTGTGGCCTTAAGTTCCAGTTTACGGCCGTGAGTGAAAATGATGTTCTGAAGACCCTGATGGAAAAAAAATCAAATGCAATAAATGAAGATGGAGTTTCACTCAAGTTTGTAAAAATAGCATTAAGTACCATGGATCCTCGGAACCATAACTCATATGATTAATCACTGCTTCGCAAGTTCTTCTTTCCCTTCTGAGTGGAAAAATGCCATTATATGCCCAATAGCGAACAAATCAAATGCTACTAGCCCATGTAATTATTCAATGTGCTAAAAATTGCGTTACATTAGATTGTGTGCTAAGAGATGCGCCGTGTAAGCTAGCTTGCATACTATTGCCAGAATCGTGTGTAGAGTTGTTCACCTTTTCTTCTTCGTACTTCGTACTTTGAGGACAATCGTGATTGAGTGATCAGCGGAAATGAGCATGTTGAAGATTTTGGGGTGATGGGCAGCCGATTCCAGAAAACAACACACTTTTTTAGCATACCTCTTAAAAGAAAAGTCCCGTTGCCAATAACGTAAATTTGCGAACCAACTTTCTGCATAAGAGCACAGTTTTTCAATTCTTTGAACATAAATTCCCGTCGGAGGGTAAATGACACTTACATTAGAAAACCAGGGACGCAAAATAAAAGTTATTTTTTTCCGATCTCATAAAAGTCCGTGGTTAAATCGTGTCCCTGTTAAATTTTCTGTCATCCCAGGACTTCTAGGATCAATATCCTGGCCAAAATTAATTTTCCTGCCTTTTTTAAAAAAGTCTGATAATAACTTAAATCCCCGGACTTTTATTTTTTCTCGCCAGCAATAAAAGTTATCTTTGCCCTTATATTTTTTAAGGACAGAATCAAAGTCCGAACCAAAATCTACTAAACCGTCAATCCTCGTTCATATGATAAGAAACTCATTAGATTTAGAAAAATTCAATTATAACAAAAAGAAATTATTCTAAAGCATGAAATAATACAAATAATGAAAAGCAAATAACGCTAATATATGTACATATTTTCATTTATAGCATTTATATTTATACTTAACTAATTAACTATTAAAACAAAAAATTCTCATACCAATGCAATTAGTAATTATTAATATATAAGATAATAAAAGTATAAATTTTGAAAAATAAAATTGCTATGAGTGGACGATTGCTTGAAAAGGGAATGTACACCCTAATTAGTAAACACTCGTCCACTCAAAACAATTTAAAATATTGTACAAGAAGAATCCGGCAAAACTGATCATCTTGCCGCATTCTTCTTTTCCCGCAGAAGGGTGGTGTAACGTAACATCGCCCTTAGGCGATACTTTTTAAAATAGAGCAAAATACAGCGCTGTCGATAGTTGGCACTACTGTCAGCTTTTGCTGAACCGCAGCCTACTGTCGACGGGGACAGGAACGATTGAAGCGTGGGCGCGAACACGAAGTTCGTTGCCTACACTCAAACGCGCCGGTTCTATTTGACTTGCTCCTAAAACTAGCGTGAAATATAACGAAGTGTAAATTACTATAATATATATTACATAGAACCTATTACTGTAATTCAAAAATAGTATAAGTGAAATAAATAAAACGGACTAAACTTAAATAAACAATAAAAACATTAAGTGCCAAGTTTAATTTTAATTCGAGCGAACTATCGCGTTGTAGATGCACCTGCGTGCAAGCCGCGCCATCATGGCCGGCAACACCACGCCACAAGTGTGAGAATGACAGGGTGGCTGCTGATATCGTCATAAACGGCATACAACATATGTAGTGCAATGCAATTGCAAGATTCTCCTATTCGCGCTGCTTTCAGGGTTCGCAAAAACAACAAAACCAATGCACCTATTGTTGTGAAACTTGCATCGTCAAGTGACCGATCTCTTCTGTTTAAAGCTGTTGCTAAATTTAATAAAGCGAAGAAAAGAGGTGTTTCTCTTAGAGACATTGGCCATGACTCAGATGAAAAAACTTTGAAACTTAATTCCTGATATGCGAAATTTCCGATGGTGTTAGTAAAGTGTTAGTATCGTGTGTGTATAATCTTAGTAAATCCTGCTTGTAAGAAGAGTTGTCACTGTTTTTACTTGACTATGAATATTATGTAGTTTGTAGAAATTTTAATGTTATTTTACTCGTTGACGACTCGTATACCAGAAAACTACTTGACCATGTGTCGACAGCAGGTCTTGTTATCGTTAAGAAGTCTGTACCTACTAGGTATGCGGAAAATTGAAATCCTAGCCTTTTAGATATCTTTGTAACTTCTGACCATATTAATGTTCACCCCATTCTGCATTTTGACTTGGATCGAAATTTTCTCCGCTTGGCAACTTTGGTATTCTGCCTTTCAATTCCTTTGTTCAACTTCGAAACTTACACTTCTGCTACTGCTTACTGCTTGTTTTTTATTTTGCAAACAATATAAGATTAATTTCCGCAATTTTTTGTTAAAATTCTTAAAATTAAAGTAAAACTCGTATGTAAAAGTTGTGAAGCGATCGCTATATTTTCTTTTTGATATATTTGCAGGGAGAGGGAATGCACCGGTTGTAAACAATTACCGAAAATTGGACTAGTATTAAAAACACCAATCTAACAATATTACTAACGCCATTAAAACTAAGGTAACGGCTTTGACTTCTACATTCCTTTGCCATTTTATTCAAACGTGCACCGGCGACCACTCCACAGCACCCACACATACTTCTTTGTCAGTTCCGGTTCGGCTAATGTCTTCATCCAGCGAAAAGTATCCCCTTTGGTCAGACTTAACCCTGACATGTCTAATGTTAGCTCGGCGTATAGTGTGGCCCCACGACGCGACGCCAACCATCTGCGTACCTGGTCGACGAAGCGGACTCTTTTAGTACCAACTCTGTTGAAAATACCAGCTACCTACTGGCGATGTGGTAACATCCACCAACAGTGTCCTCTTGTTTTTTATTGGTCCTCTGTTGTCTGCTACAATCAATCAAATGATCTTTAAAATTTCACTCAATTTATTCAATAGTGCTCAAACATATTTAATTAAGTTTATAAATCATAATCAAATTTTACTTTTATTTGAACAGCACTAATTTGTGTAGATTTGCTTTGTTATGTTTCAGTTTCACACATTCCTAGGCAAACAGCTGATTTCGAAAAACGTATAGCTCTTCCTCTTCTTCTTTCAATTCAAGCGTAACTCAGAATACCTACTTTCGCCCCAGCGGAGCGTAGAACGGGAACGTAATCGAAATGCAGAATAGGGGTGGTTAAATTTGTGGCCTTAAGTTCCAGTTTACGGCCGTCAGTGAAAATGATGTTCTAAAGGCCCTGATGGAAATAAAATCAAATACAATAAATGAAGATGGAGTTTCACTCAAGTTTGTAAAAATAGCATTAAGTACCATGGATCCTCGGAACCATAACTCATATGATTAATCACTGCTTCGCAAGTTCTTCTTTCCCTTCTGAGTGGAAAAATGCCATTATATGCCCAATAGCGAACAAATCAAATGCTACTAGCCCATGTAATTATTCAATGTGCTAAAAATTGCGTTACATTAGATTGTGTGCTAAGAGATGCGCTGTGTAAGCTAGCTTGCATACTATTGCCAGAATCGTGTGTAGAGTTGTTTATCTTTTCTTCTTCGTACTTCGTACTTTGAGGACAATCGTGATTGAGTGATCAGCGGAAATGAGCATGTTGAAGATTTTGGGGTGATGGGCAGCCGATTCCAGAAAATAACACACTTTTTTAGCATACCTCTTAAAAGAAAAGTCCCGTTGCCAATAACGTAAATTTGCGAACCAACTTTCTGCATAAGAGCACAGTTTTTCAATTCTTTGAACATACATTCCCGTCGGAGGTTAAATGACACTTACATTAGAAAACCAGGGACGCAAAATAAAAGTTATTTTTTTCCGATCTCATAAAAGTCCGTGCTTAAATCGTGTCCCTGTAAAATTTTCTGTCATCCCAGGACTTCTAGGTTCTATATCCTGGCCACAATTAATTTTCCTGCCTTTTTTTAAAAAGTCCGATAATAACTTAAAACCCCGGACTTTTATTTTTTCTCGCCAGCAATAAAAGTTATCTTTGTCCTTATATTTTTTAAGGACAGAATCAAAGTCCGAACCAAAATCTACTAAACCGTCAATCCTCGTTCATATGATAAGAAATTCATTAGATTTAGATTGACGGGTTGGTAGATTTTGGCTCGGACTTTTATTATGTCCTTAAAAAATATAAGGACAAAAATAACTTTTATTGCTGGCGAGAAAAAATAAAAGCCCGAGTGGTCCGATTATTTTTGTCCGGATAAGAGTCCAGAAATAACTTTTTTTTTTGGACTTTTATTTTAAAAGGAATAAAAGTTCCCCTTCCTGAAAAGAACTGTATATTTTCATCAAAAAACAATCTCTTGTTATTTATTTGAGTTATTTTATTTGCACCTTACGATATATACAAAATGACAAAAACTATAAGTATAAGTACGGAGACCTATAACACAAATTATAAAATATTTTTGGCGCGAAGCTTTGTTTTTCATAATATGAGATATATGTATTATTTCATAGGCCTTTTTTCATCAGGTGAATCCACGTCATCGAACAATTTGGATGATTTTTCGTCACTACTTTTTGCTGATTTCTCCCCATTTACTTGATTTTCGACTTCAGCGTCACTTTGCACAGGATCAGTATTAGATTGTGCAAAGCTACTGCTTTGATTGTGCTTCCTAGTTTTACGACGTTTCTCAGGGTGTCCAAAACAATGCTCACACTCCCCATCATCGGAAGAGGAGCTTTCCCCAAAATTCACAGGTTTCTTGTATATGCAGCAACCTATTAAAAAATAACAAATTTTATGTCAACAAGGTACTTTCAATGAAATGCTTGCATAAATGCACAAAAATATTAGAAAAATTCAATGTAGGTCGATTCTGTAACTTTTTTAATGCCAAGTGTTAACGTTAACTTCACTTAACACCTTTTTAACACTTTTCCCTATTCCCAACTTTTAACCGAACGTTTATTACCTGCGCTATTGCGACATGCACGGCGCTGTCAAATCCTGTAGTTAAGATTAGGGTAGTATTTCCCCAATTTCAACTGATATACCACATAAAACCGTTAACCGGATTTTTACTGTTACGGAAAGTTACAAAATCGCATTAGGCAAGTGGTTAAAAGTTACAGAATCGGGCTACTAAGCAGGTTCGAATTTGCACGCACACTGCACACACACGCGTGCAAAAAAATGCTCACAAAATTTATTGCTCATGCACATGTGCTGTGCTTTAAAAAAAAAAATTAAGCACACTGCACGTGTGTGTGCAGTTGGAAACAAAGCACTTGCACGCGTGTGTGTTTTGTATTGAAAATATAAAAGCACATACTCATGCTGTTTTTTTTATTTTATTTGCTCTCAAATTTTTCTTTTGATTTTTTATATGGCAGAAAAAAATGTGTGTGTTTTGTTTTTGAAATAGAAGCGTGCGTGTTCAAATGAAAGTTTTTTCTACACACAGCACGAGAGTTCGTGTATAACTATTTTATATAAAAGCACATACGTGTGCATGTGCTTAATTCGATTCAGCACACACATGAGCTGTGTGCTACAAAATATTTCTGGCAGCACATAGCACATGTGTAAGAGCGAAAAATATACAAACGTGATGTACGCGTGCGTGCAAATTCAAACCCTGCTACTAAGTAAAAGTTAATCAAATACATCTATGTATGTACTTCTATATTTTAGACCTAATTCTTAGGAAGTGGGCGAGAAGCAAAACAATTGTTTAGCGAACATAACATAAAAATTACCGTGATTATTTTTTGCAATTTTAATTGCAGTTAACAACTGTTTTTTTTTTTTTTTGAAATCGCGAATATTTCTGCGATGTCATCTATTTACTCTTACATATCTATGTATCTAAATAAGAGCCCAATGAAAACAAATTTTGCCGAAATGGGTCACCCCACTGAACATTTTGTAATATTACTAAATATTTAATATGCGAAGCGAGTTAGTAGGTATCATTGCAGACATATTGGCGAACAGTTTAAATAACCTTGTGGAACAGTGAGCGATGTTTAGATTTTCCTGATGAAAGTTCATTTGTAACCTTGTCGTTAAGGAGTGATTGATCTTTACGGCCCGTTTCCTCAATATCTGATGAACTGCCCAATCAAGACTGGCTCAAAACCCATTTACTCAATGTCTGATAATCGATGATGCACTGATCATCTTCTGAATAAAGTTATCAAAGTATGGACCTCTGAGTATTTGTTGATAACAATAAGAAATTACAGCTGAAAGAAAGCATCGGATATAAATTATTTTGCGAACGTATTATTTATGCGTTGGCAACGCAAATTATGTGAATTTCTTCTGTTGCGAGATGTGCTAGTGGTGTGGAATAGGCATTATAGTAAGATCATAGAAGGACGAAACACAGCTGAGCTGTCAGTGGCAAGGCTATGAAACACACCCTTCGATTGTCAAGGTGACAGGTGGTAAATTTCCGCCTTTTCCATCGCATCTTAGGAATGTTGAACATCACAATATTGAATATTTTAAGTCAAAATCATATTCTAAATATTATATGAAAAAATTAGGAAGTTATCACTTTAGATATATTACTATACAGTGAGAAAATGTGGAGATAAAAATGACGCGACGTAAAATACAGCACCGTCGTGAAAATGTGATAAGCAAATATTTGAAAGAGAAATAGTGTCAATTGATTTTATTTCCATTTCGAAAAGAGAAATAGTGTCAATTGACGTTATTTCCATTTGCGATGCGAAATTGCATTGTCCTTGTTGCCTGTCACCGTGCGAACAACTGAGATAAATAGCATACAAGAAATTGTTAAACCATTAATGTCAGATTAATGTTCGCATAAAAAAATATCTCATACACATAAGCTATATGAAAAGCCGCCCAACGGGTATAACTGTACTTAGAAATTGAATTGATTTGTACATATTAAAAATGTTTATACATAATAAACCGCCAAACTGGTATACATTTATTGAAAAACGTTGGAGTATCGGAGTGCTCCAACGCTTATCCTCATTCATATTAAAAGGTGATCCAATTTATATGGCCAGGTCCGGTCATTGGATCACCTAATACATCCATTCGACGAACGATCGGGTGACTCAAGTCATGGCTCGTCCGGTGGTGATCGGAAGAATCAATCCAAAGGTGACGATATATTTTTTCTTCTTACTGCCGTCGCGCTGCATACGAGTGTAACAACGCACCGCACCCCGGCGAGTGAGGCCGAAACCAGCGTACCTAGGAGGTCAACGGGCTCATTTGAGCAGCAGTGCGTTCAGCCTGTAAGGTAACACTTCTCAAAAACGTTCACAATTACCAACTTTACCACCATAACTTAATCAGACTTTTATGTAAACGAATAGACATTAATAAAACGGGCTTACATCTGCGCTGGCGTCGCT
The DNA here is from genome assembly GCA_951509765.1 of Sphenella marginata. Classification (NCBI taxonomy): domain Eukaryota; kingdom Metazoa; phylum Arthropoda; class Insecta; order Diptera; family Tephritidae; genus Sphenella; species Sphenella marginata. Next base: position 81,275,958 of record OX608080.1, on the reverse strand, counting down.
TGTTTCCAGATGTCTGGTATGACGAATGTGATCAGTAAGAGGCTGAGTAGAACCGCTAAATACTTGTGCCCCTTATGGCAGAAGTGTTACAGCATCTTTATAGCAATTCCGTGGGGTCCGAGGGATCTAGATGGTTTCGCCTTACTAATAGCTTCCTTGACCTCTGCGACGGAGACGACAATGGGTGCGGTGGTGTGTTAATGTGCACGTCGGACGGCTCTTCTCTTAGACCTACCGGCAGGAGGATGCAGTATAAATTGTCGGCAAAATGAGCACGCGCATTTCCTGGGGTACGATTTGACGCTGTCGGCGAATGCAATGGTAGCTTTGTCATTGTATTTGGTCGGATTTGATAGGGCTTTGACAGTCGACCATAATTTGCCGACTCCGCCGGAGAGGTTGCAGGAATCGAGATGTTGTTTCCACTTTGCCAACTTGTGGTCATTGACTGTCCGACGGGGGATCTTTAATTCTGGGATATGCGAGATTTACGAGTCTCACTTGGTCAAGTTCTCTTGCCATAGCCGCTGCTTCTGCGAGGAAATTCGGACGAGTTTCCGGTATTCTACCAGCAGGAATGAAGCGGCCGGAGGCTGAATCGATGACATTGCGAAACTCTTTTTCACCTTTGCGTACGCGCGTCGGTGTGGGTAGGTCAGCGAAGGAGCGCTCTGTAAAGTCCGTGAAGCGGTCCCAGTCCGCTATGCTTAAGTTAATGTACGTTCGTTTTTCTGTCGTTATGAAGTAGGGCGGTCTTTCGATGTAAAGTAACCCAGTCTAGTTAAGTTGATGTACATATGTGCTTCAAGAAGCTAAAATGCACTATGATAAACCCGGCACCACGTTACCTTGCTGTTTAATCTGCACAACCATAGGCGGGCTCCTGTGTGTCCTGTTATTGATTTCAAACCACCTGAAATAGCTGAAGAGGTGCGCTTACTTCCAAGGGACTAGAGTCATGTCAGCACAACTTCGTTATGGATATTGTAACAGGTAAAAGTCTTACTTATCCACACTCAACGCGGACATAAAAAACACTTGCCATGCATATAGTATATCCCCGTTGAAACTGAACGTTTCCGTTAGAAGAGCCCAATGGCAATTTTCCGAGTGGCCATTAGGCATGTCGAAGAACTGCTAATAACAGCAACAAAAACAACCACTTCAGGCACCAATTGTGACGAATTCGGATCCTGTTTTATTTACTTCTAATATACGCAATACAAATTCACTGTGGTAACTCCACCGTAAGTACACTTTACAACACTTAAAAATAAACTGATAACTAAACTTGTTTCGCTTGTTTACTGCCTTTAATAGTCCGACAGGGTGTGGCCTTACGCCCCTAGGAGTATCTAGGTTGTTCCCTCTTCGAAAGTGTAATCATGCTAGGAGTGTTACTGAGCTAGAGATGGTTCAAACTTGGGATTACTCGCTACAGCGTTGAGTGCTGTAATAAGCGGTGTGATTAAGTTCTACATCTCAACCAACTAATATCGCACTCAGTATACTCTATGTTGTAAGAGGCAGCAAAGCTTGGCCGGGTCTTCTGGAAAAAATGTAAAACTTTTTAAGATACACACTACAGCTAAAACCTCGGGTCGGCTTTATGAAATTACCCTTTTTTCCTTTCTATGCCCTTTGTATGCAAACCTCTTACAATTATTTAATGAAACTTGACACAAATGTTCAGAAACACAAACATATATAATATTTAGAGCGTTCGAACTCATTTTATTTAAATTTAATTCAAAACAACGCACCTCTAATTTTGAGTTGTGACCCTTTTGTATTTAGGGTGCGATATGTGAAAACGTGTTGCCAGACTCGTGCACAATAACTTTATCACAAAATCGAAAAACATGCGTTTTTGTGCATACATAATTTAGTTGGAATTTCTTATAAATTTACAATGGTTGATGAAAAATTATACCAATTTTAAATTTTATGATGCCAATATACAGAAATAAGTTCGAATTACTTTTAAATTAACAATGATTTTCAATATGAAAATTTTTGATAAAAATAAAAGTTAACACACTGCGGCACCCAACATGTTGCGTTCCACACTACAGCAATACACGTGCCGCCATGTCAGCATAATTGCAGTTAGTTACAACCGAACACCTTAACTCAAGGCCAGTCGCTTCCCACCGTATTTATCTGTGGGCTTATGCAATAGGAACCTAGCCAGGCATAATATCAGCAAAATATGTTTCACACGATTGTGAAATGCCTGCACATGCCATCGGTGCATGCTAACCGTGGGAAGCGGGATTCTAAGCCGGCGCAAGAAAACACTAACCTTATTAGTTATCGTTCTATAAATCTTTTGAAACTCTTAAACTAATAAAGTTGTGGAACTCCAACCACTGGACAAAATAAAAAGCACCAAAGTTGCTAAAACCTTAAAGGAAAAATAAAAAGCAACGAGGTTGAAGATGACGAATATAGAAAGGCGAGTAACTTCCTTGGACAGCCTTAGGTCACGACTCACCGTAGGTGAGGCATCTAATACTCCGACACAGGAAGTAGAAATAGTACCATGCAGCCCAACGACGGAGGCTGACATGAAGGACATCTCGCGTCTTCCAGACTCTGTTAAGGAGCTTCGACCATTTGACGGCAGCCCAGTGCTGTAGATATCCTGGATACATTCTGTGGAAAGCATACTGGCTGTTTTTAAGGTGAATAGGGATAAGCCGATATACCTTGCAATTCTTCAGCACATACGGCAAAAGGTCCGAGGTGCAGCCGATGCTGCCCTAATCTCTTACAATATTTTCGACTCCAACTGACAATGACAGTGAGGCGATGCAAGCCCTTAGGGACCTAAAAATGATGCTTACCTCTGCAGATGTCCTGGCCTTCCCAGACCTCGAAAAGCCCTTCAATCTCACCACAGAGCCTCAAACTACGCATTTGGCGCGGTCTTATCCCAGGGGGACATGGGACATGATAAGCCCATAGCATTCATATCTCCTAGCCATGGTATGGGCTCTTAATAGCCTAAGATCCTACCTGTATGGTGCGAAGAAAATTAAAATTCACACTGATCACCAGCCGCTAACATTTTCTTTAAGTTGTCGCAACTACAACGCTAAACTGAAGCGCTGGAAGGCGCGCATCGAAGAATATAACTGCGAAATAATATACAAGCCAGGCTCAGCCGTCCGAAGGAGCAATAGAAAAAAACAAGGAACCTGCAACGATGCACTCCGCCGAACAAGGCAGTGCTGATTTGATACCACATGTGGAAGCCCCCATAAATGTCTTTAAGAACCAGATAATATTCAGCATAGGTCAAAAATACACAAATTACTGCAGATATTTCATTTCCTTGCCAAATATTAACAGCACAAAGTATCGCAGGGCCCACCGGAATCCGAGGGAAAATCGCGAACAGATTTTAGAGGAATACTACTTCCCAGGTATGTCAAAAAAGATTAGGGAATACGTTAGGCGGTGTGAGATGTGCAAATTTAATAAATATGACAGGCATTCGGCCAAGCCTCATTTGCAACCAACACCAATTTCCAGCTATCCATGTGAAATCGTCCACATTGATATCTTTGAAATTAAGAGACAGAAGTTCCTAAGTTGTATAGACAAATTTTTTAAATTATTCGCTATCAAAAAAAAATCGTCTATTTATATCCGCAGGAAACTCACTGACGTTTTGCATTATTTTTCTGTACCAAAAATCTTGGTCATGGACAATGAGAGGGGTTTCCTCACCCCACTCGTTCTCAGATAGATTAGATCCCTCGGGATTGAAATCTAAACGCCCACTCAACGGTGTGAATCCAATGGACAAGTAGAGAAGTTACACTCAACCCTAATAGAAATTTATCGGTGTATTTCTAAAGACTTCCCTAGCATGGCCCCTAAGGAAAAGATAGCGATAGTTGTTGACAGGTACAACAATACGGTCCATTCCACCACAAAAAGGAAGCCGGTAGCTCATGAGAATATTAAATTACATGAACAGGAAACTAGAATGATGAGTTATTCGGAATGCAAGTGTTTCCGCACTTGTAGTCGTTGAAGTTATAGTGGTTCAATTCCACTTTCCTCACTGGTGTGGGATGACTGATTCGAAGGTGTTCAATTCCTCCAACAGTTGCGTGTGGACTACTAACCTAATTAGTTATCGTTCTTTAAATCTTGTGAAACAACTTGTGTTTTTATTCCAGGGCAAGTAGGCCTTTCATTTTTTTAGTGTACCAGGACTTGCAGTCCTTAACTTAAATATATAGGTTTTTATTCGAATTCTTTTAACTAAACAATGAACTTTAATATGAAAATTTTTTTAAGTGTAATTTTCCCAAAACCTCTGTTTTGGTATAAAATACTTAATATAAAACAAGGGCGTTCATACCTGCAATTCTTGTTTTCACTGTAGGACTATTTAACTCAATTAAAGGAAAGCGAAAACGTGAATTACTATATAGAATATTATAAATTAGTGCTTCCGCTTTATTTTATTTAATTTAGGAGGAGTGATCAAAGGAAAAGATACTGCACTCGATTTTTCTCTATCTGATCTATAATTGCTTATATCACTAGCACAGTTCTTACAGTATAATGATATATCAGTTATGTGGCAGTATGGTTTTCGACTAATATCGATCAATTTTAGAACCGACACTGATTGAGAGTAGTTTTCACTTGTGTTTTGGGATAAAACCAGTGGTTTTCGGTAGGCTTTCGGTATTAACTAGTGAAGCAATTAAGTGCTTTTTCGGAATTTTGGTATTCAGTGGATATGTTATAGTGCCTAGAAGATATCCGTATTGGGAGAATTTTACTGATTGTGGAATGCCTATTGTTTACAACGCCTTGTCTAGAGATTGATTCACATTAATCATGTCTCATATCCATTGCTGTGATAATTCTTATTTGCAACCTTACGACAAATTTGCCAAAGTTCGTCCACTTATTGAAGCAGTGAATGCTAATTTTTTAAATATTGATCCTTTTGAGGAAAATCATAGCATTGACGAGGCTATGGTACCACACTATGGAGGCTACAAGCTTTCCACGAGACTTCACGTTTTGATGGCATGGGCCACTTAGTAAAATACCGGGAGGGACAGCTGCGATGCGCATTTTGCTACAAAGATGGAAATTTTTTGTGTGTAAAATGTGATGTTACTCTTCGCCCAAAAACCTGCTTCGAGATGTATCACACCTCTTCATAATCTTCATTTTGTTTTTCCTCATATTTTTCTTTATCTTATTAATAAATAAATAGAACAGTGAATTTAAAAAAAAAATCCTTTATTGCCTATTTTACTTTGTACCTATAGTAGGCCATTTTACTATGGTTGTTTAAAAACGACACCGCTTTTCCAAGTTTTCACGGAAAAATAATGTTTTTCAATATTTTTCCATGTTATTTATTTATTAATATCTTCGCCCACAAAGAATTATTCCAATCCGACCAAAACAAATCTTTCAGTAATATCTGGGTTAAATTTTACTTACACTTTGATTTTTTCTTTCCCATGTCTTCATTATCAACAGTGCCCTCACGCCAAGCAACCTTACGATCCGCCTGTGGATTTTTTAGCCGTAAACGAAGAACTGGTGTACACTGAGTTGGGGAAGAAGGAAATATAACAATATAGTATAAACTAGCAAAAAAAACTCTGTTTAAAATTTAAGGTTAATATAGTAAATATAACTATGTTTCGATCTCAAGATAAATAGACACAACTTTGTGAGTTTATACTGAAAGAATGAAAAAAGGATAGGAAAAAGAAGAGCGGAAAATTACTTAAATCTCTGTTGGTTTTCCTTCAAGTTCGTCACTGTTCAGGGGCGAAACCAACTGTATGTAGTAACCTCCCAATCGCAAATGTGGGAAATGGTGCACCAAGGTGTCAGTCGGATAAACTACACAGCCCTACAGGTCATTCCACATGTATTTTGGGTCGCTGAACACGAATCCGTAGTCAGAATTCAAAAGTTAGCTCTTGTGTTTTGTATGAAAATGACTAGAAGTTAACAAAAAAAAAAAAAATATTTACGATATTTTTGGTCGATTTTGAGCATTCTTAATTTGAGTTACAAATACCGTTTTAATATATGTTGGGATTACGTGATTGAGTTAGTCACTTGTTACTATGTCTCTAAAACTCGAAAACGGTAGTTTTTTGAGGTTAAAAAAAAACAAAAGAGCTAGCTTTTGAATTCTGAGTACGGATTCGTGTTCAGCGACCCAAAATCCATATGGATCGATCTACTCCTGAGAACATACCACTTTTTTTTCTGTGGGGCTGTGTTATCAGCGGGAGTTGCTGATCTCGAACGGTGCCCCGATGTTGAGTTGAGTCATTTTGTTCTGAACATTTTTAATCAACTGGATCTTCAATTGTAGGAAACATTTCAGAGCGGCACACCACAAATTGGAAGAGAAGCTCGGCGCAAAAATCTCCTAGGAGGTTGATGATATAACTTTTATGTATCGCGCCATATATATATATATTAAGGTGCCTCGCCAAAAAAAGTTGCACTGTTTCCAACGGAACGCTAAAAATATAGTTTTTTATGTATAAAAGGAGTATGAAAAAATATTTTTTAATAAAAAGCATCTGAAATGATAGAGTGCAAAAGCTAATCATAAAAAAGTTTAAAAATTTTATCAATACTATTATTGTATACCTGTGTGCTAATATTCGCAATGTGTGAAATTAGGCCAAGAAGAAATGGCAACGTCTCGAAAATACCTTTCAAATGATATCCTAATCGTCCAAATCCGTCAATAATTGTCAGAGTTATTTAAGTTTCCCACAAACCTACCCCTCAAAATATGACCAAAAACAGCATCATACATCTCAATATTTGGTTGTTTTAGCAACAAAATCACTCCCCGAAGGTTTTGGGGATTGTTGTCGAAATAACAGTCCTTGGCCGGATATGAATCCGGTACGCTCCGGTACTCCCTTGCGGTACTGCCCGACTGTCGTGGTAGCGATTTATTATGACCAGTGGAACCTTCTAGGTCATGTCATCCCTCCTTCCGAAAGGAAAGAGAAGATGGTTAATGAGAGGTGGGAGGCATCATATCCGTAGATCCGTATGCCTACCCCTGCGGGTAGGGATTTAGACCAAGGTCTAAGAATACATTGAAGTTTATAATTCCGATGGAAACGGGGTGTTTATTTTTTTTTGTATGGAGGATAAGGCGACTTAATATAAATAAATTACATTCCTATCCTGTATTTTCCTTCTTTTTTATATTCCTATAACATTTGAGTTAACGTATTTTACTAACTCAAGAATGTTTATTTCAAAAAAAAAACATTCAATTCAATAAAGTAAGTTTTTTTCTCTTCCTTGTAAATTAAGTTTATATTAAACTTGTGTTGCTGTATCTTACTTTTGTTTATTTAGTTATATAATTTGCTCTGTTCTGCTTATTTTATTATTACAGTATTATTGTTATGTTATTTTATTTATTATTATGTTATTTTATTGGCGGCCTTTGAAATTGAAATTTGTTTATTTATTTATTTATACATATTACTTATTTGATTAAAACGTTTATAAGTATTTATTTATATTTTATGTATTTAATACAATTTATTCTATTTTATTTTTTGTACTTCACTCTATTTTATTTTATGTAATTTATTTTATTTGAAGTAATATGTAATTTATTCCATTTTATGTATTTTAAATTTTATTTTATTTTAATTATTTTAATTTTGGGATTTCCAGTGCTATTTGGTTTAAGAAACTTTACCTCATACTTAGGTTTATCGTTACGTTAGCTAACCTATTTTATTATTTCCGAAACTAAGTTATTATTTAAATCATTCTTTTTATTCATTACCTACATACTCTATTTTATAATAATTGTATTTTTATTAAGTTTTCTTTTTATAAGGTTACTTTAATTCCAATTTTTAAGTTTTAATACATTAATTCTATCTTTTTAAATCTATTTATTTTTACTAGTATATCCCGTGGTCGAAAATCGACCACCTTAAATTAGTATAACTTTTTAAATCCTATGTTCACCACTACCATCAGCGACATCTACAACCCAGTAGATAAAGTCTCTGATTCACAATGGCGTTGCAGTACAAATTGATTTTTTTGTGCATTCACAATGGTTTATTTAAACAAATTAATTTTTATAAAATACGCTTAAACAAAAGCACTGCTGTAATTAATATATAGTTTCGCATGTAGAGGTAACCCACACCTTTAAAACGATACCTTACTTATTAATATTGGTTCGAAATGAGAGCAGAAAATTAGGAGCAAACACAAAAAGACCTTACAGAAATAATATATATGAGTGTTTGTATTAATGTTAAGATTTGGTCTCACCCATTTGGTCAGTAGGCCATTGGTGGGGCGCTATTGTGGGTGTTGTTGGTGTAAATATGCAGCAGGCCTACATTAGGGCGGCCCTACTGTTGTCACGATGGTGTTGTTGTTGGTGGAAATTGGTGATGTTGCAGTGGGCCAATAAGAAGGCGGCCCATGCTGAGGACGTTAATGCAGGTGGTGTCTCTGCTGGTGAGGCTGTTTTCTGGCAGTTGCTGGTGGCTGGTGGCTGGTTGTTGTTGTGCAATTTGTTTATATTGTTGCGCGCTTTGGTGGCACGTTGTTGTACCGCGCTGTTCCGCTCTCTATAGTAGCGCGTGTTTATGTGGCGCAATGTTACTGCATTGATATGCGTTTCTGAATGCGTTGAGGTTGCAGGATGGTGTGTTTCTGTACCACGATGGTACTGCGGTGGTATTCGCTTGATGTAGGGCGTTGGTTTTCGCTCTATACTGTCGCGTTGGTGGCGCGGTGATGTGGCACGATAGTGTTCGCCCACTAGGCCCGTGATGCGCGTTGATGAATTTCTTGATGCGTGGTTTTTTCTGCGCTCTGCAAGCGCGTTGATATGCGCTTCGTAGTGGCACTTGGTACTGACGCGGTGGTATGCGCGTTGTTACAGCAAGCTACTACGACTCGTGTGCGTACTAATATCCTTGGCCAGTGAAACGTCAGCGGGGCGCAGTATTTGCTCACTAGTACGCCGGAGATGCGCGGTGTCCTCGCGCGGATGCTTTGCGTCGTCTGTATGACTACGTTAATACGCGTGCGTTATGCCTACTAGTACGCGCAGCCTGATGCGTTCGCTGCAAACAAAAGAAGTAGTCTAATTTAAAATATAAAAGATGATACCCGATATTTATGCCAGTGTATAGCAGGGATAACATAGTTATTGCTGTTCTTTACGTCGAAAGCTTTGTTGTGCCCAATTCGGCTGTAATGATAGTAGGAATTATATTTATGCTACAGCTTATGTAATCGAAAATGTATAATTGAATTGGTTAGCAAAAATTGGGCATTTGCCTCAGAAGATGAAAACGTTAAGAAACCCCATTCGACCCCCAAATATCCACACTTGTGCTCATACTTACGAAGATTAAATCTACTTTTGTTCCAACATTTTAATTTTAACTCTTGAAATATGTAGACAAATTGAATTTAAATGCATTTCCTTTAATATTTTTGCACAATTTAATATTGTTATAATTCCAAAAATTGCAAAAAAAAGAACTTGTATACTTTGCCTATTGTATGGCTTAATTATAAGAGCACAAGTGCATCTGTACCGTACAATATTCACCACATGTTAGCCAAAACGGACGAATATTTTTCTCCCTCCGCCAAGCGTTTATAAGGGGGAACTTCCGAAGTCTCGAAATTTGGAACCCACACGTGGTTAAAATCGTCACCCGCCTGAACAAAACTAGCCACTTCCTGCACTATTCGAGAAATTAATGAAACCCAGTGTCTATTCAAACTGGTACTGGTATATGGTTTGCATTGTTATAGTTATAATCCAAAATGAATTTTCGCCTAGCTTTACGGAATAAAATATGATAAAATATTGGGTACTTACATGCACATCGAATTTGTCTGAGTCCGACAAGGAATTGTCTCGGAACCTTTGAGATTTGAAGCTAAAGTTAATGTTCGAAGTAACAAAACGCTGGTAATGGTGTTTTTTTTGCACGTTCAGACACAATTTCTTGTTCGGAAGAAATCTTTGTTAATCCTTGTTTTTTCTTTTCTTTTTTTGCACTAATTTCCCTTTCCTTTGCTCTTTGTTTTCCTTTCACTGTGTCGTTTGCATATTTTTATATCACCCTTTGTTTTTTTTTTTGCATCCTCAAATTGTTCTTTGTGTTAATACTCGTCTAAAATTTATTTGATTTTTGTTCCGCACTCTCTCTTTATTTAGTTAAAAAAATGTTTGCCTGAGTTTTTTTTTGTTGGTTTTCCTTCCACCTCACTGACTTTCGCGACCGTTCGCACCGAGAACATTTATACATTTGAATGGTCAAATGTAAAAGCCGTCGCGGTGAAATATTGTCAGTCAACTGCGACTGCGCAATGGAAGGATTCCGTTACCCAGTGTGCCGTGGCGTGATCGTTGCCAGGTGGGACACTGCGATTGGTGGTTGCCATCAGGGTTCGGACTTTTATTATTATTTTAGTGACTTTTTTGTACTGCCAAATTTGGTAAAAGTACAGTCCGGCTTCCGAAACAAAAAAAGGACTTTATGCTATTGAAATCAAAGTAAAACGTGTTATTTTCATTCTCATAGTAGTTTTTATGCGCATTAGACTGTAGGAATTACAAAAAACTGGAAGAATTTTAGTTACGTTTTTATTTTAGCGCTTAAAGAAAGCGGAGTTTAGTACTTTTTCTACTACTATTTTGCTCTTTACAGACTTTTATTAATCGTGAATTTTCAAGTCGGGAACAAAAATGTAAATGACAGAATATTATATATATATGAATGACAGAATATTATTAATATATGAATATTGCCGCCGTTAAAATGGTTTAAGTCCAACCTTACAAATGCTTTTCACAAATTAACTTATGCCCTTTAGTTACTCTTTATTTTGGCGATATTTCAGTTATTAATCGAGTCAAAGTCAGGAATCAGGACGGGACCCCATGTGTCTCCTACCCTAGTTAATTGATTAATTAATATAAGGCTATTTCTGTATGGCTAAGGAAATCTCAGACGAACGATTCGTCTCCTAACGATTTCGTCTAGCAAGCTTATTCTCTATCATTTTCGTTTGCCTATGAGTTTTTGACAATTAATTTATTTTATTTTACTTTGCTTCCTTTTTCGATCGTCTTACATATTACAAACAGGCGAACGATTCGTCTCCGAGACGCAACGAAAGTTCGTTTCGTGATAGAGAATGAGGCCCTTAATGTCAAGTGCCCATTTAATTCAATTTGTCATATTTCTGGCAACCCGGTTTACCCTACTATTTATTTCTGGCCACACCGAGAACACACCAAGCACTTGTTTGTCTGAAAATTAAAAGTTCCGTTATTAGTGCCTTTTCCATTTTATGGAGCCATTTGGTGCTACCACCTCGGCAAGAATCACGCCACTTCCCCGAATCTATCGATTTATGTCAAACCGCAGGGTGAATCTAAATTGTCAACTATCCAAGAGCAGTGTGTCATACCAATCAAACTCAATAAAATAAAATGACTGTAAGTTAGAAGTAAACCATAACAGGCCTGCTTCGTGTTCTTCGGAACATACTCTTCTAACTCCCCTATCACTTTGATCCAACCCTGTTGAAACAGAGCGTTTCCTTGGACTTCCGTTAGAAGAGCCCGATGACAACTAGGAGTGTACTGGATCTTTGGGCAGGGCGAAGCACTGCTAACAACAACAACAACAACAAGGCCTGCTTCGCTTCGAAGACCGGTCGATGAAGCGAACAGGAAAAAGGATTACTTGCAAAAAAGCCATTTCAAAAAAAAAAGGTGGAACTGGCGGATCAGTGAAGGAAAAAAATTTGAAGTTTTATTATTATTATTATTGTTTATTAGGAGAAATATACAAATATTAAACCTAATACATATAGAGGAGCACAAGAAACAGTCGCCATCGGCTTTGCAAAATTTTGAAGTATTTTATTTCGTAGTTCAAAACGCATTGCAGCGAAGGGAAGTTTTTGTTGGTTTGTTGGTTTTGCCCCGACAAAGATTAGGCTGTATGTTAGAAGTTAATTTTGTTTCATAGTTTATACGCTTTCGAAGGATCAGTGGCCGTATGTCCGGAACGCCATCGCAGTCCGCCGCGTGGTGCTGATGCGGGCTGGTACGATGGTCAAATCAAGATCCTCGCTTGCGAAGAGGCAAGGACTGTTGCGCTGTATAAGGCAGCAGCTGCAAAGCTAGGCCCGGTCTACCCTGGGGCGAAGATAGAGGTCGTCGACTGGAAGGACATTCCAGCTCGGCCAAGGGCGAGGACATGGGTTCCAGCCATCCCTGCAGAGCCGGAGAGAATCCTGGATATGCTTCGAGTCATGAACCAAGCTCTCCCCGCCCAGGACTGGAAGATCATCCACGTCGGCGACGCTGAAGGGCACAGAAGGGAGGTCGTTCTGGCCTTAAATAAGGAGGCTCTCGAACCGTTACGCCGATGCCGTAATCCACGTATACCGTGGCGACGCGCAGCGCGCATTCCTTTTCGGGTGCTCCGGTGGACATGGACATGAGATTTGATGTTCGGGTACACAGGCTAGTTTAATGCTTTTATACAGGTACAATGGTTCATGTGTGTATATTCATTTATGTAGGAAGATAAGAGCGCGTATTTTGAAATACGAGCCCAGATCATGCCCAAGGATCTGTTTCGCATAGCAAGAAATGTGGTCATATTTTCTTTTTTCAAAGACAAAACGCGCCGAGTTATTTTATGACATTTGCAGCTTGTACATTGACCTGCTATCAAGATTGTAATACACCAACTCAGCGTACGATATATGTGGAACAATGAGTGATTTAACAAGTTTCAGTTTAGTCTGTTGCGAAAGTAAATAGGCACTGCGATACAGCTTTCGAAGAGCATTGTAGATCTTACTAACAACGAGGTTAACGTGGGCAACGCATGACAATCTTCTATTGATTCTGAAACCAAGGTTTTTAACAGTTCATCAAGATCATAATTTGTACGTGAAAAAGCTATCGCTTTCGTTTTTAAGGCATTCAATTTCAAACAATTCGATACGGACCAGTTAGAGATACGGCTTAGATCTCGCTATCAGATCTTCAACAAGACCTATGTGTCTTGAGAAGTAGATTTGTATATCATCTGCATACATACGAATAGAAGAATTTTGGCAACACTCAACAATATCATTTATGAAAAGGCAGAAAAGAATCGAACCTAAGATAGATCCCTGCGGCACACCTGATGTAACTAGTTTTAGAGTTGAGTAGTTTTCACCACTTTGCGACCGATTCGACAGATAGCTTTAATTAACTGTAGTGAGAACACCCCAAACTTATGGTGGGACCTTAATTTTTGTAGCAGTTTATTGTGATCAATACTATCGAAAGCTTTTGAGAAATCGAGAAGGACTAACACTGTTATATAGTTTTTGTCATATGCAGGGCGAATATCCTCGAAGATCTTAAGCATAGCTGTAGAGCAACTATGCTGACTTCTGAAACCAGATTGTTTATGTCTGTCTAAATTACCAGTAATTTGTCGCGCCAAGAATTTCTCAAAAACTTTCGATAGGGCCGGTAAAATGTTTATTGGTCTATAATGTTGAGGAGTGGTAGGGTAGTTTATTTTTGGTACAGGTATTACATTAGCAGTCTTCCAAAGGTTGGGAAAAGTAGAAGATGCGAGCGAAAAGTTAATTATGTGGGTAAGTGGGGATATGACAAATTGTAATAAATATTATTTTGATAAACTACCATCAGTACCTATAGCATTCGATTTTACAGCGTATATGCACTGTACCAAATCCCCCTCTACTGCAGGAACAAATTCAAAAGCACCATGGTCAGTATGCTCCAACAAACAAACATTAGTAGGTAGGCCCGGCGAAAATTGCCCGTGACAGAAAATTATTATTTAGTATTTCAGGGTCAAGTCTACACACGTGTTCCTCCGCACCTGAAACCCCAAGCGACCGAAGGTTTTTCACTAGGACTTCTGCGGGCAGTGTGTGGTTAAGTTTGCTTTGATAATACGCCCTTTTAGAGTATCTTGTACTTGAAGTAACTCTTTTTCTTGCAACGCGATAATCTTTCCGCGATTCAGCGCTTCCATCATTTTTCCATTTCGTATAGGCTTTACTACGTTCTTTAATTAAGGACAGTAATTCTGACGTAAACCAAGGCTTTTTGTTATTAAGAGCTCTAGCTTCATCCATTGGAACGAACTTATCAAATAGATGGTTTACCAGTAAATTAAAATATTGACGGAAGTAAATAACCAACACAAATTCCAGTCAAGGTTAGCAGCTTCATTGTATAAGAGATCGATTTTTATACGCTTAAAATCTCTGAAAAACAATTTCATTGCAGTATCCTACCTATTAAAATGGATATTGTAGGATAGAAACATCAATTCGTGGTCAGAGATTCCAGGCATTGGGAACTGATCTAAATGGTTAACGCACTTCTTGTCACTAACACCGAACACATCCAAGAGACTTGGTTTGGTATTAGGCGCAAATCGAGTGGCATATTCATTCACGATTGAGATTCCCAAAGCTTGGAAGCTATTTAAAAAGTTTATGGAAGGGAGATCGTTGCATAAGAGGTCTATATTTAAGTCCCCACATACAATTATATGCTCATAAAGAATTGAAGAAGAAATTGAATTGGCCTCGACCGGGCACATCTAGGTGTCATCTGTCTATAAGAAGTGAAGTGTACAGAAGCTAAAAGTGAGGCTCCTCGTAAAAGTTGAAAAAGAAAGAGAAATACACAAAAGAGCGTAAACCCAATTTTCTGTCACGTAAGTTCACTTGTTTCCGTAGCGCTTTGTTAATCTTGAAAAGCTGTGTTTGCGAACATTGTAGCAAATTTGCATAAAACACAAATTTTCCTATAGTTTTGCCTTCGCATATTGGAAGGATTGCACAAGCGAGACGGTAAATATTAACTTAATATTTTACAAAGTGTCAAATACAGCTGATCTTGTCACCCAAAAGTGGGGCCAGATCAGCGAGGAAAACTGACGTTTGGCAGTGCTGCCAAGACACAACCCCCTTTCGGCCACTAGGGGTGGGAATACACAACCCTTTTTCTTTCGGCCACTAGGGGTGGGAATAAATTAAAAAAAAAAAAAAAATAAAAAAAAAATAAATAATAATAATATTTGTAAGTTTTGCAAGCTCGAGAACCAGAGAAACAATAATTCGTAATGAATTTTAATTGTCAGTTTTTTGGGAAAAATTGATAATTGGAGAAAAATTACATTGCTAAATCACAGCGATGGATAGGATTACATGTTTCAGAGTTTCCAAGCTCATCATCAGATCCCTTTTCGGACACTGGGATATGAACCAGTGTCTGCACCAAAGCCGCTGTTAGGAAATTCTAACATCTAAGCTATGATGCCCTGTGACGTCACAATGCATTTATCTCCACTTCAATTAATTCCCTTTTGTTTGTTTGTTCTTGCCAACAGTGAGCACACATTGTTGTTAGACCTTCGGTCATACGAACGAATGTGAGTGCTGGACTTTGTTTGTTTGTACATATTTATGTACGTAAACCCGTGCTACGGTTCTTAATATTTTGTTGTTGGTTTTTGCGGTCTTTCTTGTTTTACATATTTGTAAGTTTTGCAAGCTCGAGAACCAGAGAAACAATAATTCGTAATGAATTTTAATTGTCAGTTTTTTGGGAAAAATTGATAATTGGAGAAAAATGACATTGCTAAATCACAGCGATGGATAGGATTACATGTTTCAGAGTTTCCAAGCTCATCATCAGATCCCTTTTCGGACACTGGGATATGAACCAGTGTCTGCACCAAAGCCGCTGTTAGGAAATTCTAACATCTAAGCTATGATGCCCTGTGACGTCACAATGCATTTATCTCCACTTCAATTAATTCCCTTTTGTTTGTTTGTTCTTGCCAACAGTGAGCACACATTGTTGTTAGACCTTCGGTCATACGAACGAATGTGAGTGCTGGACTTTGTTTGTTTGTACATATTTATGTACGTAAACCCGTGCTACGGTTCTTAATATTTTGTTGTTGGTTTTTGCGGTCTTTCTTGTTTTACATATTTGTAAGTTTTGCAAGCTCGAGAACCAGAGAAACAATAATTCGTAATGAATTTTAATTGTCAGTTTTTTGGGAAAAATTGATAATTGGAGAAAAATTACTCTGAAACATGTAATCCTATCCATCGCTGTGATTTAGCAATGTAATTTTTCTCCAATTATCAATTTTTCCCAAAAAACTGACAATTAAAATTCATTACGAATTATTGTTTCTCTGGTTCTCGAGCTTGCAAAACTTACAAATATGTAAAACAAGAAAGACCGCAAAAACCAACAACAATAATAATAATAATAATAATAAAATAAAATAAATAAATAAATAAATAAACAAAGCTAAATAAAACAAAATAAACAATAAAAAAGGTAAATATAACCAAATAATAGTAATAATACTAAAAGTAATAATATTATAATACTAACTTCAAACAACATAATAAAATAAATAATTTTAAAGGATACAACATAAAAATAACTAAAATTAACTATTCCAACAATAATAAAAACACTATAAAATAAAATAATAAAAATAAAAACTTAGAGTGTCTGCTACCAGGAAGGGGGTCGTTGCGGTATTCGCCAAGGTAGTAGCGGACACCGCGGCGGTCACCGAAATGGAAGGAGTGCCAGTACGGCTAGTCGGGGAGAATGAAGGGGACGTAGGTAACCCCTTCACGAGGCGGTCGAGACTAGCGCAGTCGGCTCCTCCAATCTCGGACAGGCCTATGTCAGCGCAGTTGGAGTCTGCGCTGGCGCTCGCAGTTAGAGAAGACGACGACCAGGCATTTCAGTCGCTTGGAAGGCTCATCGGAGAGCTTAAGGAGGTTATTGGTAGTGGAAAACGTTCCATTAACCAAAACCTGAAAGACCTAGTAAAAGCGATCTCAGTGTCGTACGATGAGGCAGCAGAAACTTTGCTAGGAGAGAAAAAGGGAGTGGACTCCAAGCAGTCTCAGACGTCACCGTCACTGAGCCATCAGCCACAGCAACAACGCGCTAAACGGGGGCGAGAACGCGCTCCTGGTGGCACACCTTCGCCACAAAAGGAGCCGAAGAAGCAAAGGGATGCGCAAAAAACAGCACCTACGTACTCTGACGTAGCAGCAGCCAAGGTCCCTAAAACAGCGGAACCACCAGGCCAAGGAGTGCCATGGCGGACGGTCCAGAGGAAACGCCCGAAGCCCAAGGCTGCTCGACCCGACGCTATCGTCATTAAAACAACGGGAGAGTGCTCGTATGCCGATATCCTAAAGGCTGTAAAAACCGAGGAGACTCTGAAAGAAATGAGTACTATGGTACGGAAGATCCGCAAGACTGCGAAAGGTGAGTTACTGCTTCAGCTCACCAAGCAGGCAGAGGGCAACACCGCTAAGCTGCAAGCGGCAGTAGGGCAGGCTTTGTCTGGCAAAGCCGAAGTCAAATCCCTTACGGAAGAGACCCTTTGCGAGATCCGTGATATGGATGAGGTGACCACGCCAACGGAAGTCTGCGAGGCACTGAACTCGCAGTTTTCAGGTCCGGAAATGCAGCTGTCCAACATCCGATCCATTCGAAAAGCTTACGGCGGAACACGGACGGCGACAATTTCGATCGCTGGAGAAGCGGCCAGAAAGCTACTAGCCAGTAGCAAAGTTAGAATAGGCTGGGTTGTATGCCGTATTCGGGCGAAAATTGAGCCAAAACGCTGCTACAAGTGTATGGACTTCGGGCATATCTCGAGGAACTGCACCAGCGAAAAGGATGCAAAGCGGAAATGCTTCAAATGCGGAGGCGAGGGACACATCGCCAAAACGTGCACGAACTCGCCAAAGTGCATTCTATGCACTGAAAGGGAAGCCAATCGCACCGATCATCCTACCGGGGGAAACAACTGCCCGGTATACAGAGCGGCGGTCCAGAAACTCAGACCGTTATGAGATTGGTCCAACTCAATCTCAACCACTGCGAAGCTGCGCAAGACCTATTGTCGCAAACTATAAGGGAGCTAAATGTCGACGTAGCATTGATAAGCGAGCCCTACAGGGACAAGTCTGTAAATTGGCTACCCGATTCATAGGAGATATCTTCGTATATAGCTGCTACATACCACCTAGCACCTCGCTAGAAGCTTTTGAAGAAGTAGTTGGTAAAATAGCCACAGATGCGACTACGAGGCAGCGATTCGTCATAGCTGGCGACTTTAACGCATGGGTTGTCGAATGGGGCTCACAGCGAACTTCTCCGAGAGGGAGAGTTCTTCTCGAAGCATTCGCTTGCTTGGATGTAGCGCTACTTAATACAGGTGAGCAACATACATTTTCCAGAAATGGCTTCGGTTCCATAATCGACATTACGTTCGTAAGTGAAAATATGTTCAGGATGTGCGAGTGGAAGATTAGTGAGTGCTATACTCAAAGCGATCACTCTGCAATAATATTGGACATCAAAGTAGACGGTGGAAGGACTCCCACCAACCAAACATCCGTGAGGAGGCGGGGTTGGAAGGTCAACACCTTCGACCCCGATGTGTTCAAGGCAATGCTACCAGCAACTGAGTATACAGGCAGCGCAAATCTTATAGCCACTATAATAATGGCCGATATCAAAGGAGCATGCGACGCGTCGATGACCAGAAAGACCATACGAAAACAGCAAAGCTCGGCGTATTGGTGGAACGACAGCATACAAACGCTAAGGAGAGAGTGTATCCGGGCGAGGCGGCGCTCCCAAAGATCACGAGATAGGCCAACCTTTTTAGAGTACAGAGCTGCCTATAAAGCTGCACGTCATGCTTTGAAGGCGGCAATAGCGAATAGTAAGCGACAATGCTTTCTCAACCTCTGCGATGAGGCTGAAAATGACCCATGGGGTACGGCTTACAAATTGGTCTTGAAAAAGTTGAAAACCAAACGCGAAGCCATACCAACATGCCCGTCATTCCTCAAAAAAGTGGTCGATACTCTCTTTCCGACGCAAAGAAAACTAGTTTCCCCTACGTCAAATACTCCATTACATGCATTTAATGAAGTGACGGAGGAGGAAGTGCTCCTAGCGGTTAAGAGACTAGACGACAACAAGTCTCCTGGTCCGGACTGCGTGCCCAACAAAGCACTGAAGGTGGCGGTTAATTATAAGACGTCTACATTCGCGAATTTATTCACTGTATGCCTAGCTGAGGAGACATTCCCTTCGATATGGAAACGCCAAAATTTGGTGCTACTACCGAAGCCCGGAAAAAACTTGGTGGAACCATCCAGCTACATGCCCATATGCCTGCTCGACTCGGCAGGCAAAATTCTAGAGCGAGTAATCTACAATCGTCTGGAAAAGGAAATAGAAGAAGTGTGTGGCATATCTGACAACCAGTTTGGGTTCAGAAGAGGCAGATCCACCATAGATGCCGTGAACGTGGCTAGAGATACCGCTCAAGATGCAATAAGCGGCACACGCTGGCTCGAGGGATCTAAGGAATACTGCCTTATCGTGACCTTAGATGTAAAGAACGCATTCAATTGCGCTAACTGGGCGAAAATCCTGGATACCCTAGACAGGGTAGGTATATCCTATTATCTGAGACGCATAATCCGCAGCTATTTTGACGGACGTCTGCTGCAATACGAAACTGCAGATGGCACGGAAAAGCTCCATGTCACAGGCGGGGTTCCTCAGGGGTCGGTGCTCGGCCCATTACTATGGAGCATTATGTACGACGGAGTGCTGCGACTTAAAGTACCTAATGGAGTTAAGATTATCGGATTCGCGGATGATATCGTATTGATTGTTACTGCCAAACACTTAAGTGATATAGGTGGAAAAACTAATGTAAGCATAGCCAGCGTTCAATCATGGCTCATGCAACATGGACTACAGCTTGCGGAGCACAAAACAGAGGCAGTACTAGTATCAAGCAGGAAGAAGGTAGAGAAGGTCACGATAAGAATCGGAGACCACGACATTGAAACAATGCCGGCAGTTAAGTATCTGGGAATCATGATAGACAGGAGGCTGTCTTTCAAAACACATCTAGAATACGCTAACGAGAAAGCAGCGAAAACCATATCATCGTTATCGAGGATAATGCTAAACGCACGAGGTCCAAAGCAAGGGCGGCGTCAGCTACTGGCAGGCGTCGTGAAGAGCCAACTACTCTACGGGGCTCCGGTATGGCAGCACGCCATGGAGCATCAGTCGTACCTACGTGGGGTAAAGTCGACCTATCGCTTGTGTGCTCTCCGAGTTTGTAGCGCTTTTAGAACGGTATCAGACGATGCCGCACTGGTAATCTCAGGCTTGTGCCCAATTGACATATTGGCAAAAGAAGCAGCCACAACGTTTGAGGATAGAAACTCGCGGTCCGAAGCACGCGAGATTAGTATTCAAAATTGGCAAAACAGATGGAACATATCGAATAAGGGGCGCTGGACATACCGCTGTATACCAGATATTAAAACATGGGTAACGAGAACACACGGGGAGGTAGATTTTTATCTGACTCAGTTCTTAAGCGGCCACGGATGCTTTAAAGAATACCTTTATCGGTTTAAGCACGAAAGCAACAACGTATGCGATCACTGTGGAGGCGAGGCAGTAGAAGATGTCTACCACGTGTTGTTCGAATGCCCCAGATCGTACAGCTTTAGAAGTAAACTACGAAGCATAGCCGATGAGGACTACACTCCCGAGTCGCTGGTTGGTCACATGCTACGAAGTAAACAAAAGTGGATGGCAGCGTGCGAGGTAATCGCAGAAGCCATGAAGTGGCTTAGAAGTCTGGAACGGCTGCGCCGCAGCAGGGAAGACTGAAGAAAAAGCAAACAAACACGAAAAAAACCAGAGGCGGGTTGGAAACACGGCCTTCCAACCGCCTAGTTTAACAAACCTATATCAGAGGTGCAGATTGCAGATTGGAGATTCAGCCTCTCCACTGTATTGACCTGCAAAAAAAAAAAAAATTTTAAGAGTACGTAAGTATCTCAAACGTAGGTGGAAACACGGCCTTTCAACCACCTAGTTTAACAAACCTATATCAGAGGTGCAGATTGCAGATTGGAGATTCAGCCTCTCCACTGTATTGACCTGCAAACAAAATTTTATGAGTATGTAAGTATCTCAAACGTAGGTGGAAACACGGCCTTTCAACCACCTAGTTTAACAAACCTATATCAGAGGTGCAGATTGCAGATTGGAGATTCAGCCTCTCCACTGTATTGACCTGCAAAAAAAAAAAAAAAAAAAAAAAAAAAAAATTTAAGAGTACGTAAGTATCTCAAACGTAGGTGGAAACACGGCCTTTCAACCACCTAGTTTAACAAACCTATATCAGAGGTGCAGATTGCAGATTGGAGATTCAGCCTCTCCACTGTATTGACCTGCAAACAAAATTTTAAGAGTATGTAAGAATCTCAGATGCGGGTGGAAACACGGCCTTTCAACCGCCTGGTCCACGTGACACAAACCAGAAGGAGCAGATTGGGGACGCGGCCTCCCCACTGCATTACCTTGTAACTGAATATGTTGTGAGTATAAGTGATTACTTATAAACGTACTGAATCATTATAGATGCGGGCCGGAAACACGGCCACTCAAACCGGCTAGATGCAGAAGAGCTAGTGAGACAGAATAAGTAAGTAGATGTAGTGTAAGTACATGCCTATATAGCTATATCTATATACATATCTTTGGTAGTTGGACAAGAACGACTTTCTTTGATCGATATGATCAATACTTCAGACTAGATGAATGAAAAATCTAACAAAAGATCCCCAGCTAAGAACTGAATTAGTACAGTAACGCTGACCAACTGACGTTGAGACTTGTGCTCAAACCACCTCCCGACGGAATACTTGACGGTAGTACCGGGGGGATCGGTACATGACGGTAGGAGGTTTAGTGTGTTAAAGTCATACACTGACTGTGAGGCTTTCGATGCTTCCTCCTCTGAAAAAAAAAAAAAAAAAAAAAAAAAAAAAAAAAATTAAGAATTGTGAGGTCAGCCAGTTTATCGAACATCACTGATAAATCGTTTCTTTTACTGGGGTTATATATGCACGCCACAAGACATTTAGTATTATTATTAAAAAATTCAACAAAAATGTGTTCGATATCCTGCGTTGGATCAGATCTGCAGATTTCTTTGCTTTTAAAATGGTTTTTGAAATATAAGGCAATGCCTTCTTCACCCTATCACATCTTAATACACTGTAATCGCATAGCGAAACAACCTTATAATTAATAAACTCCTTAAACCATGCCTCTGTAATACATATAAGGTCAATATTTAAATTATCAAAAATAAAATTTAAATTATCAATTTTTTCAACATTTAAACTACGCGCATACAGATGGCAACATTAAACCCATCGTAACGATTAGAAATTAGTTTTATTACTCCTCTTGTATTTTCATTGTCAGCCATATTTACCATTGAGTCAAACCATATCAACTGAGTCAACGATTTTTTTATTATTTCCAGGATAGTAATAAAAACCATAAATTTGTGCAGCCAAAGATAAAACAAAAAAACACTTTCAACCTTTTTTCGAAATTCCGAATGGTTTTCAAGATATTCAATAATATAGAATTTTGAACCATTTTAAAGAAAAATTCATAACCCACGACTCGTTTGACATATATGGACGAATTGGTATTAGGGAAACGTTATCTCTTCACAATAGATGTGTTTTCAAAAAAATTTGGCAAAAAAAGTAATTTTTTATAACAATTATTTAAACAAATTAAATTTTAAATGCATTCTAGGGCTACTACTACAGTGAACATTTTACACAATTATCTTCGAACTCTTACTTATCTGTTTCAAAAAGAAAACAGTTGTAATTCCTATTCAGGCAGTTGGTATCGAATTTTGTATGACCATAAGCAGAGCTGGGTAAATTCAATTCCATTACAATTAAAATTCCATTCCTCAGGAATTGGGGAAAGTAATCAATTCCTTTTCCCCACACAAAAGGAATTCATTACATTTCAATTCCTCAAAAAAAAATACCAAATGTAATTTCATCATTTTGAGGCTCAAGTACAAAAAAATTTCTTTTTGGAATTGAAAAAAAAATACTTTACGCAAATGTAATTTCTTCTCAAATAATTTCGAAAGGAATTGAAAATGTAATTGAAATTTTTCCAATTACATTACAAGGAATGCCAAAAGTACTCTCTAATTTCCAATTACATTCCTCAAAGGAATTGTAAAAGTAATTGAGAAGCAAAATGTTAATTCTTGCATAAAAACATATTTCAATAGACTTTTCGGGCAATATTTTTCACTTTTTCAAAAAGGGATCCCTTCTAAGCGATAATGACCCATACTAGAAAACACCAGGGAGCATAAAGTTGTCCTGATTTTGCCAGCCAAGTTGAGCCGCGCTCTTCCCTTTGTAGCGAAAGGCATGTGAAGGGTTTTAGCTGATAAGTAAATTTACTTTGAATTCGTCATTTCAACAATAAAAATATGGGAATCTCTATCCTTATCACTAGAAGGCTCATATGATATTGGAAGTGTCCACGATTTCTTGCAAGTATATCATAGAGGGACTGAAGAACGACTTATAGAACGTGACCTTTATTCATCGCGAGACTGCTTAACTTGTAATTTTCCGCTAATCTTCGATAAGGCAGGCTCTTCAATATATGATTTATCCGCGTCCTTGCGCTGACGGACCGGAAGAAATACGAGGATAGGAAGTCCTATGACAAAAGATATTAAACTAATAAGTGCCGATCACGCCATGATATTTTGATATCTTTTGCTTGACGCCTTCAATACCTAACAACTTCCAACGGAAGAAGACCGCTGCCAAACAATGGTCGTCTACAACAAAGCTCCAGCCCCTTAGTTAAGAAAGAGCTTCTCTACCAATTTGTACCGTGCTGCTTCTAATTTATTTCTCAAATTTGGGGAACAACAGTCTCTTGTCCACTCTGAAAGGCGCCTGCAATATAGATGAATATTTGCTGAGAAGCCTTCCATGCTAGAAATACACTCTGGAGAGGACCCTCCATGTATGTGGTCGCCGAATAAAAATGGCACCATCTGGATGACTCAAAGTTGGTACGGGTATCTTCTAGCTGTGCTTATGTCCCACCTCCACCAAGAAACTAAAATACTAAATATTAAAGAATTATTATGTTAAGCAGCACATGAACGAGAGAGCGCGCTTCCCAAGAAGACTAGTGTAAATCTCACCTATCCGAATACACTCCCTGTATGTGGTATGTTCCATCATGACATCAATCATCATTTTAACTACATAGTTAACGACAACACCAGAAACATTAACTATTGTGTGCACCATGGCTATATACAACCACAGCTTTAATAGCTCACAAATTTAAATTTAATAAGCAAATAAACATTTATCAGTTTTTCAATTACTTTTGCAATTCCTTTAAGGAATGGGAAATTTGAAATTACATTTGGGATTCCTTGTAATATAATTGGAAAATTTTCAATTGCATTCTCAATTCCTTTCGAAAGTATTTGAGAAGAAATTTCATTTGGTATTTTTTTTGAGAAATTGCAATGTAATGAATTCCTTTTGTGTGGGGCAAAGGAATTGATTACTTTTCCCATTACATGTAATTGAGAATTGAGAGTAAGTTAATTCCTAAAGTAATGATTACTACCCAACTCTGTCCATAAGGAATAAAAAATTTTCATAAAGCACGGTGGGTTTTAAGCATGTTTTATTAAAAGGTTCATGTCCCTCCATTTTTACTTTTGGATTCTCAAATATGCATTAAAATAAGATGTTATGTTGATTTTTCGCATTTTTCCCCGAGCTCTTCTTTAAAACTCATTTTAAAAATGTAAAATACCAAATTTTGAGATTTTTTGCATTTTTCTGGAAAACGTTAAGTTTTATCTTAAAACTACATACCTGAGACAAAGTCGTAGACCTGAAAATTCTCTACAAAAACAGTTTTTATCTAGGAGTCACTAGTTCTGAGATACAAAATTCGATACCAACTGTCTGAATAGAAATTACAATTGGGAAGAGATAACGTTTACTAATACCAAAAAAAATTTCGTCCATATATGTCAAACGAGTCGTGAGTTATGAATTTTTCTTTAAAATGGTTCAAAATTCTATATTATTGAATATCTTGAAAACCATTCGGAATTTCGAAAAAAGGTTAAAAGTGTTTTTTTGTTTTATCTTTGGCTGCACAAATTTATGGTTTTTATTACTATCCTGGAAATAATAAAAAAATCGTTGACTCAGTTGATATGGTTTGACTCATTGTAATACATTAATAGGTAAATGTTGGGTACGCTAATATCCACACGAACATAATATGCACAAAGTTACGCTGAGATTAGAAAAAATAGGAAGAGGTAATTTTGGTGGTTACGCTAGTATAAAAATATTTAGCTGTTTGTTAGCTAAACTTGGAAACAACGAAAAGTAGCTGAAAGCAGTGTTAAATAAATGAAGTAAAAATAAATATTTATAATGAGATGAAGAGAAATAGCAGATTTGAGCGAGTGGGGGAATTAAATTATGCAGGAGAAATAGAAGTAGAAAATGGGTGTTTAGTATTTAAGATATTGGTTTATTTTGCTTGTTGACTACAACTGCTTTATTTTACAAAATGTTGCTCTATTTATACAAAAGAAATACATAGGAATTATAATTAACATACAGCGTGGGAACGTGTATACATATGTAGGTATATATGTACATAAACATATATTCTGGTCGCACGCTTTTATTGCAACGTAAGCGTGCGTTGATGTCACAAGTTTATCCAAAAATGCAGATGAAATTGGAGATGTATCATATTCGTTGCAATGCATTCCAACAAACTGTGGGAATGAAGACGTTGGCGTCAACATCCTCCCCCCGATGAGCGCAGCTCGATTAAATGTTAATGGTAAAATCCAAAACTTCATTTAGATGACGATGACGAGGGGCTGGTGTCGGGTTTTTCGTTTTCGGAGTGATCTGTATTACTGGGCAAAGCTTGCTGGTGCTTCGTTTTACATCTCCATTTGACGAGCATAAACACCAGTAGGCACACAACTAAAAGCAGCGCTGTGTAACCAATTGTTATATGATGAGTATTTTGAGCATCAAGTTTGTTTGGTAGCTCTAATAGATTATGATTGACCAATTCGGCTTGTAATAACGTCAGGTTTTGTGTTTGTGGTATATATTTTACGTCGTCCAGCTTCCGAAGTAGGGGCTCTAGTTGCTCTGCAGAAGCCACCTTAGAGATTTCACCAAGCCTTGTGTAGGAAGAAGCCAGACTACTGGATATTAGCAGATGCGAGTGAACTGATACAAAGCGATGTTTAAGGATGCAGTCTGGTTGAAGTGATAGCAGTCCTGATCCCTTTAAATTGATCTCGGTGATATCTCTTCCACATACCACAGTGGCACGAGATCAAACTGATGTGGCATATTTTGTTGTTGGTTTTTGCGGTCTTTCTTGTTTTTTACATATTTGTAAGTTTTGCAAGCTCGAGAACCAGAGAAACAATAATTCGTAATGAATTTTAATTGTCAGTTTTTTTGGGAAAAAATTGATAATTGGAGAAAAATTACAAAGGAAAAATCAACAGCGATGGATAGGATTACATGTTTCAGAGTTTCCAGGCTCATCATCAGATCCCTTTTCGGACACTGGGATGCGAACCAGTGTCTGCACCAAAGCCGCTGTTAGAAAATTCTAACAATAAGCTATGATGCCCTGTGACGTCACAATGCACTTATCTCCACTTCAATTAATTCCCTTTTGTTTGTTTGTTTGTTCTTGCTAACAGTGAGCACACATTGTTGTTAGACCTTCGGTCATACGAACGAATGTGTGTGCTGGACTTTTTTGTTTGTACATATTTATGTACGTAAACCCGTGCTACGGTTCTTAATATTTTGTTGTTGGTTTTTGCGGTCTTTCTTGTTTTTTACATATTTGTAAGTTTTGCAAGCTCGAGAACCAGAGAAACAATAATTCGTAATGAATTTTAATTGTCAGTTTTTTTTGGGAAAAAATTGATAATTGGAGAAAAATTACAAAGGAAAAATCAACAGCGATGGATAGGATTACATGTTTCAGAGTTTCCAGGCTCATCATCAGATCCCTTTTCGGACACTGGGATGCGAACCAGTGTCTGCACCAAAGCCGCTGTTAGAAAATTCTAACACTAAGCTATGATGCCCTGTGACGTCACAATGCACTTATCTCCACTTCAATTAATTCCCTTTTGTTTGTTTGTTTGTTCTTGCCAACAGTGAGCACACATTGTTGTTAGACCTTCGGTCATACGTACGAATGTGTGTGCTGGACTTTTTTGTTTGTACATATTTATGTACGTAAACCCGTGCTACGGTTCTTAATATTTTGTTGTTGGTTTTTGCGGTCTTTCTTGTTTTTTACATATTTGTAAGTTTTGCAAGCTCGAGAACCAGAGAAACAATAATTCGTAATGAATTTTAATTGTCAGTTTTTTTGGGAAAAAATTGATAATTGGAGGCATATATAAACTGGTTGTCATGCCGTAGTGGTATCCACGCAAAGTTGTTTGCTATTTTTCGTAGTAGACATTTTGATTGCGTATCACGACGGAACAGATTTTCTTCACATGCGCATTTGGCCGATCCACGGCTATAAAGGATTTGAACTTTTGGACATATGTAACTGCCCTGCTTGATGTCCACACATGATTGAAATTCAGACACCGTCATTGGAAAGTATTTGTCGAGAGCCGTATTGATTGCAAAAACTGAGGCACATGGCACGATCTCAATCATTGCACCATTGGTCAAGTTGGGGATCGATACGATGTTGAATATGTCGTATCTATCACGTTCCACAAGCGACAAAGTGATACTAAACACCAAATGCTTTTGCGTGACTCCTCCTTTGACCTTCATGAGCTGGTTTAGTTTTAACAACTCGTCTTGTTGTGCCGGCAGTTCCAATGATGCTGATAAGTGAGTTTTAATGTTACTCACTTCATGTTTTAATTGGCTGGGCGTAAGGAGCAGAGGACTTATTTTCCCATGATGCGAATCCATCAGAACGTCCAAAATAGAAGACTGGATTCTCTGCAAATTCCCTGCGATAAGCGTTAGCTGCATTGCGAGTCTCTCATCCGTGTCACTGCGCATTCCATTTAGTATGAGGCTAATCTGTTGATCTATTACGCTGAATTTTTTGGCAACTGCATTTTGGTCTTGCTTTGAAATGTTGATTGTAGAGTCCACAATAGACGTTTGGTTTTTGATCAGGTTAAGTAGATGAGATTCATTTTCTTGTACTTTTGTGACTGTGCTCGACATTTGTTCGGCATATTGTGAGTCTAAGATGCCGAATAATGAGTACGCCACATTTCCAATTATGTCCACTGCACCTCTTTTCTGCCTGTTGGATTTCACTTTTGAGGCATCCAGTTGTAGAGCGTCTACATTCTGTTCAAAGTGCTTTACCAAAGCGTTGCATATGCCTTTTTGCTTCATCTCTTGACACAAATATCGCAACGCCATTGTACCATTTGACAGTGTCGCCAGTTCTGCTGTGAATCCTTTCAGGTCGTAGTAAATTATAAGGTTCCACTCCGATGAGGATATAGCGGTTGATCCAATTCCCTCAAAGTGAATGCCAAGCTTTGACCCAAATCTCCTGTTTTCAATTTGAGCTCCCAAAGCTATGGGGAGGATCAGTAGTGATATTAGTAGCGTAGCAAATCCTTTGTGCAAGGAATGGACTTCTTTCTTTGGTGGAATTTTTTCGACCGGTATGCTGGTTGTTTTTTCTTCTGACTCACTATTTGTCTCGATAGGTAGGGGAGCTAGTCGATGAATTGGCCTCCTACAAGTACCAGTTGCGGTTTTCACATCTGCCACCCGCACCACATCGTCTTTTCCTTTGTATACATTGACGACTCGCCCTAGCGGCCAGTGAAGTACTGGTGAGCTGTCTTCTTTTACTATCACCATGTCACCTATTTTGACATTTTGCTGCTCGATCTTCCATTTGTGCCTTGACTGAAGCTCAGTCAAATATTCGCTTGACCATCGCTTCCAAAAGGCCTGCTTGAGGTGGGAGACTAATTTCCATCTGGTTAGTAGGCTCATTTTTTGTGTTTCAGAATTTGTGTCTAATTGCGCATTAATGGGTTCTCCTATGAGAAAATGGCCTGGAGTTAGAGCTGCAAGATCGTTGGGGTCCTCGGACATTGGGCTGATGGGCCTGGAATTAAGGATGCCTTCCACCTCTATGACAATCGTGTCCAATTCTTCATAAGTCAGCGATGCTGTCGAGGTGCTTCTGACTAGGAGATGCTTTGCCGATTTTACGGCTGCTTCCCATAGTCCACCAAAATGTGGACTTCTAGGTGGAATGAAATGAAATGTGATTCCCTTTGTGGCACATTGATTTATGATGCATTCACGTGCAGAGTCGGCATGCACCGCATCGTTGAGTTCAGCCAGCTGGTTTCTTGCCCCTACGAAATTTGTTGCGTTGTCACAATATAAATTTAGGCAATGTCCTCTTCGGCTTATGAACCGCTTTAATGCGCCTATGAAAGCCGCAGTCGTTAAATCACTTACTAGTTCAAGATGTACTGCCTTTGTTGCAAAACAGCGAAACACGGCTATATATGCCTTTTGTGGTCGTTTTCCTCTAATCTTGAAGTGAACCGAGAATGGTCCATAGAAGTCTACGCCAGAGTTGATGAATGGTCGTGCTGGAGTTACCCTTGTTGATGGAAGATTACCCATGATTTGGCCCAGCAGCCTTGGTTTAGCTCGGTTACATCTAACGCAGTTTGCCACAATTGACCGAGTCAATAGTCTTCCCTTTATTGGCCAAAATCGTTGCCTTGTAAAAGATAATAGTGCTTGGGGTCCACAATGCCGGTTTTCTTTGTGGATCATTTGAATAAGCAACTTGGTTATTGGATTTTTATAAGGAAGTAGCATTGGATGTTTGGCATCGAACGTTAGTACTGATTCTTGTAGGCGACCTCCCACGCGTAAGATGCCATCGTTGTCCAGAAACGGAGAAAAGCTGCGATATGGGCTATTCTTGCCAACCACGTTGAATTCTTTGAGCTGCTTCAGCTCGTCCTGGAAGTCTAACTGCTGCGTTGTTCGAACTATGACTATAAGCGAGGCTTTTAGTTCAAGCACTGTCAATGAAATGCCCGATTGCTTTGATCGTTTTCGGGTCCGATTGATGAATCTTAACATGTATCCTACAACTCTTTGTAATATGTTGAAAGAGCCATTATGTCGGATGTTATGAAGCATGCTTTCCTGAACAATGGTACTTGTTACAGGTACTGATGTCAGCTTCTTGCGTTTCGTCATATATGTTCAGCATATTGTGAGTCTAAGGCCCTTATTATGAGCTGCATTCGATCTTCGATCTTCGTTGGTTATCGAACATCGAAAATCGAATTTCAAATTCATATTATGGCTAGCGCATCGCTGACGAAATTTTCGTTGTGTATCCATTTTTTCAACGAATAGCATTTTGCTTTCGACGCTGTATCGAATTCTTTTAAAATTATTAAAAATGTAAGTTTTTTGTATTTATCTTCTACTTTTTGGATTTATAGTACTAATTTTAATCTATTTGCTGGAAACGTTGGTTTCTCTAATGCACCAAAATCCGAGCTTAGCAAGAGGTGTTTATTCAAAATCCCAGGCTGCAAAAAATTTATTATAATTCTGTTTAAAATCTTTTTTATTATCAAACATTAAATAACACGTTTGTAAATTTACACTTTCGCAGTGGAATTCATCTCCAAAGGATTGGATGCATCTCTTAATCGCTTTCTGTTTCTTGCTAGTTCTAGTACGCTTTCTTCATCATCCGATGAATCTTTGAACCATAACTCTGTCGTAGTCATATTTTTCTTTTCTGTATCAATTTTGCTCATATATTTGATCGGTAATTTATTTTGTTCGTTTAGATGATTTATTTTTTTTAATCACAGCTGATAAAAGATGTACTACTGTGAACAGTTGAAACGATCGAAATTTACAATAGCGCAAGTATTTACAGAAAGCAGCTCATAATACCAAATGAGAATTTTTTCGTTGAGCATTTTCGACCACCGTCGAAGATCGAATTAAACTCATAATAGGCACCTAAGATACCAAATAATGAGTACGCCACATTTCCAATTATGTCCACTGCACCTCTTTTCTGCCTGTTGGATTTCACTATTGAGGCATCAATTTGTAGAGCGTCTACATTCTGTTCAAAGTGCTTTGCCAAAGCGTTGCATGTGCCTTTTTGCTTCATCTCTTGACACAAATGTCGCAACGCCATTGTACCATTTGACAGTGCTGCCAGTTCTGCTGTGAATCCTTTCAGGTCGTAGTAAATTATAAGGTTCCACTCCTATGAGGATATAGCGGTTGATCCAATTCCCTCAAAGTGAATGCCAAGCTTTGACCCAAATCTCCTGTTTTCAATTTGAGCTCCCAAAGCTATGGGGAGGATCAGTAGTGATATTAGTAGCGTAGCAAATCCTTTGTGCAAGGAATGGACTTCTTTCTTTGGTGGGATTTTTTCGACCGGTATGCTGGTTGTTTTTTCTTCTGACTCACTATTTGTCTCCATAGGTAGGGGAGCTAGCCGATGAATTGGCCTCCTACAAGTACCAGTTGCGGTTTTCACATCTGCCACCCGCACCAGCTCGTCTTTTCCTTTGTATACATTGACGACTCGCCCTAGCGGCCAGTGAAGTACCATGTCACCTATTTTGACATTTTGTTGCTCGATCTTCCATTTGTGCCTTGACTGAAGCTCAGTCAAATATTCGCTTGTCGATCGCTTCCAAAAGGCCTGCTTGAGGCGGAATACTATAAGGAGCGGCTCAATAGACTTGAAAAGGAATGGGCAAACTTCGAATCCACAGACAACGAAATTCGCTGTCTAGAAAATCCGCCCTTGGAGCACGATTACTTCAGCAATGACTACTACAATAAGTCTTGGAGTATAGAAACATTTTCGAGACTGCGGCTGCTCAGTTCGCTCCAAAACAAGCTCAACCTAAACCTCAGGTGGCACAAACCCAACCTCAGATGGCCCAAACTCAGCCCCAGCAGCATGTTGTACTGCAATCAGAAGCAAACAGCTTCATCAAATTAGTACGCAGGCAAGGGGTAATGATGGCGTCATTACAACGCGCATTGGATGACACAGTTTCACCTAGATGCCAACCGGTGATTGAAAAGCTATGGGCAAATATCCAGGACATCCATTTTCAAATTTATGAGATGTTCGACGATCCATCTCATGAGGGTTACAATGAAAGCCAATATTTGACCCTGGAGGAAAGGGTACGAGGGAGTTTCAAAGCGGGGGAAAGTAACCCGCAAACAATGCCATTCAAAAATCAATCGGTCACATTTCCGAAGATCACAATCCCAAAATTTGATGGCAGTTATCTTAAGTGGCAGGAGTTTTACGACTTATTCACACAGCTTGTCATCAGTCAACCACTTTCAAAAGTTCAGAAGATGTACTACCTGAAGACTCACGTGGTCGGGGAGGCTGGAAATCTCATTAAACATTTTGCCTCAACAGAGGATAATTTCGAAGCCGCCTGGTCCGTACTTCTGGAGCGGTACAACAACAAACGACTACTCGTTAGTAAGCTTATAACCGAGCTCCTCAGTTCCATAGGAGGTTCATCAATGGACAGCATTAAGAAGCTGCATGTTAGCGTTAAAAAATCTAAAAATAGATACTTCAACATGGGATCCACTGCTTCTTCACCTGCTATTGAAGAAATTGGACCAGCCAACACGTTTACGCTACGAGCAATCCTTGTTGAAACCCCGTGAAGTGAAAACAATTCAAGAGTTCCTGCAATTTCTCGAAAAACATTTCCAATCCATGGCAAAATTTCTATCCCTCATGCAAAGGTCTGCACTTCGGTTACGGCAAAGAATAATAACAACGACGCTTGCAGCCTGTGCAAAAAGGGAAAGCACCAATTATTTTCGTGCAGAGAATTTCTTCAACAATCTCCATCAGCGCGCTTTCAATTTATACAGAAACAGAAGTTTTGTCACAACTGTCTCAAACCCGGACATTCTGCAAAAACCTGCGCACTTAGAAATTGTTTAAAATGTAACAAAAAGCACAACACTTTGTTGCATTTCGAGGATGCTAGCAAAGACACAACAATGTCAACCACTCCAGCGGAATCAACTGACTTGAAAACTGCCAAACCATTCACAATCAAAGCAACAATTTCAAACCAGGAAGCCACGTCACTAGCAACCTCCAAACTCTCACGAGCAATCACATATGTACTACTCAGCACTGCAATGGTAAAAGTCAAGGGAAATGGAACAGAACTGCAGTGCCGTGCAATCTTAGACTCAGGATCTCAAGTTAATTTTGTTACTGAGAGACTGGTAAAGCGACTAGGTATCTCAACTAAGCCATCCTCCATTTCTATTAACGGCATAGGCTCGAGTAACACTAAGGTACAACACAGATTCAATATTGCGTTATATTCCCGAATCAACACTACGGCTAGAGGCAGCAGTGTTACCTCATATCATAGCTGTTAAGAATTGATTACTAATCGTAATCATTAGTAATCTGATTACTTTGTATTTGAGAGTGAAATAATTGATTACAATACGATTATCTTGTTCCCAACTAGATTACGTAATGATTACGATTACAAATAATCAAAAAATAATCACGATTACTCCAGATTACTAAAAAGAATCAAAAAGAATCAGAAAGAATCAAAATAAATAATTGATTCTTTCACGGATTCTTTTTGATTATTTTTGATTCTTTTCAATGTAAAATACCAAACAACTTTCTTCCTTTTGCTTTTTTTCATTTTTAAGACATTTTTTTGTAATTATTTTATTTCTAACAAATAAATATATTAAAGACAAAATAAAGAAATATAATAACAAAAAATTAACCGAATTCATTGATAACAAAATAACAACAAAAAATTAACAAAAATCATTTATAACAAAATAACAACAAAAATATACACTAACCCCATTTGGAATTTGCTTTCAATAAAACCAATTTCTCAAATGATAAATCCGACATTGACTGACGCCTTGGACTGTTCACTATCCCCAAATCGCGAAAGTTCACAGGGGACAGTGTTCCCAAGAATTACAAGCAAAGCAAAAACATATTGGGGGAAATTGGGCTGATTATATTGAATGGATAAATTGTTATGAATAATAGCAATAATATCATCATTTATAATACATGTATGCATATATAGTTATACAAAAAACGATTTTAAAAAACTTACTAAAAAATGTCTTCAAAATTTAAAAAAACGAAATGAGAAAAGTTGTTTGGTATTTTACATTGAAAAGAATCAAAAAGAATCAAAAATAATCAAAAAGAATCCGTGAAAGAATCAATTATTTATTTAGATTCTTTTTGATTCTTTCTGATTCTTTTCAGTAATCTAGAGTAATCGTGATTATTTTTTGATTATTTGTAATCGTAATCATTACGGAATCCCAATATTTGAAAGACACAATTAAATAATGATTACAATTATTTTAAGAAAATAATCTAACCGATTACTAATCGTAATCATAATTTAACAGCTATGCCTCATATCATATCCCCACAACCCTCACAGGACATCAATATCGAAGAATGGAAAATTCCAGCGAATATCACGCTAGCTGATCCAGTATTTAATCGTCCCGACAAAATTGACATATTGTTGGGAGCAGAATTTTATAACCAGTTGATGGCAGAGGGACAAATTAAATTATCCGAAGACTTACCCATTCTGCAAAATACGGTTTTAGGATGGATCGTTTCAGGAAAACTTGGTGGCAACTACATCACAAACGCAACATGTGGAGTATGCTTTGGGAACTTGAGAAAGTTGCATCACGAGGAAAACAATTATCCACTGCTGAAAAACAGTGCGAAACTCATTTCGCTCAAAATACAACAATCACTGAAAGTGGAAGGTTTATGCTCAAATTGCCATTTCACGACAACATAGAGGCCTTAGGAGAATCGTATGTAATCGCATATAATCGATTCTTTGCCTTGGAACGCCGTTTATCAAAATCTCCTGAGACAAAAAATCAATATATCAAATTTATGGAAGAATATGAGAGGTTGGGACACATGACGCAGGTGAAAATTGACTCCATCGGGAAGCCTAGGTACTTCATTCCTCATCATTGCATCATGAGGCCTGAAAGTCGTACCACGAAATTGCGTGTAGTATTTGGCGCATCAGCAAAATCAACTTCGGGAATGTCCCTGAACGACCTCATGTATACCGGCCCTACCATCCAGAGCGAACTGTTCACTATTTTGCTTCGTTTTCGTCTACCTAAATTTGTGTTCAGCACAGATGTGGAAAAAATTTATCGCCAGATGCTCATTCATCCGGAAGATAGAAAATTCCAACTCATCATCTGGAGAAATAATCCAAGTATGCCAATAACGCATTATCAATTAAATACAATCACATATGGGACTAGATCAGCTCCATATTTGGCGACGAAATGCCTACAAAAAATTGCACAGGAATATATGTTACAATATCCTCTCGGTGCTCAGTTTCTACATGACAATTTTTACGTAGATGAGGGAATTGGTGGGTCAGACAGCTTAGCCACAACTATTGAGATTCAACAGCAGTTAATACACATTTTAAAGCAACATGGTCTCAACCTACAAAAGTAGTATTCCAATAATGCACAATTACTGCAAAATGTTGGCATGGAGGACCAGGAAGTCGATGTCGACTTCGACAATGATGTCAACCAAACCATTAAAACCCTGGGCTTAACATGGATGCCCAAGATCGATCGATTTTGCGTCAAGGTGCACCTGGGAAGTTGCAGTGTAATCACTAAACGGTCAGTCAGTGCAGATATAGTCCGACTCTTCGATCCTTTGGGAATACTAGCACAAATAGTAGGCACTGCCAAAATCTTTATTCAAGATCTCTGGCAACTTAAATTAGAATGGGACGAAGCATTACCAGCCGACTTGAGTGCAAAGAATACAGACCGATCAGTCTGACGTCGTTCGCACTCAAAACGGAAACTGCGCCCCACCCCCTAGTCTCTACCATAGAGGCATCCATGGACGAGAAAGACTACTGTCTGCTTGCCTTCCTCGATATCGAAGGAGCCTTCAATAACATTACCCCAATTGCTGTTAACATCGCACTAACAGACCTGGGGGTAAACAATACCAGAGAGAAAAATACTTTCATCTCTGGGGTCTGTTGATATAACACGATATGCCACAAGAGGCACTCCTCAAGGCGGCGTTCTCTCGCCTCTTCTAAATACCACCGTTAATACTACCAGAACTAAACGGCGTGCGCCTTAATCTGGCCGATAAGGCCAAATTCCTAGGTGAAGTTCTGGACAAAAGGCAGAATTGAAAAAAAACGTCATTCAGCGTCAAAAGAAAACGTATATTGCATTATACACGTGCAGGAAGGCCATAGGCAGGAAATGGGGTCTCAGCCCCAAAATATGCAAATGGATTCACACGACTATCATAAAACCCATATTGCTATATGGGGTCGTCGTGTGGTGGCCTGCCTTGTGCAAGGCCTAAAACTTGAACCTATTAGGGAAGATTCACAGGTCTAGCATGATCACCATAGGCGGAGCTCTAGGAACTACTTCCAGCGAAGCTCTACAGGTCATTCTAGACCTCATTCCACTAGACATAGAGGGTTTATTTATTTATTTTCGAAAAGTCAAAAAACAACATGGTTTCTTACTGACTAAAACCTAAGTAAATCTAATTACAACAGCGAGTTAAGTAAGTTATGAGAAACAGATTTCGAAGAAGATATATCAAAAGAAATCGAACTCCAGATCTCGTTCAACTCCCGCAAAGACCTCACTAACGGAGCATTCCTCGCATAGTTGGTAGACGCGTGCTTGATATAAAAAGGATAATGAGACCGAAGAGACCTAGAAGGAATCAGAAAATTAATCGAAATTAGC
The DNA here is from genome assembly GCA_951509765.1 of Sphenella marginata. Classification (NCBI taxonomy): domain Eukaryota; kingdom Metazoa; phylum Arthropoda; class Insecta; order Diptera; family Tephritidae; genus Sphenella; species Sphenella marginata. Next base: position 81,238,881 of record OX608080.1, on the reverse strand, counting down.
AAAGAGGGGCAATCAATATCGCCACTGATCAGCCCAAAAACGAAGGACAAGGAAAGAGTTGTTCTTCTGATTTCCAGCGATTTTAAGTTTATCAGGAGAAGACGGGAATTGTAGGAAGGGATTGGGTCAGAGAAACGGAGGGACCTAAGACAGAATCTTAGGAAAACCTTTTGTACTCGCTCAATCCTGTCGATAGCAAATTTGTGATAAGGTCTCCAAATAAATGCAGCGTACTCAAGTTTGGAACGAACAAACGAGGAGTAAAGCAGTTTCAGGGTATACGGATCCGAAAAGCTGACGCTGTTACGCCTCAGGAAGCCTAAGACAGCAAACGCACCTGAGATAATATAATTAATATGATTACTGAATGAGAACGAAGAGTCAAAGATGACACCTAGGTCCTTGATCTCAACTAAGGACTGAAGAGGAGCCCCCGAAATACTGTATGCCGTCGGCAGTAAATTTCGAGATTTAGAATAAGTAACATAAGAGCACTTGTTCAGATTAAGAAAAAGGTGCGAGTTAAGACACCAAGTAGGTACTCTATTCATGTCCTCCTGGAGACGCTGTGCGTCAACCGAGTTTTTTACAATTGAGAAAACTTTAAGATCGTCCGCATATAGTAAAAACTTTGAAGACATAAAGCAGCTACCGATATCATTTATAAATAAAATGAATAAGAGAGGACCTAAGACACTCCCTTGGGGTACGCCCGAAGTGGCCGTGAAAGTATCAGAAGCTATCCCCTCGATTAAAACCTTGCAGCATCTATTGGATAAATAGGAGAGCAACCACCTCAGAAACACCGAATGGAAACCCGCCAATGAGAGTTTGTAAATCAACATATTGTGCGATACCTTGTCGGGTTACCGAACAGCGGCGACATCAGCCCTGCGTCTATCGTGCGACTTCATGGCGCAGAAGACAGACTCTGCATATAAACCGATGGCTCCAAACTAATGGTCGGCGGAGGGGTTTTCTCAAAAGATTGCGACTTAGAACTCTCCTTTCAGGCCGAAGTCTGTGCAATCATGGTGACAACAGCCCGGATAGAACACTATCGGCAAGGAAATATTCATTTTCAGCGACAGCCAAAAGGAGATGACCAAGTAGAACTGTGTCAACCTCACGTGGGTACCGGGTCACAGGGACATTGAGGGTAACTGTAGGGCAGACGAGCTTGCTAGGCAGGGTACTACCAAGCAGGTTCTTCCTGACAAAGAACGCTTGGGTATACCCTTTGCAACGTGCAGGCTAATGCTAAACGAATACACCTATCGACAAGCCAACGAAAGATGGCTTCAAACCCCAGGTTGTTGGATATCCAAACAAACCTGGCCAAAAAGGGATCCAAAAAGATCCCGACAGATCTACACCTTAAGAAGGGCTGATATTTCCAAGAAAATAGGAGTACTAACTGGCCTTAGTCTTATTGGGAGGCACGCAGAGCGACTGGGTGTGCCTTACCGCAGTTGCTGCAGGAGCTGCAAAGACGACGAAGTGGAAGATACTGTAGAACACCTTATCGCTGCCTAGGTGCTCCCTTCCTGAGCAACATGCGCCAAATTGAGAAGCATGACGTCAATGACGTGATGGCCTTCATCAGGCCTTCCAAGTGATTCGAAGAGGAGGAGGTGTAAAGCTGTCTCTATGTGGTATCACCACAGGCCTAATGGTACTGGCCTAAGTGTGCCTCTTTGGCAGCCACTTCAACCTAACCTTATACGCTTTGCGGCAATAGACATTTTGATATCGGAGAACACGTCAAAACTTCGAAGCAAACGGAGAATTATTATTATTTCTTAGTTAACAGGTTTAAAAAAAAAGAGCCGGAGAAGGGGGTTTCATGTTCGATAAATTTTCATCTGGTAGACATATTGATTATGGAGAACTCTTCAAAACTCCTAAAGACAATCCTGTTATGAGGATTGCCAGGTTATCCACTGCACCCTGTGGAAGCACATGTGGACTCCTTTCTGGGTCAATGCTCGGGGAGAATACTGAGAGAGTTGTCCCCGGCTGCCAAAACTACCAGATGGAAATGCAAGTTGAAAGAAAAAGAAATTAAAGAATGTCAAAATTTTGGTTATTGTGGACGAATATCCGAAGCATGGAAACGGCCTATCAATTTTCCTGTCAGTTCTTCCAAGTCATACAACGCATTGCCTCTTTTTCGACGAACTCGACATTTAAGGCATTTCGGCAGGGATTTGGGGTTTATGCCTTGTTTGAAGTTACTCAAAGCAAAATTTTTCCTAAAAACTTCCTGACCTTCCCTAAAGTTTACTAGTCTAGAGCGTTTGTTATATACTCTTACTGCCCTATCTTTTGCTGCATCTAAATTTCTACGAATTTTCTCGCGAATATTTGATAACCTATCAGTACTAGCTACTATCGGGATATCATCTTGCGCCAGGGCGCCGAGTTTATCTAATATGTTGTATGCCGATAAGTGCTGCATCATGTTCTGGCCGTATAATGCAAAGTATGGAGAGCACTGAATTGATGTATGGAATTCACTTCTTAAAACTGATAGTATTTTTGGTATATGCTTATCCCAGGCAGTATGATCCTGTTTATCCTTTAGAAAAACTCTTATTTTTGAAACAATCTCCCTATTTACGCGTTCAGACGCGTTAGAACGCGGTGAATATAAACCTGTTCTAATGTGGGCTACTCCGTAGCTCTCTAGAACTTGCTTCATATCCTTTGAGGTCAAGTGTTTACCGTTGTCGCTGTGGATATACTGAGGGACCCCTACAGATGGAATAGTTTAAGAAGTGAAGTAATTCATAACATACTTTGAAAAATGGGCCAATAAAATGAAAAGAAATTGATTTCGACGCTTCGATCTCGGATATGGTCCCACGAAATTGCAATAGAACTGCTGAAATGGTCTCTCCGAATTAAAGGTATTCGCAATGGGTGGCCTGGCTTGTTGATTTGTTGCTTTTACCGCTTTGCAAATGTCGCACTTGCGTACATACTCCCCGGACGTCCTTAGCTTGGCTTGGCCAGAAGTATTTCTGCCGAACGCCCTCCAAAGTTTTCCTCCATCCTCCGTGGTAGCTCCTGTTCGCATCATGCGCAAGTCGTGTTGCCTCCCATCAACCCAGTCGGTAACCATAAACGCCATAGCGAACCCACCTCATCCTCCACACCCTTACTAAATTGAACCCTCTTGAAAACTACGCCCTCGCTTACACGTAAATCCGGTAGTGCCTCTTTGTTATCTAAAATAGTTCGGACTAGATCCGAGTATTCGGCACTTGCAAATTCTGGCGACCCTCAATCTATTTCGTGGGGTGTGTTCGGATAGGTCAGCGCGTCTACATTGTACATCTGGTACAATATTCAGCGTTCCCTTGCGATGCTCCATTTTAAAGTCATACCTTTGAAGCAGAAGCGACCACCTAGCCAACCTACCGCTCAAATCTTTTTGCGTCATCAACCACTTGAGGCTCGAATGGTCTGTAATAATACGAAATGGCAGACCCTCAATATATGGTCGGAAGCGTTTGGCACCGACTATGGCTGCTAGGCATTCCAGCTCGGTCACGGTATAATTGCGCTGACCATTGTTTAGCTTTTTTGAAGCAAACGCTATTGCATGCTGAGCGCCCTTGTCGTCGACCTGGAATAGCACATCACCCACAGCTATTTTGGACGCATCGCACTGAATAACAAATTCCCTCGAAAAATCGGGTTGTGCCAGGACAGGAGCGGAGCTCAAGCCTACCTTCAGCTTTTCAAAAGACTCTATTGCCTCAGAGGTAAGTTTGAATGGTGCTAGCTTTTTCCGAAGGCAATCGGTCAAAGGGCCTTCTAAATCAGCAAAATTTTTAATAAACGCCTTATACCAATTCGCCATACCCACAAATCTACGCACCTACCGAGGAGACTTCGGAATCGGAAAACTTTTAACTGATTCTATCTTTCCTGGGTCTACCTTCAAGCACCCGCTACCTATCAAGTACCCTAAATACCGAATTTCCTTCTGACAAAAGTTGCTCTTCTTTACGTTAATGGTGAGGCCCGCGTATCTCAAACAATTTGCTACTTCTGCCAATAAGGTGGCCCTTTAAGATAGTGCTGCATACCATCAGGTCATCCAAGTATACAAAGACATTCTCCCGCAAACGCGAAGGAATGGCCTTGTCCATCAGCCTGCCCATCGTGTGCGGCCCGTTGCATAACCCAAATGCCATCACTTTAAAGTGGTAGAGAGTCTTCCCGGAACTGCGAACGCTGCCTTTTCCTTCAATGATTCCGTCAATTCAGGTCGATACCACTGATGAAGTGCGTATCCTTCAACCTACTCTATAGCCCATTCATATGCGGCAACGGGTATGAGTCTTTTTTCGTAACCGCGTTGACTTTTCTGAAATCAAATCAAAGCCGGACCTTCCCTGGTTTCCGGACCAACACCACAGGACTACACCACGGCGAGTTCGATTCCTCGATAACTCCCATTTCGAGCAGCTTATCTATCTCACTAAAAGCTTCGTCTTGCCTCAGTGGCGAAAGAGGGAAATGCTTGCGCCCGTGTCAATGCGATGCTCGACTAGCTTTGTTTGACCCAGACCTAACTTCTCAAATGACGGAAACGTCTCTACTACGTTCTGCAGCTCGACCTTCTGTTAAATCATGAAAATTATGTTCTTGTTCCTTCTCTTCGCTAATCTTGAGACATGCTACACTAGAAAATATATCAGGCGCTAACGCGAAAGCTTTCCAAAAATCAACTCCGAAATTTGGCTCTTGAAAAAGCGAAGGAACATGATAAAAACGTATGGATTTGGTAGTATTTTTAAAAGTCGCAGGTAAAGAAACAGAACCTAATATTTTCTGCCTGGCGCCACCCGCCGTGTATACGAAAGCTTGAAGTGGGTGGTACTTAACCCCAAGTGAATCCCAAAACTCATCACAGTCCTTCCCGAGCGTAGAGATATTAGCAACCGAGTCCAGCAAGCCAACTATAAAACTGTTTTCTATTTTTATTCGCCTTTCATCCTCTGTGAGAACTAAAGTGGTGCTTTGCAAAAGTTTACGCTCCTGTACTCGACTATTTTATCTCTTCCTACATCTTACAATATCGTCCGATACGAATGACTCTGGATTGTTTTCGAAAATTCTTGACCTAACTAGCTCGTAACTGCCAAACCTCTGTTCCAAACTAAGTGGAAAATGTGCTTGACAAGCAACATCTCTGCTAAGACTATTCAAAATGTGAGCTGGCGTTGAAATATGAGAGGACGGCACTGGACTATCTGAATCCGAACTATTGGAGCTATCTATACTATTGGCAAAAGTTACTATAACGCTGGGTTGTTCCGTAGCAAGAGTGCCACTACTCCTCGAAAGTTCACCACTTCCATGGAACTTCCACTTGGTTCAGCACTCGAGGCGATTCCTCGGGCACTGGCTGATATGGGGGCTAAGGCACCGAACGAGTTTCCCCCATCTTCTCGCTCGAATATTGGTTTCCCTGACGGCGATTATCCTTTGGACATTTTTGGGTATACACGCCCTTATGCCCGCAGAGCATAGAGGGATAAGGGTGTTAGAAGAGTAGGCTCGGTTGAGCAGACAAAAAGATGATTTGTATTATGGGGGGACAAGCCGCATGCCGGACAAACATTAGGCAAGTCGGGGTTCAGTCTGGATAGGTAAGAGTTTAACCTATTACAATACTAAGTGATACTATGTCATTGTGGAACACATCGTATCTCAGTCACTCAGCTTCTGAGATCTCCATCATGATTTCGTGGTCACTTTTCAATGTTCGCTTCAAAGAACAGCACAAAAAGAGCTATTCGCGTTGGGTTCTGCTTGGTGAACAGCCAGTACCATTCCTCGGCCCGCCCTGACAGAAATAGATGAAAACTTGCCATTAGCTGGTCATCCGAACACTGAGTCCTCACATAAGGTGTCTAATTTGAACAAAAAATCGGCTACGCTCCCAGCATCACTGAAGGCCGATTTGTGGGCTGTTTCGGAAATGCCCCTCTACCCTGACCTCTAAGTTTACCCCCCCTTCCTCGCGTAGAATTTCTAGAGTCATGCGTTCAGCTGACTGATCCATGTCTACTTGGAATATGTCTATAAAAAGATCAACAATTAAGAAATTTGAGTAAAGGTTACAAGGGGCGGTTGGAAGGTGCAAGGTCAAGATTCACCCTACACCCTACACCCTATACCCTATAATACCGACGATTCGCGCAAAAAAAAAAACTAATGATTAATTAAATCAACGTTTATCAAGTCGCTAATCGTAACGACTTTTCCGAAAAAAAAATAAAGTTTAAAAAAAAATTTATATATACATATGTATATGTGTACAATATATTCTGAAAGAAAGTTTGATTAGTAAATATACGTTTAAAAATCAAAAGCAATGAAATACGATATGTTGTTTGGAAAATGTATGCAGATGTATTTAAATATTCAATGGGAAAGCTGACATCGTAAAGGCTGGTTTTCATTAGGTCAAAATATGACATCAGATAGTGGCATACCAATAAAAACGGCTGGCATATGGAGTCAATTGCGTTTGCAGTCAGTTTTGACGACTCATTGTCATATAAAATGGCATGCATGTGAAAACTGTCAAATTCCAGTATGACAGCGCAGTTTGCAACGATTGACACTCAAAATTTCATTTGACTCAATTCGTTTGTGGAGTCGGGTTCGCACCCCAAATTTTGTCAAAATTTTTTTTTTTTCTTTTTTATATTTTTTCCATTTCATATTATTGTTTTCTTTTTTAATTCTGGAATATTCCCATTTTGTGGTCGGCAACGTTATATTCATATCTCAAATTTGTATGTTTTTGTGTCGGGGACACAACAAAAAAGGGAAAATATATAAAAAAAATAATACTTGCAATTAAAAAACAAAGAAAAGTTAACAAAGAGTTAAAAAACATTTCACAAAAGTTGAGGTGGGAACTCGATACCCTACAATTGATAGTGGAGTAGCTTTTCAAACAACTGACTGGGCAATTGTAGTGAAAACGGGATGTCAATCGCCTGACACCACAATTTGAGGTCAGTCTTTAACACGCTCTCCTTTATCGACTTCATTAGAGTTTTAAGTCGTAATGAAAACACATTTGACACCAAATCGCCATAGTGCCAGTTAAGTCAGTTTTTGTGGTCGGTCATTTTGACCTAATGAAAACCAGCCTTAACATAGTTGAAAAAAAATGAACATAAAACATTTGACAACGACAGTTTCAGGTACTCCTACCGCAATGCAGTGGTGGTCCTTAGAACACATCGCCCTGAGACATGTGGGTGTACCGTGGCGAAAATTTTAAAAAGTTAAACTTATTTGGACTCCAGTACTCCCGACCGCAATGCAGGGGCCACCTGAGACTTGCAGGGGTGCTGTAGACGGAAAATGAAAAAAAACTGAAAATCTGTGTTCTACCCCTCCTCAGCTCCGCCGCAATGAAAGTATGTGGTTAGTACCGCATTTCCGCAGACTTGCGCAGTTGAAAGAGTTAAACTTATTTGGACTCCAGTACTCCCGACCTCAATCCAGGGGCTGCTAAAGGCTGCCACCTGAAACTTGCCGGGGTGCTGTAGACCGAAAATGACAAAAACTGAAAATTTTTGTGGTTCTACCCCTCCTCAGCTGCGGCGCAATGAAAGGATGCGGTTAGGTACCGCATTTCCCCCGACTTGCGTGGTTGGGAAGGGGGTGCTAAAGGCTGCCACCTGAGACTGGTTGGAGAAGTGGAGATACCTACGAAAAGAAAAAAATGTGCATACAAAAAAAAACAAAGACAAAACAAAACAACACGTTCGCAAAAACGAAAGTTAATAATCCCTAAAACAAACTAACCCCGCTTTCGGGAAATATATATTTTTCCCGAATCGGACATCGGACAACAGACCCGGGACAAAAAAATTGTATATTACAAAAAAACTAAGTGCGTTTATCACTACCTCACCGGTTTAAATGCAAAACTCCCGGTGGACACGACGTGAAGTCTCGTGGAGGCCTTGGCTACTGATTCCGAATACCCATCCGGACAACTTGATCGGTCCCACCATCCCGTCGCAACGCAGGTGGCGGCTCCTGGGTCTGCCTACCTGGAACTTACGAGATGGTGAAACCTCACACATCGACCAGAAAACTCTCCGAGGCCAGCGCCTCAGGTACCACGTTAGGCGCCGTCTGTTATGGAAAACGCGTCAAAATGAAGCAGTAAGGAAGGCGGTCGGCATGATCTACGCTTGCACTGTGGATAGTCATTGTCGGCTGGGGTGGGCTCTTGCCAACCTTACCATCCATAACCAGAGAAAAGGTCATATCCATACGCCAAAACAACTTTTAAAACAACATCGGGTCAAACCCGGATGCCACGCTAAATAATCAAAATTAGCCGAAACGTCAACGCAAGTAAAAATTTAAGTACAACGCCTGGCATAAGAAATGCCAGTAAACAAAAAAAAAAACCTGAAAAATCGAAAGCGAATCGGAAACTACCGATTACAAGACCTGAAAAAGAGAAATAAACAAACAAAGGCCGAACATTAATCTTGATGGCCCCTTACCTAAAATCCTACATGCCTTCTAAATAATTGCGAAAGTCAACAATCACACTTTTAACAAACTATTTATTTTCTTAGTTCAACAAAAACTTTTAATAATTAATAAAAAATCACTAAGAAACCCAAAAAACAACAATAATTTTTCGCTGCAAAAAAAATTATTAATAGGTCTATAGCTCGTACCGAACCAGCATACTTCAAATATAAAGACCGGAAACACAAGCGTGTTGTTTGTGTAAAATCTCAATAACAAAAACCAAGAGCACATGGTTGGCAAACTGTGACACCAAAACAGTCTTGCAAAAAATCCATCATGATACAATCTCACCACCGGATGGAGGTGTTGCTTCATGAATTGGTAAAAGTTGATTGAACAGGGCGTTTAGAAGGCAAAAAATCCAGCGTATTGTTAGCTCAATAGTTAGCAGTGCTTGCCAAAATTTCTCTGATGAGTGAAGTTAGCAACTTCCGAAATGGATCTATAAGAAAAGCTATGGCGGTTGTCTCTAAATTTTTCCTGTTCAATTTCAACAAAAACTTTTAATAATTAATAAAAAATTAATAAGAAACCCAAAAAACAACTATAATTTTTCGCTGCAGAAAAAATTATTAATAGGTCTATAGCTCGTACCGAACTAGGATACTTCAAATATAAAGACCGGAAACACAAGCTTGTTGTTTGTGTAAAATCTCAATAACAAAAACCAAGAGCACATGGTTGGCAAACTGTGACACCAAAACAGTCTTGCAAAAAATCCATCATGATACAATCTCACCACCGGATGGAGGTGTTGCTTCATGAATTGGTAAAAGTTGATTGAACAGGGCGTTTAGAAGGCAAAAAATCCAGCGTATTGTTAGCTCAATAGTTAGCAGTGCTTGCCAAAATTTCTCTGATGAGTGAAGCTAGCAACTTCCGAAATGGATCTATAAGAAAAGCTATGGCGGTTGTCTCTAAATTTTTCCTGTTCAATTTCAACAAAAACTTTTAATAATTAATAAAAAATTAATAAGAAACCCAAAAAACAACTATAATTTTTCGCTGCAGAAAAAATTATTAATAGGTCTATAGCTCGTACCGAACTAGGATACTTCAAATATAAAGACCGGAAACACAAGCTTGTTGTTTGTGTAAAATCTCAATAACAAAAACCAAGAGCACATGGTTGGCAAACTGTGACACCAAAACAGCCTTGCAAAAAATCCATCATGATCCAATCTCACCACGGGATGGAGGTGTTGCTTCATGAATTGGTAAAAGTTGATTGAACAGGGCGTTTAGAAGGCAAAAAATCCAGCGTATTGTTAGCTCAATAGTTAGCAGTGCGTGCCAAAATTTCTCTGATGAGTGAAGTTATCAACTTCCGAAATGGATCTATAAGAAAAGCTATGGCGGTTGTCTCTAAATTTTTCCTGTTCAATTTCAACAAAAACTTTTAATAATTAATAAAAAATTATTAAGAAACCCAAAAAATAACAATAATTTTTCGCTGCAGAAGCGCTATAGCTCGTACCGAACCAGGATACTTCAAACCAAGGCGAATTAAAGAAGGTGGCAGAAAATGATCAGCTGATTAAACGTTTTTTTCGCCGTAATAATGAGGCTGTCATTTTATTGTCATAAATTATTTTTTGTTTACATTTGAAAAATGAAAATTTTGCTAAACAAAAATGTCAATTAAACATATAGGCCATGTTAATGAGTATATTCCAGGCGGGATGAGAAGAGTGCGCGTAAAAACAACGTTTTTATTCTAGGAGTGAGCGTTTAGGGAAAGTGTAGTGCATGGCGGTTGATAGCACAAGCTCGAAGGCAGCGTACGTGCGTGGCTTTATTAATGTGGAAACAGTAGACCTGTTTCAATTAAAATCAACGTCAGGAAAAGGTTACGCGGGCTAGCAGGAGCTGTATGCTTCTCTATCCTGGGAAGTAGGCCCAGTTCTATATATGTATTTGCAAACAAATTGTTGATACATATTGAATTTATGAAAAGAAAAAACAAATTTTATTTGTAAACAAAACAAAAGACTATGGGCGTAGGCGGCTTTCGAGCAACAGGGGCAATATGTTTAAACCCAAATAATATAATACATTTTGCTTTGTTTTGTGTTGTATTATAATTGTGCTGCAGCCGGTCTATTCAATTTGTTTTATTCTAGTAAAGCAGTGCATGCATGCTATAAAGTTAAAGCAAAGATATAGTCTTTTATTTTGAACTCATTCTTTACATAACAGTTTAAACTGACTCAAGAACTTAAAACCATTTATAACTTTGTCCAAATAACAAATGAACTCAGTTTTTGTAGAATTTTTTAGGTATCCATTGTCACCAAGCCCAGCAAAACCAAGTTTATTTTCCCAAATTTTATATATGATTTTACCTACTTTTCTAGTCAGCCTTACAAAAGAATAACTCTACAAGTAAATGTATACAGAATGGTTCCTAGCTAGCCCTAAAGTTATGCGGGCCTTGAACTGTTACGTCAGTATTTTTCTGATTTGTTAAAAAAGTTGTTCATTGAACATTCGTAAACTGTAATTTACTTTGGCTGATATTACAAAATAAAAGTTGTTATATGCAAGTTCAAAAACAGACTTTAGTGATTTTATTTCTGGTACTAAAACCTTTATTTCTCCAGAAATTCTATGACCCATTTATGTTTAATACTGGTGACAACTCAAACTTGTTTTCACTTAATTGTGGGGTTTATTTCTTGTTCCACATACATGTTTAAGGCCCACTTGCACAAGATCCAGAGTTAAATTTATAAATTCAGAGTTAAGTAACTCCGAGTTAAACTGATATCTTTTTAACTCAAGCCTAGAATGCGTTGCAGAACAACTTTTTGGCGTCGAGTTAACTAACTCCGGGTACACGCGGGTATTTTACTGTTTGGTTGTAAACACTGTCAATTTATTGTGACACTTTCTTTGTTCAAAGAGGAAACGGATATTGGTTTTAAAAAAAATATAATCGTTGTGCAATTTGAAACATAGTTTGAGTATTAACTGAAAAAAAATCGTGAAGCACCCGTAAGTATTAGCAAAAATGCTATAAATAAATAGTAATTAATATAAAATAAGTCATTCATTAGGTACTACAAGTATTCCGAACAACAATTTGCTTTCATTTTTAAAGTAAGGGAAATGCAGTCAGTTGAAAATCTGTATGTCCTAACTTGCATTTTATTTGCAGGTTCCCGTATATTATTAATAAATCAGAGCTTTTTTCTTTCGGTAAGCATCAATAACACTCATATTCATCTTGTAGGTATTTGTTTCCTTTGACTGACGGAAATAATTTGGATCGCGTAGCCGGTGTTAGGCTGGCTGAGGGTTATTTTTTTAAGCGCGGTCGAAGGTAGATAAATACCATGGAGCGGGACCCCAATTTTGTATTTGACCTGGGCCGTTTTTTGTTTTTTTGACAATCACTTTTTATTAAAACAAAAAATCCAAAATGTGCTTTCGGATTACTGTTACTAAGGTCCAGTAGATGACGACTTCGATGGCTGGATTTGTGGCCCTAATTATGACGGCAATGGCTCGGTCAATGCATTATGCCTCGCCTGGGGGGCCTTGACTTCTTGAGTGATTCGGGGTTTGTTCCATTTTCTCTTATTGCATGGTCGCATTTCATTCAATGCGAGACGTCTACTAGATATCTTTACAAATCCAAATACTCAGGCCTTAACCATCCCGTTTATAGACCCCGTACTTTCTTCAGTACCCTGCTCATGCGCAACCCCTTCTCCCCTACCAATCTCAAGCGGCCACAAAAGTAGTCCTGTTGTAGTTCTCTATGTAGCTCTAATTAGTAATACGGGTTTTAGAATTGAAGTATCCGATACCCCGAAAAACGTGGATATATTCACAAATGACAGGGCAAATTTGAAGAAGAGTCCTCATCCTTCGTTGACGAGTGAGTATTAACTCCTTTGCCAAGGTAGAAATAGGAATCCACGACTAGTCTCTTGGGCATTTCATGCTACACCTCAATTTTTAGCTATGGTAACGTTATAGCTATGCGGGCTGAAGTGCTGAACACCTGAAATGTCCACTAGGTTAAATATAAAGTTCAGACTTAAGTTTTGTGTCTTTAAAGTTGTGTTTCCTTTAGGAAAGAGGAAGCTTCCATTTCCAGGCAAGCCAACAGTCGCTGAAAAATTCAGAACTCTGGCCTCTGAAAAGCTAGAACTAGTGGCGGCTCAAAGAGAACTGGTAAATATCCAGTTAAAAGAGGAACAGGAGAAACTGGAGCATAACCGTCTCCTAAGGAAAATGGAATTGGAAGACGCACGGAAGCGATACGAGCACAACGATGCTATAAGGAAGCTCCAAATGGACAAGTTTGCCAAATAAATATTACTTATTTCTTTTATTATTTATTATTATTATTATTTCATAGATTAATATAGCCTTTAGTTTTAAATTTAACTCAAATTTACAAATGAATTTAAAAATAAAAGACTGAAGTTTTGTGAACTACATATATATACATACATAAATTGAAGTTTATTCAGTTCTTACAATAACACGTTCTTTTATAGTGACATGGGAGTAAGTAAAAAATATTCCCGTCCGATGGATTCCCCTTTATTCACAAGGTCGAAGTCTTCCAAAGTGTTTATCAATCAAAGCCTGACGAGCCCTCTTTCCCGGCGAGACTCTGGTGGCGTTATCAGAAGATTGAGTTTCTCTCCCTTCGTCTACAAGATCCAATATCGGAGGGTACTCAGCATCGATTACTGGATCGGGGTCATTTTGAAGTCGAGCTATATTATGAAGTACAGAAGTCGCTACTATGATTCCCGGCACTCTGCTTAAAGACATTTGAATGCCTCTGGACAAGATAGGAAATCTTCTTTTCCAAATCATAAACGTGGTTTGAGCGTATCCACTATCGCCAAGTAAGCAATAATTTCCATACGCTCCCTGCGGGAAGTATCGACGTTGATTGCAGTTGTCCCAAATATGCGAATCGTGAGAAGATCCATGCCACCTTGCAACGACGTCGTTGAACATAAGATCTGAAGAACATATTGCTTGGGTATTTATGGAAAAGTAGCCCTTCCTGTTCCTATATATTTCCGCATACTCTCCTCCTGAAAATCATAAAAATGTGGTTTACTATTTGCATGGAAGCGATGCGTGTACAAGTATGAATGTATATCTTTTGTTGTAACTGAAACTGTTGCTAGACTACCACTCCTAAGGTCCCAGGCTCGAGCTTTGATACAGGTGATTTGAAAATATATATCGTGCCAATTAGGTAATACTTTCCATCCAACGTCAAGTGTTAGTACACATCACAATGATCCGTAGGGGGAAAATAAATATTTTGTTTCAGTGAAAAGTTTTTAGTGAAAAACCGAACATTGACCCAGGTCTGATCCCCAATTCGGGGCGTGATCCATGGTATTTATGTGCAGAATGCCTTTCTGTGTACGCGGCCTTTGGCTGCGCTTTAAAAAAATAACACCGACTACGTGATCCCAATTATTTCTGCGTAGAACAGACTTTTTCGGCTCAACTCAATGTGTCATTAAAACAACCACATGAAAATGGCAGAAAATTGTGAACTTTTACGGCAAATATCTCTTAACCGAATCTCCCTCTCTGAATTATTTTTACAAAGGTCAAGACGCGTCTTTTGTTACCTCTCCCGACATTTTTGGACGCGTATTAACACTTGACTTTGGATACAAAATATTACCGCCAACGATTTATCTTTTATTTCGATGCGTTACACAGTATATAACTTTGTGCTCATAACGATATAATTCTTACTCATCACAAATCTCCTTACAATTGTCGCAGTTGGACTGCTCGATCCTCTCACTATTCGGGCGGGTGTTGACCGGGACGAATGTAAGCCAAGGCAGCCAGGTCCTGCTCCCCCTTTAGCATAACATCAAAACAGGACAAATACAGAGGAAAAAAATCATCGGCTAGTCAAATCCTCGGACTCGGTGGTAGGCGGACAGGAGTAGGCCGAACAAATAGACAACTCGACGTTCTGCACTGTCAAAACACCGCACGCAAAAGTACCATGGGATGTCTCCTTATGTCACCTGAGCATAATCTTCACAGTGATGCAAAAATTATCGGAGTTAAAAAGCATGCAGACATGTTTTTGAAACGATTCTTTTCACTCCCACAACAGCCGGTTCTATCGTACCGGAATGCCTCAGATTTTACCATGCTGGTGTTAAAACATCTTGGCGTTGAGGGAGTAAGATATTTAACATCCAACGTAGGGGCGTCATAACATCCGATATCACTCCTATCGCCAGTAGTGAATACATTGGTGACGGCCATGCTCCCTTATTATACCGCGAATATACCAGGAAACTACATAGCACCACCACCGCATTAAATGCCATTACCACTCAGGCAGGTGCCGGTCTCAACCAAAAACATGTTGATGGGTGTGCTACTAAATAAGATGACGACTACGCAGGCTGAAATATCGCTACAACAACAACAGCATCGTATATAAATACGTCCATATATGTATGTATGTATATATATATACCTGGCGATTTTATCCTCACATGAGTACAATCAATAGCTCCAATAATACGTGGAAAACGTGCAATTTGGTAAAATTTTATCGCTGTTTGTTTCATTTGTTCTTCATCAGAGGGCATACATACATACTCAGGATACAAACGGGCTATGGCATCGGTGACTTTATGTACAATTCTGCATGCTGTTGACTCGTGAACACCAACGAAGTCCCCGCAGGTCAAAAGTTGGCTTCCCGTTGCATAAAATCGCAAAGCACACAAAAGTTGGGTCATAGACGACAATGATCCACTATTAAGAGAAGAAAATCCAATTTAGTAACTTTAAAGTTTACGAAATCACCACAAACCTTTTTGAACTTTCTAGCCGCACTTTTATTTTATCCAACAAAACCTGAACTGTTTCCTTTTGTAGCCGAAATCTCCTATGGAAAGCCTTATCTTTTAGTTTATTAAAGTGGTCACTTCTCTCCGCAACCGTTCTGTTGAAGAAATCCGTTTCGATATAATCAATAATTTCTTCATCGTCATCCGACAGAAGAACTTCGTCAATCATTTTTATTTTATTTATAAAAATTTGTCACACAATTTCCAAATAGTTCGTAATTTTTAATGTAAACAAACATTGATTTTGACAGATGAACCAAGAGTTAGCAAGTTAACCCTTCAACAGCGCTGGGTTGAAAATTTTACAATTTAACTCTGGTTTAACTGCTAACCCTTTGTTGTGCAAGACAAATTATTAGTTTAACCCCGCATGAGACTTTAACTCTGAGTTAAAAAGATAACCCGCAGTCGTGCAAGTGGGCCTAAGCTGATTACTTAAGAAAAGCAAGGCTAGCTTCTAAACATTTTTCTGTATGCCATCGCCTATGAAAAGTTTAGCTGATTTTGCTTGCTGGACGGCTTAAAATTCTTTTTATACTACTCGAATTTTGGTTCAAATTCTAATAGATAACAGACTAGGGTAAAGCCAACATTAGTTGTCCGTGTGGTGGGGAGTAAGCGCGTCTCACCCCCGTCTCTTTCTACGCTTATGAACCAAAAAATCAAAATGTCACCTTGGATTTGACAAACTAATTACTAAAAACAAAAGCAAACACATGAGGGGTTTTTCGCTTTTCGCCGTGCGTTCACCTTATTTATTTCGCCATGCTTCAAACTGTTTATTTATAACTCATTTTCTTAAACCTAATTTTAAAATAATTATTTATAATAATTTTTAGTTTAGTAACATAACTTTTTAATTAATTTTTTTTTTCTCCTTCCCTTTTTATTTCCTCTTCTTTTTTTAAATAATGTAAATTACATACCTATCCTGTCTTTTCCTTCTTCAAATCAAATTATATTCGTGTTAATGTACATTTGTGTTGATGTATTTTACTATCTTAAAAATGTTCATTTCAAAAAAAAATTAAAATTTTATTTTATTTTAATTATTTTAATTTTGGGATTTCCATTGCTATTTGGTTTATGAAAGTTTACCTCATACTTAGGTTCTGGTCGAGTTGTTGTAAGAGGGGTGTGAAAACGCGAACCATAGAGAATGGACATCCAGGCTCCTAGCCTCTCTCACACCAGGACCGTACTGCACGGTGAAATCTCCCTGCGATGACGGCCGATTTCGACGGACGCAGTCCTGCTGCATGCGAGAGGGCTTATATGTAGCGGTACTCCTTTTCGATGACATGGGCTGCCAGTGTGGTGGGACACTGACCGTAGCCTTCACGAGGTGACCCTGTCTTTGTACAGAACACTATGGATCTAGACTCGGAGGGTGTCGATCTTACCCTTTCCCCTAACCCAAAGTGTCATGCGTGTCTGTGCCTAATGGGTGGTTTGCTTCTGACTGTAACCTAACGGAGTTTCCCGGATACCGGTCCATCTTCGGGAGTAGCGGTGGACTTGCTACGGTATGGGGCGCTGCCGTAGTCGACCGTTTCCCTTCCCCTTCCTTTATTTTATGGTCACCGAAAGGCGTCGTCTGAGTAGGTGGCCAACGAAGCAGATGTTTTAAATGCCAAAACCAAACTCCGCCTCGGTTCCCTGCACGGGTAAAAATGCCGCCTCTAGACAAGGCGTTACAGATGTCCCACAGTAACCACACACCAGGGGGGTTATTCTGTATCGCGATGCGAAAGAAATTTCTTTCGCATTTGAAAAAAAATGTATGTGATTTGACAGCTTGCTAATAGCATTTGCTTTCGCATCGCGATACAGAATAACCCGCCAGGTCTACCAACCCGAGAACCGCATCGACGGTGTCTTTCGCTTCGGTCGTCTGCCTAAGGTGGTACGACTAAACCCCTTGAGGCAAAGCCGTTACTACGCGAAACCGCAACAGCCAAACCCCCACAGGGCTGGGGAGCCAATCTCAGAGCAGTAAGATAGCGAAGCCCGAAGGTGCTGACCCCAGTCCCTTTACGGGAGGAAGGTCAGCCCCCAGTGCTGCCAGCTCCCTCCGTCGTAGATCCGCGGCCAAGATAATTGCGCGACTGGAGACCGTGTCTTCCAGCGTCATGACGGAGGACCAAAAAGCCTCTGTGTTGTTCTTCTTGCTGTAGCGCTACTTAGCCCTACCAAGGTAGTCAGTATTTTACTCAGTAGTATCATCAAACTCTTCTAACGGAAGTCCTAGAAACCTAGCGGCTTCGATAGGGGTGGACCAGGGGGATATGGGTGTTAGAAGAGTAGGCTCGGTTAAGCAGACAAAAAGATGGTTAGTATTATGGCGGGACAAGCCGCATGCCGGACAAACATTCGGCAAGTCGGGGTACAGTCTGGATAAGTAAGAGTTTAACCTATTCCAGTATCCAGACCGGAGTTGGGCCAGCATCACCCCTCCGAAGGCATTTCGCGCTTCTCTTCGGCAACGGGTGGTTTTGTTGCCCGAAGGACGGTGTTCGGTGGTAGAGAGCTGACATAGGAATTTACCTAATCGGTGTGGATGAGGGTGAGGGCCTGCCGGTGCACCTTAGAATCAAACTACGTGGAAATCAGGTGCCGGATCTCATCGAAATGTTTGCGTAGATGCCTTATTATTCCCCGGGGGGGCAGATTTTCGTTGACCAGGCGTCTGTTCTGATGCTGTGGTTTACAGCAGTTGAACAGGAATTGCCAGGTCAATATCTCACTGTGCTCTTTAGCGCCGAGCATTTTCGCTCTTTAGCCTGGCCAACCAGCCTTCTTGCCGCGAGACATGAGCGCAGCGTAGGGAGCAGCGGCGATAAGAACAACCACACCAGAGCCCAGCCAAGGGCACTAGTCTCTAAGAGACAACGCTCTCAGGAAAGCACCACGAGTGAATCCAAAGAGCACCTCACACTCGCGGTACTGGACAAGGGACACCCACACGGCAACATCACTCCGGACAACTGGAAGTCGGTGTTGATAAGTTTGTGCAGAGTCTACGGTGAAGTCCTTGAGAAACATCCGGGCCCTGCACCTGTCATAAGAGATGCCGGTTGGCATCAAAGGTGGATAAAGATGGCATCTTGCGCCGACGCTCTATAAGGAAGCAATTTCCACGTTGGGCTAGCTGTAGTCTAGGGCAGACTTGGTAGCCGTGCACAGGAACCGCCGACGAACCTGAAATGGAGGAACCGGGAAACACCTTGAGTTGACCAGGGACCTCCATAAAATCTAACGAGGAGGATAGATCGTCCGACAACGCCTTAAGCTGAGCGGAGGAAACGTTTCACAAACCGCTGCAGGCGGTGATGGTTATATGTAGGTAGTTATACAATGAATCTCGTGTAAATATAGGAACACAATGAATCCCGTTTATTTTATATTAAAATATTAGATATCGTATATATGTATTTAGTTTATTTCTTGTAGTATATTTTTAGGAAAAAAGAAAATTTTTGAAAACACACATTTCAAAATTGAAAAATAAAAATTACAAATTTGATTTGAAACCAAAAATACAAAGTAATATTATATCTAGGTTAAATTAATACAATTAAAATTAAATTAGAACAATTAAATTAAATTAGAACAAACAACCCTACAATACTCAACCTTCCAGAGATTTATTGTTAAATAAGTTTCTTTTTGAGATTTGATTTAGGAAAATGTGTTAAATCAACCATAGCAGGTTTCAAACGATCGATTCCTGCACCATTCCTGTTTTAACTGCATTGTTTATTTCTACTCTAAAATTCTTAATATCTTTTTCAATAACTCTGTACGGTCCCTCGTAGGGATGTTGTAACGAATTTTTGTTGATAACACGCACGAAAACATATTTACAAGTTTGCAAATCTTTTGGAACAAAAATACCTGAAGAATTTTGATGATGATTCATATTTAATTTAAAATTTCTAAAATGTGAAAGCAATCCACTTAAAACGTCTGATGTAGTTGTTGTTTCATTAGCTTGAACAACAAGTTCACCAGGTAAACGTAAATTTTGGCCACAAACCATTTCCGCAGGTGTAGCCGAAATATCTTCTTTAAATGTTGATCGCAAACCAAGAAGTATTATCGGTAACTCGTCACACCAATTTCTGGTTTCATTCCTAGCCATTATTGAGGACTTAAGTTGCCTATGGAAACGTTCTACCATTCCATTAGATTGAGGATAATAAGGTGACGTTGATATGTGGTGACTGCCAAGAAATTTAGTTAAGTCCGAGAATAAATTTGAGGTGAACTCAGCTCCCTGGTCTGTAGTAATTTCTAATGGAATTCCAAATCGTGAAATGTATTCATCAAACTATTTTCTTGCAATAGTTGCTGCAGATATATCTCGTAACGCAAATGCCTCTGGCCAACGCGTAAATCTATCAACTATGGTAAAAATATAACGATGTCCTCTTGAAACGGGTAAAGGGCCTGCAATGTCTAAATGAATGTGCTCGAATCTACTCTTAAGTATTGCAATATTAAAAACTGGAGATTTCGTATGACGGTAAACTTTCGACTTTTGGCAACTTATACATTCTTTAACCAGATATTGATTTGCTTGTTCATATTTGGCCACTATTAATCTACGAGTAGCTTTGTTTTCCTTAAGTTTTTGGGAACGAATGGCCTAGGACTTTCACCCGATAATTCACACCAAATTTTAAAATTTAGTAAAGAAATCTGTATAAATTTTAAGTTATGAAAATTTTGGCTAGTTATTTTCTCATTCCATATAGTATCTTTTTGTTGCTCATTGTACAAAATTTTTAAATTTATATCGATATTTTTAATTGCATCTACCTCAAAAACTCGTGACAATTCCAGTCGAAACTATGTTATCTTTACCTTTAATGTGTTGTATATCGTTAGTAAATTGAGTAATGAATTCTAAATGTCTTGTTTGTCTCGGACTACGTTCCGTTTTTGAGTCTTAAGCAAAAACTAATGGTTTGTGGTCTGTGTAAACTGTAAACTGTCGTCATTCTCAAAGGTACCTAACATGTTTAATGTTCAAATAAATTTGTAACAATTCTCGATCGAACGCACTGTATTCGATTTCTGATGGAGAAAGCTTTTTTGAATAAAAGCCAAGTGGTTCTGATTTACCGTTAAAATGTTGATGTATGACACCGCCAACTGCTGTATTAGATGCATCAACACTAAAAATATCGTAGATGCAAACTTTTCTTTAATACATTCAAAAGCTTGTGTTGACTTGTCATCCCAAATTAATGTTTTGTCACTAGTTTTGTTGATTAAATCGTATATACTGTTTGTATATTCAGCGAGATTCGAAATATACCTATGATAATAGTTTAACATTCCTATGAATTTTTGTGCTTGCTTAATCGATTTTGGACGTTCAAAATTTCGCATTGCTAATATTTTCTCATCAGAAGGTTTAATTCCATTTCCTGAAATATTATGTCCTAAAAAAATTCAATACTGCCAACTCCAAATATATATTTTCTAGGTTTAATGTTTAAACCGTATTCTGACAGTCGGTTAAAAAGTATTTTCAAGTCCCTCAAATGTTCGTCGTCATTTAAATTTATATGTAGGAAGAAATCAGATATAATTTTGACAGCAGCTAACGGTACTACAGTTTCGACTGGAATGAAACCACAAATGAGGACTTCATTTTTATGTTTTTATATATGTTAATATTTATTGTTTATTTTTGAAAATACATTTTTGGTGTGAATATAAAAATATTTGATAATCAAATATTGTCAAATGAAAATGTAGAAAATTATTTTTAAATTTATAACCCTACATCTGGTATGAATATAAAAATATTTGATACTCAAAAATTGTCAAATGAAAAAGTAGAAAATTATTTTTAAATTTAAATAAAAATACAAAGTGGTTATCAAGCAAAGTACATTTGTTTATAATCCTACTTCATTTTTATGTTTTTATATAAATAGTTATTGTTTATTTTTGAAAATATATTTGTGGTATGAATACAAAAATATTTGATAGTCAAAAATTGTCAAATGAAAAAGAAAATTGTAAGTTATGAGCAAGCTCGAGACCAGTAAACAATAATTCTAAACGAATTAATATTGTCAGTTTTTGGGAAAAATTGATAATTGGAGAAAAATTACAAAGAAAAATCAACAGCGATGGATAGGATTACATGTTTCAGAGTTTCCAGGCTCATCATCAGATCCCTTTTCGGACACTGGGATGCGAACCAGTGTCTGCACCAAAGCCGCTGTTAGAAAATTCTAACACTAAGCTATGATGCCCTGTGACGTCACAATGCACTTATCTCCACTTCAATTAATTCCCTTTTGTTTGTTTGTTTGTTCTTGCCAACAGTGAGCACACATTGTTGTTAGACCTTCGGTCATACGAACGAATGTGTGTGCTGGACTTTTTTGTTTGTACATATTTATGTACGTAAACCCGTGCTACGGTTCTTAATATTTTGTTGTTGGTTTTTGCGGTCTTTCTTGTTTTTTACATATTTGTAAGTTTTGCAAGCTCGAGAACCAGAGAAACAATAATTCGTAATGAATTTTAATTGTCAGTTTTTTTGGGAAAAAATTGATAATTGGAGAAAAATTACAAAGGAAAAATCAACAGCGATGGATAGGATTACATGTTTCAAAGTTTCCAGGCTCATCATCAGATCCTTTTTCGGACACTGGGATGCGAACCCGTGTCTGCACCAAAGCCGCTGTTAGAAAATTCTAACACTAAGCTATGATGCCCTGTGACGTCACAATGTATTTGTCTCCACTTCAATTAATTCCCTTTTGTTTTGTTTGTTCTTGCCAACTGTATACACAAAATTTCTTAAGACATGCAGCCTATATGTTATGATGTGTGTTGGTCTTGTTGTTTGTACATATTTTATGTGCGTAAACCCGTGCTACGGTTCTTAATATTTTGTTGTTGGTTTTTGCGATCTTTCTTGTTTTTACATATTTGTAAGTTTTGCAAGCTTGAGATCAGAGAAACAATAATTCGTAATGAATTTTAATTGTCAGTTTTTGGGAAAAATTGATAATTGGAGAAAAATTACATTGTTAAATCACAGCGATGGATAGGATTACATGTTTCAGAGTTTCCAAGCTCATCATCAGATCCCTTTTCGGACACTGGGATGCGAACCAGTGTCTGCACCAAAGCCGCTGTTAGAAAATTCTAACACTAAGCTATGATGCCCTGTGACGTCACAATGCACTTATCTCCACTTCAATTAATTCCCTTTTGTTTGTTTGTTTGTTCTTGCCAACAGTGAGCACACATTGTTGTTAGACCTTCGGTCATACGAACGAATGCGTGTGCTGGACTTTTTTGTTTGTACATATTTTATGTACGTAAACCCGTGCTACGGTTCTTAATATTTTGTTGTTGGTTTTTGCGGTCTTTCTTGTTTTTTACATATTTGTAAGTTTTGCAAGCTCGAGAACCAGAGAAACAATAATTCGTAATGAATTTTAATTGCCAGTTTTTTTGGGAAAAAATTGATAATTGGAGAAAAATTACAAAGGAAAAATCAACAGCGATGGATAGGATTACATGTTTCAAAGTTTCCAGGCTCATCATCAGATCCTTTTTCGGACACTGGGATGCGAACCCGTGTCTGCACCAAAGCCGCTGTTAGAAAATTCTAACACTAAGCTATGATGCCCTGTGACGTCACAATGTATTTGTCTCCACTTCAATTAATTCCCTTTTGTTTTGTTTGTTCTTGCCAACTGTATACACAAAATTTCTTAAGACATGCAGCCTATATGTTATGATGTGTGTTGGTCTTGTTGTTTGTACATATTTTATGTGCGTAAACCCGTGCTACGGTTCTTAATATTTTGTTGTTGGTTTTTGCGATCTTTCTTGTTTTTACATATTTGTAAGTTTTGCAAGCTTGAGATCAGAGAAACAATAATTCGTAATGAATTTTAATTGTCAGTTTTTGGGAAAAATTGATAATTGGAGAAAAATTACATTGTTAAATCACAGCGATGGATAGGATTACATGTTTCAGAGTTTCCAAGCTCATCATCAGATCCCTTTTCGGACACTGGGATGCGAACCAGTGTCTGCACCAAAGCCGCTGTTAGAAAATTCTAACATCTAAGCTATGATGCCCTGTGACGTCACAATGCACTTATCTCCACTTCAATTAATTCCCTTTTGTTTGTTTGTTCTTGCCAACAGTGAGCACACATTGTTGTTGGACCTTCGGTCATACGAACGAATGCGTGTGCTGGACTTTTTTGTTTGTACATATTTTATGTACGTAAACCCGTGCTACGGTTCTTAATATTTTGTTGTTGGTTTTTGCGATCTTTCTTGTTTTTACATATTTGTAAGTTTTGCAAGCTTGAGATCAGAGAAACAATAATTCGTAATGAATTTTAATTGTCAGTTTTTGGGAAAAATTGTGATAATTGGAGAAAAATTACATTGTTAAATCAC
>OX608080.1:81174040-81214739 GCA_951509765.1 Sphenella marginata | reverse complement strand
GGGTTCGCATCCCAGTGTCCGAAAAGGGATCTGATGATGAGCTTGGAAACTCTGAAACATGTAATCCTATCCATCGCTGTGATTTAACAATGTAATTTTTCTCCAATTATCAATTTTTCCCAAAAACTGACAATTAAAATTCATTACGAATTATTGTTTCTCTGATCTCAAGCTTGCAAAACTTACAAATATGTAAAAACAAGAAAGATCGCAAAAACCAACAACAAAATATTAAGAACCGTAGCACGGGTTTACGTACATAAAATATGTACAAACAAAAAAGTCCAGCACACGCATTCGTTCGTATGACCGAAGGTCTAACAACAATGTGTGCTCACTGTTGGCAAGAACAAACAAACAAAAGGGAATTAATTGAAGTGGAGATAAGTGCATTGTGACGTCACAGGGCATCATAGCTTAGATGTTAGAATTTTCTAACAGCGGCTTTGGTGCAGACACTGGTTCGCATCCCAGTGTCCGAAAAGGGATCTGATGATGAGCTTGGAAACTCTGAAACATGTAATCCTATCCATCGCTGTGATTTAACAATGTAATTTTTCTCCAATTATCAATTTTTCCCAAAAACTGACAATTAAAATTCATTACGAATTATTGTTTCTCTGATCTCAAGCTTGCAAAACTTACAAATATGTAAAAACAAGAAAGATCGCAAAAACCAACAACAAAATATTAAGAACCGTAGCACGGGTTTACGTACATAAAATATGTACAAACAAAAAAGTCCAGCACACGCATTCGTTCGTATGACCGAAGGTCTAACAACAATGTGTGCTCACTGTTGGCAAGAACAAACAAACAAAAGGGAATTAATTGAAGTGGAGATAAGTGCATTGTGACGTCACAGGGCATCATAGCTTAGATGTTAGAATTTTCTAACAGCGGCTTTGGTGCAGACACTGGTTCGCATCCCAGTGTCCGAAAAGGGATCTGATGATGAGCCTGGAAAACTCTGAAACATGTAATCCTATCCATCGCTGTTGATTTTTCTTTGTAATTTTTCTCCAATTATCAATTTTTCCCAAAAACTGACAATATTAATTCGTTTAGAATTATTGTTTACTGGTCTCGAGCTTGCTCATAACTTACAAATTTGTAAACAAAATAGACCGCAAAATCCAACAACAAAATACATTGAAACCATAGCACGGGTTTACGTACATATGTAAATATGTACAAACAACAAGACCAACACACATCATAACATATAGGCTGCATGTCTTAAGAAATTTTGTGTATACAGTTGGCAAGAACAAACAAAACAAAAGGGAATTAATTGAAGTGGAGACAAATACATTGTGACGTCACAGGGCATCATAGCTTAGTGTTAGAGTTTTCTAACAGCGGCTTTGGTGCAGACACGGGTTCGCATCCCAGTGTCCGAAAAGGGATCTGATGATGAGCCTGGAAAACTCTGAAACATGTAATCCTATCCATCGCAGTTGATTTTTCTTTGTAATTTTTCTCCAATTATCAATTTTTCCCAAAAACTGACAATATTAATTCGTTTAGAATTATTGTTTACTGGTCTCGAGCTTGCTCATAACTTACAAATTTGTAAACAAAATAGACCGCAAAATCCAACAACAAAATACATTGAAACCATAGCACGGGTTTACGTACATATGTAAATATGTACAAACAACAAGACCAACACACATCATAACATATAGGCTGCATGTCTTAAGAAATTTTGTGTATACAGTTGGCAAGAACAAACAAAACAAAAGGGAATTAATTGAAGTGGAGACAAATACATTGTGACGTCACAGGGCATCATAGCTTAGTGTGAGAGTTTTCTAACAGCGGCTTTGGTGCAGACACGGGTTCGCATCCCAGTGTCCGAAAAGGGATCTGATGATGAGCCTGGAAAACTCTGAAACATGTAATCCTATCCATCGCTGTTGATTTTTCTTTGGAATTTTTCTCCAATTATCAATTTTTCCCAAAAACTGACAATATTAATTCGTTTAGAATTATTGTTTACTGGTCTCGAGCTTGCTCATAACTTACAAATTTGTAAACAAAATAGACCGCAAAATCCAACAACGAAAAAGAAAATTATTTTTAAATTTATAACCCTACATCTGGTATGAATATAAAAATATTTGATACTCAAAAATTGTCAAATGAAAAAGTAGAAAATTATTTTTAAATTTAAATAAAATTACAAAGTGGTAATAAAGCAAAGTACATTTGTTTATAACCCTGCAATGGTCCCACAGGCAGCACCTTGAGTGAACCTGCTGGGAGGGCGCACTCACTGGTCGGATACGATGCAGCGAACGACACCGAGAGCGATAGTGCTTCGGTCTCGGGCCTCGTCGGGTCGGCCTTCGGCTTCCGAGAGCCAGCTACTGGTCTCTGATGCGTAGGACGCAGCACTTGACGTTACGGTCATAGCCGGTCCCGAACGCGAAGAGGAAGTAGCAATGGCCGAGGGCTCAGTCACAGAGCTTTAAGTTTTTGATGATGATGGTTTTGCAAATTAACCTGCATCATTCCAAAGCAGCTTCGGCTGCCCTTCTTCTGCGCCTCAGCGAAAAAGCAGAGGAACGCGTACTTATCCAGGAACCTTGGATCGTTCATAACAAGGTTTGTGGACTACACTCTGATGCCTACCAGGTGGTCAAGGCCCCAGTTACAGGTAGGACCAGAGCATGCATTCTTATAAAGAAGACTCTCTCTTACTTTTTGCTATCAAATTTCAGTGACGCAGATACTGTAAGCATCAGCCTAGAACCGGAAGGCAAGAAATTCTGGCTTATTGCAGGCTACATGTCGCATGAGGCCCAACAATTTCCAACCAACTGCTTAAGCAACGCAGTGAGGGGGGCAAACGGGCGGAGGCTGCCGATTATAATAATAGCTGACGCCAATTCACATAATGCGCTATGGGGTTCTACGGACACTAACCCTAGAGGTGAGTGACTTTTAGACTTTATTCTCTTCAATAATTTAAATATAAGTAACTCTGGAAACGAATCAACTATCGTTACCGCAAATAAAAAAGAAGTACTTGACATTACCCTGATTTCTGACCCGCTAATGGCCAAATTGAGAACTGGCACGCGTCAAGAGACAACTCCCTCTCTGTCCATAGGTACATACATATGTTTCTGTCTCCTCGTGAGACCGCCTACTACTTCAGCTTACAGAAATAGGAACCGAACAAATTGGGAGTTCTTTAAGACCGTCCTATCGCATTCGCTCCACAATAAAGCTTCTCACGGTATGTTCAGCCTACCGCTAAGATCTGATGAAGCGCACCTACTTTCTGAAAACGAGTTAGCTTCGATCGGTGAGCTCGACTCATCGTCTAAAATTGGTGAAGCAGTAGACTTGATCACAAAGTCCTGTAATGCTGCTTTCAACGCCTTCTGTCCTCTTACCAGACCGAGAAATAAGAAGAGACTACCATGGTGGAGCCCTGAGATCCACAAAGATGGACCGAGGCGAAGATAGTCTTCATTCAAAAAGGAGGAAGAGCTTCACACCCGAAGCCACAAGACCTCAGGCCTATAAGGCTAACATCTTTTCTTCTCAAGGTTTTGGAAAGAATACTGGACGCACACATTAGGAATAATCTGCGTTTACCAAACCTATCGACAGCTCAGCATACATACCTTAAAGGCAAGTCCGTTTCAACAGCACTCCATGCTATCACCACAAAGATAGAAAAAGGACTCGCCCTCAAGGAATTCACCCTCGGCAGTTTTATCGACATTGAAGGAGCCTTTATTAACGTACATCCTCTAGCGGTCATGGAGTCCCTTCGGTGAATGGGACTAGAACCACCGCTGGTGGAATTTGTTAGACAGCTACTGTCAAGGAGAACTATCCAAGCCAATCTAGGAAAGGCTTCAATAGTGCGACACGCATTCAAGGGCACTCCTGAAGGAGGAGTTCTATCACCTCTTCTGTGGAACCTTACAGTGACAATCCAAGTATTGTATCCACAGGTAATGTGACCTTTCATAAAAATGACATCGAATGATCTATTTTTTACCTATTAATAAACTTATTTATTAATATTAAACTTTGTGTTTCTTATAATATTATTTACAGTTTCAATATCATTATTAAAAGAGTGGTATGCATTTTGTACTGAAGATACATCACGGTAGTATCTAAGTAGTTATAAGGATTTACACCCTAACAGCCCCTAAGTGAGCTACTCCTGACTGCCTTGAACCTCGTGGAGGACTGGTCCCTGGAGAGCGGAATTAGTGTTAATCCCTCTAAAACGGAAATGATCCTGTTTACTAGGAAGTACAAAATACCAGCTTTTGTACCACAACGCCTGAATCGATTCAGGCTCACACTTTCTCAGGAGGTCAAGTACCTTGGCGTGATCTTAGATAGCAAACTCAACTGGAACAAGCATGTTCATGTATATTCATCCAAGACAGCGATAGGGAAGAGATGGGGATGATTTTCACAGACGGCTCAACGCTCGACGGCAAGGTTGGCAGCGGAGTCTACTCGGATGATCTTTCACTTTCCCTATGCATAGGGCTACCTAGCCACTGCAACGTATTCCAGGCGGAACTTACAGCCAGAGGAAGCTGCACGCTGGCTGCTCTCGAAAAACTGCACGTCAAGCAGCGATCTAAGCCCTTCAGAGCAGCAACACCTCTTCGAAGGTAGCACTCGACTGTAGGCACTCGCTCAATGAACTGGCCTCGAAATGCTCCACAGCAGTGATATGGGTTCCAGGCCACAGTGACATTCCTGGAAACTGCGCTGCTGACGAGCTAGCTAGGAAGGCCACGGAGCAATCAGAGGTGAACCGAACTAGGAACAACTTCCCCCCTCTAGCCACGACTAAGCTCTGAATCCTACGCGAATTCGAAGGAAAAGCAAACCCTAGATGGACAAGGGAGACGACTTGCGAGGTATCCAGGAAAACCTGGCCCTACATCTGTAAGAAACGGACCGAGTCCTTAATCAATCTTTTAAGTGTATAAGGGAAGCAGGGATTAAACCCCTCAGTGGTATCACAATGGGCAATTCGGCCTCAGTGCGCCCCTCTGTAAGGCAGGGGGGTAGCTACCATAACCTAACCTAACCTATCTAACCTATTGTTCTATTTCCGAAACTAAGTTATTATTTAAATCCTTCTTTTTTTATTCATTACTTACGCTATTCTATAATAATTGAATTTTTATTAAGTTTTCCTCTTACATTATAAGGTTACTTTAATTACATTTAGTTTTTCCTCTGCCTATCTATCCCTTACAATTTAAGTTTTAATATATTAATTCTATCTTTTTAAATCTATTTATTTTTATTGTTTGTATTAATGTTATGATTTGGTCAGTAGGCCATTGGTGGGGCGCTACTGTTGTTTTTGCTGGTGCATACATACATAAATATATGCAGCGGGCCTACATTAGGGCGGCCCCTGCTGCTGTCACGCTGGTGTTGTTGTTTTTGTTGGTGGACCTTGGTGTTGTTGCAGTGGACCTATAAGAAGGCGGCCCCTGCTGAGGACGTTAATGCAGGTGGTGTCTCTGCTAGTGAGGCTGTTTTCTTAGTGGCAGTTGCTGGTGGTTGGTGGGCGGTTGTTGTTGTGCAATTAGTTTATTAGTGCTGTCAGTGCGAGCATGTTGTTGTAGCGCGTGGTGGTTACGCGCGTTGGTGGGACGTTGCTGTGCAAGCTATGCAAGCGAGGTTGATATGCGGTTCGTAGTGGCACTTGGTAGTGGCGCGGTGGTATGTGCGTTATGGGGGCGCGTTGTTGCAGCACGCTGCTACGACTCGTGTGCGTACTAATATCCTTGGCCAGTAAAACGTCGTGCGTTGCTAACAAGAACGTCAGCGGGGCGCAGTATTTGCTCACTAATACGCCGGAGATGCGCGGTGTCCTCGCGCTGATGCTTTGCGTCGTCTATGGGACTATAATGCGTCGTTCGTGTACGTTAATACGCGCGCGTTATGCTTACTTGTACGCGCAGCGTGATGCATTCCCTGCAAACAAAATAAGTTGTCTAATTTAAAATATAGAAGATGATACCCGATATCTATGCCAGTGTATAGCAGGGATAACATAGTTATTGCTGTTCTTTACGTCAAAAGCTTTGTTATGCCCAATGCGGCTGTGATGATAGTAGCCCTGGAATTATATTTTAGAATGCTACAGCTTACGTAATCGAAAATGGATAATTGAATTGGTTAGCAAAAATTGGAAATTTTCCTCAGAAAATTAAAACGTTAAGAAACTTTATACGACCCCCATATACCTACACTTGTGCTCATACTTAAGAAGATTAAATCTACTTGTGTTCCAACATTTTAATTTTAACTCATGAAATATGCAGACGCATTGAATTTAAGTGCATTTCCTTTAATACTTTTGTACAATTTAATATTGTTATAATTCCAAAAATTGCAAAAAAAAAGAACTTGTATACTTTGCTTATCGTATGGCTTAATTATGACAGCACAAGTGCATCTGTACCGTACAATATTCACCACATGTTAACCAAAACGAACGAAATTTTTTACAAAGGTGCCTATTATGAGTTTAATTCGATCTTCGACGGTGGTCGAATATGCTTAACGAAAAAATTCTCATTTGGTATTATGGGCTGCATTCGGTAAATACTTGCGCTATTGTGAATTGTAACGACAGCCTTTGAAGATTTCTCTGACTACGCGCAAGCGGGTATATGAACGGATGTATAGGCAACCGCTAACCAAACTCCCTTATTCGTTTTTTACGATATTAGCATAGCGGATGGTTATTGGTGTGAGTGGGTTAAATGTTGCTTATACATAAGTACATATACTTGCCGCTTAAGGGTCGAACGCGGATTGGTTTGACCATAGGCAGGCAGGCGATTCGAGCCTTACGGTTTCGGAAATGCCGCAAAGATTAATGGTATAAAAGGAGATTCCGCTGATCGACGGATCAAAATTTGAAAAGTCGCGGTCTTATAAGTGCCAAAGTGCTTGTGGAAAAATCAAAGTTATTTTTAAAGTGCGTTGAATCCACCTTAAAGTGTAGGTGCGCGGGTGAAAAAAAAAAGTATATTTTTATAAAGTGCGGTTTCCACGCTTAAGTTAACGCGAGCGTAAATAAAGTGTGAAGTTCCTGAAATCTAGGAATCCTTCCGAGGATCCTAGCCAGCGCTAGGAGAGCCGCCACCCAAGGCGTGAAAAGTTCTTTACAAGAATTCATCAGTCACCGCTCACGAAGCCTACCGAAGGCCGCGACATTTTTGCCACTTACACCCACACACGAATCTACACATCAACAAAATTCGGAAAGCAGGCCAAAACTTAAATTCACACGCACACACCCACACTCACACAATAAAACACGAGGAAGTCCCCAAATCCAACACGAACATCAAACATTTTCATCGGACCGGCAAACAAGGGTAGAACACAACATTTTTACGGCACAACACAATAGCAACATTATTCTTTGCCACAGCAACATCCGAAGTGTTGAGAAACATTAAGTGGCGCAACCAAGTACGTCTCAGCAACATCAGCACACTTTGGCAACATTCCGTATCAACAGTCTCAGCAACATCAAAACACAACACTAACACAATCACACAGAAGAGCGAGAAGAGCGGCTCACCAACTCTAGTTTTAATTTTTAACACTACCACTATCACACATACCATTATTACATATTAGGGTGTAACACCCAACATTTTTTTTTTGGAACTTGTAAATTTACTTTTGAAATTTTATCTTTGAATTTTTTTATTGTGAACTCCTTGATTTTTTTCTACTTTTAATTATTTATAATAGTAATGTAATATTTAGTTAGTATAAGTTTTATTGGATCAAAGCACATTTTTCTTACCTTTAGTTTTCTTTCGGTAAGAAAAGTTGAAACATTTTTATTGAATTATATTTTTTTTATTTGTCATTTTTTTGGAATAGTTTTTTTACTTTCACTTTCAAATTTTTGAATTACGTTTTTTTCTTTATCTTTTCATTTTCATTTTTTTTTATTTTTTTAGATTTTTTTTGTCACTTTTCATTTACGCATAATTTTAAAAACACTTTTTTTGTTTCGAAGCCGCGAGGTTATTTAGCCACAAATTATACATAAAAAGAAAAAAAATATATCCGCGTTAACTTTTTTTTACATATTCATTACTTTTTATTGAACTTTACTTTATCAAAAATTTATTTCATTTTGCATATGCATAAAGTAATGCACATGCACCGAGACGCGTAACAAAACTAAAAACCCAAAAGACAGTAGTTAGTCAAATTAACTTTGACCAATATCAAGCGGTCAAAGACCTATAACTGCACCACTGTCTTTTGTATAGCGTACATACATATGTTGTTTGTTTTTTTCGTTTCCCTTATTTTCAGCTCTCTGACTTTGGTACCAAATTCTGGCTGCTGTACGAGGTGAGTTTTTCTACGAAAACAACAATTCACATGCGCACACTGTACATATATACCTATATAGTTAGAGATTAGTAGAGAGAGAAACACACTCTTACACCTTTTTGGTCAAATTCATAGTATAATTGAGATCAGTTTGTTGAGAGGGAAAGATAATTTTGTTTTGAGAGTTGAATTAACTTTCATATATACATACATATTTTTTTTATCTACATTTGTTTTTTTATCTACTTTTTTTCCTCTTTCGACTTTGCGAGATTGAGTGCATAGTCATACATATATATATATTAGCTTAGCACGTATATTGAATAAGATCACATTAGACTGGTCATAAAATATTTCGAATTTTTATATAGATGTATTTTAGTTACGTTAATAAAAATTGTTAATAATTTTCATTATAAAATTTTTGAAGAAAATTTCTTTGAGGTTTATGGGTTGAGGATTAACTTTTTTTAGATAATCGAGTCAACAAATATGTCTGACTAAAGACAGTTAGTTGTTGGTGCAGGTGTTGCCCTCGTGGCAACTGTTGGTAAGTGGTGGTAGTTGAGGAAAGGTATGTGACAAACGTAAGTACTCAAGACGGACATTAGTCAGGAAAAAGGGGACTCTACTCGGTAAGCGGAGTCATAGTAGAGTCCAAAGGCTGTTCACATCTCGTGAACAGGAGGGGTGGGAAGGCTCCACCTGACTCGGACAGGTTTTCTCCCGCTTTCCTTTATTTTGTCTTCTTCCTTTTTTTTTGCATTCTTTCCACAGGCATGAATCCTAATTTTGCTATGCAACTGTTGGGAAAGGAGAAGTGGCAAGAACCGCGCCTCAACGCCGACGAGCCTCAGCTGGGCTACCACCATGCCAACCCGCCACTCCTCCTCTCCCGTACCAGGCAGTTACGTAACAATGGCGCCCAACGGTATAGCCCACTAGTTTAAAGTTTCAATTTCCACGTATTTTTCTAAATTCAAATTTTTTTTACTTTCTAACTTTCATTTTCTCGTACTTTCTTTTACTTTCCTTAATACTATTTTCAGTTTTTCTATCTCTTTCACTTTCGTAATTTTTCCTTCTCACGGACAGAGTTAGGGTCACGAGGGCAGCATCGCTTGTTGCAAGCAACGAGCGATATGTGCCTAAGTGACAAGACAGTGGGGGGAGTGCTGGCGGTGACTTCTGAGTTCCTTTTTAGAACTCCAACGTTTGATAAGAGTGGTATCAGAAGTTGTCGGCAGTGCTTAAAGACTACAATCTAAGTTTTGTTTTTCTGTTGCATGCAACATTAGCTGCCATGCGTATGGTCTAGCACCGTACGCATGTGAGGTTTTTGTTTGCTTGCAGGGGGTAAAGTAGTTTTATAGGGTAAGGGGGAATTGTGGCAACCACGTCTTGAGCCAGCCTTAAGGCGCTGTCGTGCCACATTTCATAATTAAGAGGGGGTTAGCTGACATTGACCTAGGACAGAATCCTTATTTTACTCAACTGCCCACAGAGTCCATCAGGCGAGGACAACACCACATGCACCAACAGTACCACAATATAGTTTTGAAAATTTTAGATTTTTTAAAACACTCGTAGTAGAACGGTATTTTGAAATTCTAATTGAATAATTTTAAAATTTTTTTTTAATTACATTTGTTTACACAAAATTTGCTTTTAATTTTACATACATTTTTTATCTACCTTTTAGTATTTTTGATTACGGTCATTATTTTATATTTTTTTTTTTAAATTTTGTGAAATCAACATACTCTAACATTTAAAGTTGGAATTTTTTTTTTATAATTTTTGTTTGGTTTAATTTTTTTTGAAACAAGGAAGTTGTTTTGAATTTTTAATTTTTTACTTAAAATTTTTTTGTTATTACCAAAATTTTTTTATTCTTTATTTTTTATTTTATATTTTTTTTATGTTCATAAGTTTACTCTATTTTTTTAATTTTTATAATTTTTTTTAAGGAGTTAATTGCACGAAATTTTTGTACTTTATAAAAATTTGGTCAAGAAACTTACGACAATTGAATTTTTGAATTTTTTTTTTTACACTTACATTTTTTAAACTTTTATACCTTTATAAAATTTTTTATATTTTTTTTATATTAGGTTAATCTAATATTTTTATATCTTTATAATCTTTTTATTTGTTTTATTAGGTTAATTTTTTTTCTGTACTATCAGTATAAAACTTAAATTTAATTTTTAATTTTGAATCCTATTTGAATTTTTTTAAAACACTTTTGAACACATACACACATATACATACACGTTTATCTTTCCGATACTCACACACACCTACAGTAAAAATTTATATATATATAACCAATTTGAAGATATTTTGATTTGAATAGTTATTAAAGTCTTTATTTCTAATACATATATATACACATACATACATTGAATTTGCATACATATATATATGTATATACATATTACTTCATATTTTCTTGATATATCCATATTTTCTTCATATATCCACCCTTAGCAATCGCGTCGCTCATGTGGAGACCTCAATGCACCTGTTACATCAGCAGCTCCACAAAATACGTCCACACCGGGGCAACGCGAAGATACCACAGCGAACCACTATAACACAACAGGCAGGACATATACCAACAACAACAATTCCAGCTATACTGGAAGAAAGAAGGTAGACCTCGACAAGTGGCACCTCAAATTCGACGGTTCGGCGAAGGGGATGACGGTCGAAAGTTTTGTGTTTAGGGTAGAGAGGATGCGTGTCCAGTATCAGTTGTCCTATCAACAGCTCTTCTCCGACTTCCATTGCTTAGTAACAGGGCCAGCTCTCAAGTGGTATTGGCAGGTGCTGGAGGATCACGCCGGCGATGAGTCGTTTGATTACTCTGGGCTAAAGAGGGAGATTTTGACGCAGTTCAAGTCGGCAGAGTCGGATAACGAGGTAATCCGTGAGATTATGGAGCGAAAGCAGCAGCCCCAGGAGAGCTTTGACGAATTTTACGCCGAGGTCCACGATCTCACGTTTAGGCTCAGACAGCGAATCCCTGAAATAGAATTAGTCAAAATAATCAAGGGTAATTTAAAGCCATATTTGGCAAATCTCACTTTTGCCACGAAGACAGAAACTTTAGCAGAACTAAAAGCCGAATGCAAGAGGTCAGAAAAGCTTATTAAAGAAAATAGGTCGAGGTCCAAGCCGGTTAGCGAGTTAGGTACAAGCAGTGGGTTATGGTCAGAAGAGCAGGGAGAAGATTTTAGTGTTGAATAAGAATGTTAGTGTTAGTAAGAATGTGTCTCGTGCCCCCGTCTCTCAAAATCCTCCTCCCAAACCCACTATCCCAACCAATTATCCTAGACCTGTTGCAAGTTCGTCCAATGTCCCTAGTCAAAATGTTAGTCCTGTCCAAAACCAAATGTTTTGTCCGTCCCCGTTCCATTTAATGTTGTGTTATGCTTGTGGCATACCGGTGGACTTTTACACAAAGAACCCGGCAGAAGCAGCAAAAGACACAAGGTGCAAGTCTAATTTTCATTTTATGAGGTGTTTTGCATGTGGTGGTGATTCGTCTTTTTGTGTGTTTAAGCCAGAGGCGGGAAACCGGGCACTGGCAGAGATGTCCGGGAGCTCTGCCTCAAACCAGGATCGCCCGGAGAGTATGTAGAAGGTAGGAAGATAGAAATTTTGAAGAGGGATAAAGAGATAGAGAAGAAAGAAAAAGTAGAAGAAAAGAAAGAAGTTGAGGCAAATAGAGATAGTTTGCATGTGAGAAAAATGAGATATGAGGAAGCAAGAAGGAGAATATTTTGTGAGGAGTTGAACGCTAAGAAGAAGAAGAGAAATTTTGAGAAGATAAGGAAAATCAGGGAAAAGCAGAAGTTGTTTAAAAGATTAAGAAAAAAGATAATTTCAACAATAGTCACGGTACAGGGTGATAACAGGTTGTTCGCTAAAGCGGAAATCGGTGGACGAGAGGTGCTCGCGCTCTTAGATTCCGGGGCCGGGGCCAGCTGCTTAGGGAAAAATGCCCATAAACTTCTCGAGGGAAAAGAGAATCTGATTCTGCCGATTCAGGGACAAAATGTGAAGACTGCCAATGGGGGTGAAACCGCGGTTATCGGAGTAGTGACTCTTCCAGTACTTTGGGACAGTACCACTTGGGAGCTGGAATTTCTCATCGTACCTGGGTTGCAACAAGAGGTCTATCTGGGGATCGATTTCTGGAAAGCCTTCCAGCTTAATGTAGTCAGTAGGGGGCCCCAAATCCACTCAAAGGTCAACGTCGTGTCAGAGCTCGTGCCTGCCGAGGGTGACTTATCGTTCGACGCGGTGCAACACGAACTGAACCCCGAAGAAACTGCAGCTTTGGACCGCGTAAAAGCACAGTACCCGTCGTTTGCAGTACTTGGGTTGGGAAAAACTGACGCAGAAGAGCATATCATTGAGGTAACCGACGAACACCTCCCTGTAAAACAGCGCCACTACCCAATCTCGCCGGCAATTCAAAAATTGGTCTTCGCAGAATTAGACAGAATGTTGGAAATGGGCGTTATCGAGGAGAGCAACAGCTGCTGGAGTTCACCCGTGTCATTAGTCATCAAAGGAACGAAGAATCGGTTATGTTTGGACGCCCGCAAATTAAACGATCGCACCATTAAGGATGCCTACCCACTCCCACATATCGACGGTATTCTAAGTCGGCTTCAGAATACCAGGTACATATCTGCCATAGATTTAAAATACGCGTTTTGGCAGATACCATTAGAGCGAAAGTCCAGGGAGAAAACTGCTTTCACTGTACCTGGTAGACCTTTGTACCATTTTACAGTCATGCCATTTGGACTGTGTAACGCGGCGCAGCGTATGTGCCGTTTAATGGACAAGGTCATCCCCGCTTCGCTTCGCGAGTCTGTGTTTGTTTATTTAGATGATTTACTTGTTTGTTCTGAAAATTTTTCGTCCCATCTAGATTTGTTGTCCCGTGTTGCAAAATGTCTTCGTGATGCGAAATTGACGATAAACGTTGAAAAGAGCAAGTTCTGCTTTAAAGAAGTTAGGTATTTGGGTTATGTTGTAGGTGATGGGTGTATCCGTACGGATCTTAATAAGGTGGCAGCAATGCGAGACTTCCCCGAACCCCGAACACCGAACCAACTTAGACGGTTCCTAGGGATGACAGGCTGGTATCGTAGATTCATACAGGATTACGCGACCATTGCAGCACCACTGCACGACTGTCTCACTAAAGACAAGATAAAGGCATTTAAAATGACAGACGAAGCCATGCAATCATTCGAATGCTTAAAGCAAAAACTGATTTCAGCACCGGTATTGATCCATCCGGATTTCAACAAACACTTTTACGTGCAATGTGATGCATCAACGGACGGAGTTGGAGGTGTACTCTTTCAACTAGACGAGGACGGAAACGAACGACCGATTGCCTATGTATCAGCGAAATTAAATAAGGCACAACGGAACTACAGCATCACGGAATTAGAATGTTATGCAGCGGTCCTGAGTATAAAGAGGTTCCGGCCTTACATCGAGGGATTGCCCTTTACGGTGATAACTGACCATGCCAGCTTGAAGTGGTTGATGGGTCAAAAAGACCTATCTGGTCGACTGGCAAGGTGGAGTTTAAAGTTGCAAGCCTATAATTTTGATATCCAGCACCGTAAAGGCACCCAAAATGTAGTGCCGGACACTTTATCCAGGGCTGACATGAACGAGCTGCTAGTAAGTGACAGAGTCCTTGATGTTGATGTCAACTCATCATGCTTCAAATCAACAGAATACCAAGAAATTGTGGACACCGTGACTGCAAACAAAGACAAACTACCCGAACTGTGCGTATCAGACGGGTATGTTTATAGACGGACGCAATTCGACAAGGGGGAAGGGCTTCAAGGAGACCATGCCTGGAAGCTCTGGGTACCGACTGAACTTCGTTCAGGGTTGGTGGAAGCGTCGCATTGCTCGCCTTCGGCAGGTCATGGGGGGATTCACAAGACCCTAGCACGTATCCGCGAAAGGTATTATTGGCCCGGTCTTGTGGCAGACGTACAAAACTATGTCAAAAGCTGTGATATCTGTAAAGGCAATAAAACTCAAAATGCTTTCCATAAACCAATGATGGGAAAGCAACATATTACTGAACGCCCTTTTCAACGTTTAATAATGATAACCCGAAACTTGCCCCAAAACAAGTAAAATGTGTTGTATTAAAAGTAATTGGCAACTCTATGTATGAACTCGGCGATGTTAATGGAAAGAAAATCGGGGTATACCATGCTAAGGACATATTTGTGGCATGAACGTATTATGTGTTGAATGTTGCATGTTGCATGTTATTTATTACTTACCTATGTACCTGAAAGCTTGACCTTAGAAAATTGACATAGACATTTTTGTTTTTTTTTTGTAATTATTTATGCAATTATTTTAGGTTTTATTGACCTACTAATGTAATTATACAAATTGGACTTGACATTTTTTTAATTATACACTCCCGACTTGATTATACATTTAGATTTATACACATGCAACTTGACTAATTTTTCTTCAATTAGATTAACCTGTGATATAGGATTAAGAGGCTCATCTGTGATAACCTAGGTTAAGTTTTGCTTTAAACCCCAGTGATATTAGATTTAGTTTTGATGGTTTATTTAAATTTTGTGTGGTAATGAATGTTAAGTGTAATAGATGTTGCAGAAAGAGGTTTGACAAGAAGCGAACTTGAAGCCCGGCATTAGATCGTGGGTCGAGGCCACACGTTAGCCCAGGACTTACAAACCAACCCAAGGCTGCGTTATGAATTCCTTTTACGCACACGCTCCATGATGCAGGCACCATCGGCGGATGCGAGCCTGTAACGACAGCCTTTGAAGATTTCTCTGACTACGCGCAAGCGGGTATATGAACGGATGTATGTATAGGCAACCGCTAACCAAACTCCCTTATTCGTTTTTTACGATATTAGCATAGCGGATGGTTATTGGTGTGAGTGGGTTAAATGTTGCTTATACATAAGTACATATACTTGCCGCTTAAGGGTCGAACGCGGATTGGTTTGACCATAGGCAGGCAGGCGATTCGAGCCTTACGGTTTCGGAAATGCCGCAAAGATTAATGGTATAAAAGGAGATTCCGCTGATCGACGGATCAAAATTTGAAAAGTCGCGGTCTTATAAGTGCCAAAGTGCTTGTGGAAAAATCAAAGTTATGTTTAAAGTGCGTTGAATCCACCTTAAAGTGTAGGTGCGCGGGTGAAAAAAAAAAAGTATATTTTTATAAAGTGCGGTTTCCACGCTTAAGTTAACGCGAGCGTAAATAAAGTGTGAAGTTCCTGAAATCTAGGAATCCTTCCGAGGATCCTAGCCAGCGCCAGGAGAACCGCCACCCAAGGCGTGAAAAGTTCTTTACAAGAATTCATCAGTCACCGCTCACGAAGCCTACCGGAAGCCGCGACATTTTTGCCACTTACACCCACACACGAATCTACACATCAACAAAATCTACGAAACCACATATAAAAATCTAAATCGAAAACAACATAAATTTGAGATATCGGAGGGAAAAGTCAGCATTTGGGCCAAAACCAAATTCGGAAAGCAGGCCAAAACTTAAATTCACACGCACACACCCACACTCACACAATAAAACACGAGGAAGTCCCCAAATCCAACACGAACATCAAACATTTTCATCGGACCGGCAAACAAGGGTAGAACACAACATTTTTACGGCACAACACAATAGCAACATTATTCTTTGCCACAGCAACATCCGAAGTGTTGAGAAACATTAAGTGGCGCAACCAAATACGTCTCAGCAACATCAGCACACTTTGGCAACATTCCGTATCAACAGTCTCAGCAACATCAAAACACAACACTAACACAATCACACAGAAGAGCGAGAAGAGCGGCTCACCAACTCTAGTTTTAATTTTTAACACTACCCCTATCACACATACCATTATTACATATTAGGGTGTAACACCCAACATTTTTTTTTTGGAACTTGTAAATTTACTTTTGAAATTTTATCTTTGAATTTTTTTATTGTGAACTCCTTGATTTTTTTCTATTTTTAATTATTTATAATAGTAATGTAATATTTAGTTAGTATAAGTTTTATTGGATCAAAGCACATTTTTCTTACC
The DNA here is from genome assembly GCA_951509765.1 of Sphenella marginata. Lineage (NCBI taxonomy): Eukaryota > Metazoa > Arthropoda > Insecta > Diptera > Tephritidae > Sphenella > Sphenella marginata. Next base: position 81,198,193 of record OX608080.1, on the reverse strand, counting down.
TTTAGTTTTCTTTCGGTAAGAAAAGTTGAAACATTTTTATTGAATTATATTTTTTTATTTGTCATTTTTTTGGAATAGTTTTTTTACTTTCACTTTCAAATTTTTGAATTACGTTTTTTTCTTTATCTTTTCATTTTCATTTTTTTTTATTTTTTTAGATTTTTTTTGTCACTTTTCACTTTTCATTTACGCATAATTTTAAAAACACTTTTTTTGTTTCGAAGCCGCGAGGTTATTTAGCCACAAATTATACATAAAAAGAAAAAAAATATATCCGCGTTAACTTTTTTTTACATATTCATTACTTTTTATTGAACTTTACTTTATCAAAAATTTATTTCATTTTGCATATGCATAAAGTAATGCACATGCACCGAGACGCGTAACAAAACTAAAAACCCAAAAGACAGTAGTTAGTCAAATTAACTTTGACCAATATCAAGCGGTCAAAGACCTATAACTGCACCACTGTCTTTTGTATAGCGTACATACATATGTTGTTTGTTTTTTTCGTTTCCCTTATTTTCAGCTCTCTGACTTTGGTACCAAATTCTGGCTGCTGTACGAGGTGAGTTTTTCTACGAAAACAACAATTCACATGCGCACACTGTACATATATACCTATATAGTTAGAGATTAGTAGAGAGAGAAACACACTCTTACACCTTTTTGGTCAAATTCATAGTATAATTGAGATCAGTTTGTTGAGAGGGAAAGATAATTTTGTTTTGAGAGTTGAATTAACTTTCATATATACATACATATTTTTTTTATCTACATTTGTTTTTTTATCTACTTTTTTTCCTCTTTCGACTTTGCGAGATTGAGTGCATAGTCATACATATATATATATTAGCTTAGCACGTATATTGAATAAGATCACATTAGACTGGTCATAAAATATTTCGAATTTTTATATAGATGTATTTTAGTTACGTTAATAAAAATTGTTAATAATTTTCATTATAAAATTTTTGAAGAAAATTTCTTTGAGGTTTATGGGTTGAGGATTAACTTTTTTTAGATAATCGAGTCAACAAATATGTCTGACTAAAGACAGTTAGTTGTTGGTGCAGGTGTTGCCCTCGTGGCAACTGTTGGTAAGTGGTGGTAGTTGAGGAAAGGTATGTGACAAACGTAAGTACTCAAGACGGACATTAGTCAGGAAAAAGGGGACTCTACTCGGTAAGCGGAGTCATAGTAGAGTCCAAAGGCTGTTCACATCTCGTGAACAGGAGGGGTGGGAAGGCTCCACCTGACTCGGACAGGTTTTCTCCCGCTTTCCTTTATTTTGTCTTCTTCCTTTTTTTTTGCATTCTTTCCACAGGCATGAATCCTAATTTTGCTATGCAACTGTTGGGAAAGGAGAAGTGGCAAGAACCGCGCCTCAACGCCGACGAGCCTCAGCTGGGCTACCACCATGCCAACCCGCCACTCCTCCTCTCCCGTACCAGGCAGTTACGTAACAGAATTTCGATCGTTTCAACTGTTCACAGTAGTACATCTTTTATCAACTGTGATTAAAAAAATAAATCATCTAAACAAACAAAATAAATTACCGATCAAATATATGAACAAAATTGATAAAGAAAAGAAAAATATGACTACGACAGAGTTATGGTTCAAAGATTCATCGGATGATGAAGAAAGCGTACTAGAACTAGCAAGAAACACAGAAAGCGATTAAGAGATGCATCCAATCCTTTGGAGATGAATTTCACTGCGTAAGTGTACATTTACAAACGTGTTATTTAATGATTGATAATAAGAAAGCTTTTAAACAGATTTATAATAAATTTTTTGCAGCCTGGGATATTGAATAAACACCTCTTGCTAAGCTCGGATTTTGGTGCATTAGAGAAACCAACGTTTCCAGCTGTTGTTTTGTGCTGACGACCTTAGACCTACATCAAATTAATGCAAATAGATTAAAATTAGTACTATAAATCAAAAAAGTAGAAGAAATATACGTGCTACTAAACATAGACAAAATTTTGAGCATTTCATTTCTTAAAATTGGGTACTTTTCTCTGCTTACTTGTTTCCAAAAATCAACGCATTTTAATTGTGATTCCTTAAGGAATGAGTCTGATTATAAATGACATAGTTCCATTTGGAACTGAGGATTTTGTAATTGTATGTCACAAGTCATGGGACTGTAGAAAATGGATATATTTTTTTTAATTTCATCGAAGTCTTTGAACCGACTTTGGAAATTAGTTTTCAAGTCTTTTAAACTATTTCTAAGGTAGCTGAAATCAAAGTCGACATCTTTAAACTCGTTAAGTACTATTTTTAAGCAAGGAAAGTGAAACAGCTTCCCTATGCATAGGTCGGGTAAAAATATATAAATTTTTTTTTATAAAACCAGCTACTAAGTCCACTATCTCAAATATGGACTTATTCTTCCCTTGCAACGATAAATTTAAAATGTTTAGGTGATTTCTAATATCAGCCAAAAATGCCAAGTCAAACTTAAAATTTTGATTAGATACCGCTTCTAATAACTCCTTGTCTTTAAAATATTCCTTTATAAAATCTGCTATCTCATTCCTTATTTCAAAAAAACGATGTAGGCATTTGCCTCTACTAAGCCACCTAACCTGTGTGTACATGATTAAATCGCCATATTGGCATTGACATTCTTCTAGAAAATTTTTAAACTTTCTATGAGTGAGTGCGTTATGTGCTCCTCTCACATTTTTTAAAATTTTTACTACTACATCCATAGTTTTAGTGGCGTGGTTCCATTATGCACATAAGTTTTCTTGGTGAATTATGCAATGATAGGCATGAATTCCTCTTTTATAAAATTGGCCAATAACACCATTATTTTTTCCAACCATGACTGGTGCTCCATCTGTACATATGGACGATAGTTTTTTAAAATAAAGTTGATCTTCGAATTTTATGTTTATTGCATTGAAAATATCGATTCCTCTGGTATTTTGTAAAAGTGGAACGATACCAAATATATCCTCACTAATGGCAAAATCATCATCAATAAAGCGTATTCCTAAGCGTATATGAGACCAGTGTTAGTCAAAGTATGTATTATACTCAAATAATCAGCATTCATGCTTTTGTTTTACCTTACAGCTAATAGGTAAGATGCTGTGAGGTAGAACAGCTGGCCATATCTGATATGGCTGATATCTGATATCTGATATGTCGCAAGATTCAAAGTTTATTTATTTAACAGTAGTACTTAGAGACTAATTACTAGCTTAATGCAATGAATAAGTTTAATTTAAAGATATAAATACTAGCATTGAAATCTATTAAATGTGCACACTTATAACAAAGACGTATACATCGCGAAATCGGTTCATTATAACCATAATTAGTCCTTTGTGACGTTCCAATAAGTAATAAATTATTCCTTAATTCACGTGACATGGTATTGAAATTTATTAAACTGAGAAGTTCATCACAGCCAATTCTTCGGTTCACTAAGTTATATGCAAACATTAACGAAAAATATGTTCTGCGATCTTCCAAGGATTGCAAGCCAAGAAGTTTTCGCCTGCTGTCGTACGACGGCATATCGCAGGGCCAAGGGTAAAGCTTCTTTGAACTCGTTCAACTTTGCTGATGTAAGATGGATAGTATGGACTCCACACAACACAACAATAGTCCAGGTGACTCCTTACTAAAGAGATGTATAGAGACTTCAATGTACATGGATCCTTAAACTCTTTCGAATTCCTTCTAATGAAACCCATCATGGAACGCGATTTTGAAATAACAACATCAACATGTCTACTGAATGTCAGTTTCATATCGAAAATCACTCCGAGATCTTTAATCTCCTCCAAACGGTTTAAGTTTAAGTTATTTATTGACGTAAAAGGACTAAGTGTTTTAGAGTAAGAAACCACATTGCATTTGCTCGTATTAAGAAACAGATTATTTGCAGAACACCACCGCTGAAATATCTCAAGGTCAGATTGTAAATTTTGACAATCACTTACACTACAAATCTTCATATAAAGTTTAACATCATATAAAAAGTATGGAAAGCAAAGGTCCACAATGAGTACCTTGAGGGATTCCAGACCAAGCATTAACAACTCTGTCAGATTTAGTTGGGCTAATCGCAACTAAAAGCTTTCTACTGCTATTGAAAAATAACTGTATTCATCTAGTCGCTCTCTTAATCTATTGTTTAGGTATTGGTGGAGATCTTCAACACGACGAGTTACTGTGGAGCGAGACAATTTTACACCATCAATTTCCATCGCCATTGCAACCCCATTTCCCCAAAACATTTTAGCATCCCCTGGCAAATCTCCTTTATGGGAGCTCTTTGTTAAAAGTAAGCTTACCATGTACGAAGCGCCGGTAATAATTGTATTTAAATAGCTAAATTTCCTTGGAGAGCCTTCTTCTTCTATGAAATCGAGTATTTTTTTGGCGTCATATTCATAAAATTATCGTTTTAAGGCTTTTAACTTCTCTAGTTTTTCCTCTCCTTGTAACCCTTGTGAAAAATCTTGGTGGCAGGTTACAAAATGTCGTTCCAGCTGATATTTTGCCATTTTCTTTAGTATTATAAAACACAGCATACATTGCGCTTCGCTCTTAAAGTTTTCCGAAAAAAAAAAATGACTCTCCCAATCTTTATTAAAAGACATTATTATAAGATTTTTTTCAATTGATTCCGATAACACCAAAAACTATGAAACACAATTTTACATTTAAATTTTTTCTCAGCTATCATATTTTTTAAAAACTTTCTCATGGATTTTTTGTTAGTGTACATTTCTACTATATCATACCAAAGTGTCCGATCTCCAGGTAGGGCTAATACTTTGCCCTTTCATATGAAACTAAGGCACTTTATATTTGACTAGTATAACCGGTGGTCGAAAATCGACCACCTTAAATTAGTATCACTTATTAAATCCTATGTTCACCACTGCCATCAGCGACATCTACAACCCAGTAGATAAAGTCTCTGATTCACAATGGCGTTGCAGTACAAATTGATTTTTTTGTGCATTCACAATGGTTTATTTAAACAAATTAATTTTTATAAAATATGCTTAAACAAAAGCACTGCTGTAAATAATATATATTTTCGCATGTAGAGGTAACCCACACCTCTAAAACGATACCTTACTTATTAATATTGGTTCGAAATGAGAGCAGAAAATTAGGAGCAAACACAAAAAGACCTTACAGAAATAATATATATGATGATAGTATATGACATTTTTTTGTATTTAATCTAGAATTTTTAAATTTAAATTTTTATCTATAAATATATGTATGTAGACATATCGCACACTAAATCAAAAAGAGTCACAACTCAAAATCCGAGTAACTTTCAGTTAATTGCTTCTGGATCGCACAAAAGTGATTTGATTTTTAAAAACTTGACATCACTGTGCTCTTTAAAGAGTAACGATAATAGTCAAAAAGAAAAATATTGTATGTACTGGCTGCACTACTTTTTATTAGGCAATCTATGCCAAGAAAGCGACCTAAAAAAATTTTGAGTTGTGACTGTTTTTGATTTGGGGTGCGGTATGTTCATACATATGTATACAAATTTAAGGCATGGGTACTTGTCGATTAAATGCATATATTTCAGAATACCGAATTTCTCTTTCAACCAAGCATATTTTCAGCTAAATTTTTTTTGAACCAAATACCTATATGTTTACTTAAATTCTATTCTAGATGGTATATGCATAGCTGCCCTTTAAAAGTTACGGTCCCATGTCTTCCCTTTTTGTTGAATAAGATAGATACGATTACACCTGAATTGAGAAATTGAATCTGAAAAGTAATTTTTTTCAGTGCTTCAATATTTTTCAAAATTGTTTCCTTGTCAATTTGTTAGTGTAAATTTTCATTTCTTACGGAAGTGTCTGAGCTTCTTACCAAAGGATTTTTGATTTGCACTTTCATAAGAAACTCAGGCACTTTCATTTGAATTGAATTTTTATGTGAGGGCAAATGGGAGTGGTTTGAATTTTTTTTTTTAATTCAAAGTGTAAATTTGTGTCTGTGCCTATATTTCAGAGCAAAACAAAAACAAAATTTCTTCAAGGGCATAGGGCCTGCGCATCACTGATCAAGACTGACAATTTATCAAGAACACAGAATCGGGGGGTGCAACTGCATCATCAACATGTTTTACTTTTACCACTTACTCTGGTGAAATACTTTTGAAAATGCCATTTTTGCTGCTCATACACAGTGGTGTTAAAGAAAATTAAAAAACAGAAGAAACTTTTCGAGTACGCAGTTCGTAGTTACCGTTGATTTTTGGCGTCTTTTTTTTTAAGGTAAATCAGTTATATTTTCATTTTAAATACGGTTTGAAATCAAGTTTGGAGAAAAAGAAAAGCTTGTAGATTATGACCAGATTACTTCGACCTCCATAATTCGGCAAATAAATGTAAGTCGGAAATTATTAAATTAAATAAGTACCTGTATTTGTTCAAAAACTTACGGAAACTCATGTATTAAAAATTATAATACATACTAGCAGACCCGGCAGACGTTGTTCTGCCTGACCAGTGACTTCCCTAGAAATACATTTTCAACTATTTTTCTATTAATTTTTAACATTCCATTTATTGCAGTGCTTTAGTATATGCAAAGTTTCCGGTTTTAACGTATTTGGTATAAACAAATAAATTTGTTGGATGTCCAACTTAAAAAACGAATCTTTTGAACTCAATGGCTATGACACAAACCATTATGCGCTGCTGAGCAGATGTGTAGTTAGTATTTATTTAATTATATCCTATATCTACCACTTAACGCCACTTTTATGATTTTATGGAAATCCTATAATACTCTGGATATGTATAAACGGCAATAACAAACAAAAAATTAAGTGCTTTGATTAAGATTTAAGAACGTTAAAATGTCACTAAAGCAAATACATTCAGGGATATAACGAATTGAAATATTACTTAGCTGTGGTCTTAGAACTGACCACTTTTCCAAAAAATTTACAAATGTATGTATGTCGTACCCCACGAAGATTTTCACGTATTGGAAAAGTTTAAAACAGATCAACCATAAACTTTGGACATTATGGAAGTACAAACAAAGTACTGAATACAAAAAATGTGGGCGTGGCACCGCCCACTTTTCCAAAATTACATAAATCTTGAAAATCCGGAAATATTTCCCAAAATTTTCCCTCACACAAACCTTCTCTTATGCTATGTTTCCACCAAACCAAACACCGTGTTTAAAAGGGTTTGGGTTATGTAGAAATGTCAAGTTTTCCACTGATAGTTTGCCGGAAAATGGGTTTACACCCACTAAACAATTTATTATGATCGTCGTTCCGATTTAGTGGGTGTAAACCTATTTTCCGGTAAACTCTCAGTAGAAAAACTTGACATTTCTACATAACCATTTCTACATAACCCAAACCCTTTTAAACGCGGTGTTTGGTTTGGTGGAAACACCGCGTTACCAATTACGAAGAACTGAAAAAAAACTTGAGTCAAATCTGTCCAGCCGTTCTCATTTTTTTCCTATCATTTTTGAATTGATTAATATGAAATAAGAAATTAATAATATAATTATGTGATAATACTTACATGTACATATGTATATATTTTAATTAAATATTTTTGAACAATGAAGCAATTGTATAAAATACGAATAACGGGGTTTCACAAAATGCGTTCACTACAAAATATGTACATATGTACTATATGGATTTGATTTTTACTTATCCCTCAGCAACACGAAAACGTACATATGTACATATGAATGTTAATTTTGTTTTTATTTAAAGCAGGGGTGGGCAGCTTCGGCAGAGCTCTTTGGTAGTATGTGTGTAATTAATGTCACTGTGTGAGTGCGAACAAGTCAAAAAGTATGATGCAACAGGTTGCTCAAACGACATGCTGTGAAGCCTCGATATGGAGCGTAAACGAAAAGAAACAATGACTTTTAGCATTCATTAGAAGATATTGTTATTTTAGCAAAAACGGATCAAAAGATCTTTTATTTTAATAAATGAAGTAAAAAAATACTAAAACTGCATAGTATGCAAATTATGCATTCCATTCTGGATTTCAATTCCAAAGTACATATGTCGTCGAAACATTTTGCTTTGTAAAATTTATTACATATGTGTCAAAGCAGCAGTTACCTTATTTATACGTATAAAAACCGATTGCAGAAATAAAAAGATCAGCCCCGAATTAGTTATTCTGCATTAAAACCTGAAAATGGTAAATTTTCACATACGACGTTCGTTTTCTGGGGCGTCGATATATCTATTTTACTTTTTTGGCTTTCAGAGCTCTTTGTGCTGGAGGTTGATAATATTCAGCCGTATTATTTTGAAATTATCCGGGGAATACTATATGTAGGTCATACAACTGGTTGGTTCGAACATGCATCACTCATTCAGTGCTGCCACACCCTACTAAAAAAAATAATAATATATCTTGTAAAATACCCTATGTACATTATGGTGATTTAAAGGTTTGATTCACAAAAAATAAACAATATGAAAAATGGAAAGCATATGTAAAGGATGAAGGTGGGGCGCCGGGAAGATGGATTCGGAGCTTAAATGACCGTGGAGAGTAAAATTTTATAAATGCAGACAAGTAAATGTTTAGGCAGGACAACTTCTGCCGGGTTTGCTAGTTAGATATAAAGAAATAATTTTTTTTTCTCCATAGGGCCACCCTAAATTTGAGGAAAATGTGCCACGCCTTCCCCTTAATATAACTGTCCAAGACTATGGGAATGTCTTACATACATACAAAGGAATAATTTTAGGGGGAGTTACACTTTTTGAAACAACTTTTTTTTCCCATACAAAAAATGTCCACTCTAATATACACGTTAAAGCTGGTACATTTCTAGGAGTTGTAAGAATCTCGAATATCACTGGCGGAAAACGTAGTATTTTTCCACATTCAAAACATATTGTTTTCATATCATAACTTCTTTTTGCTAAAAACATATCCAAACTTATACTGAAATTCGGCGAGGAAAAGTATATTTTTTGATCTGAATCAATACAGACGGCAGCACTGATAAAGTTTGAATCGTGTTTCAAACAATTGGGTTAATGTTCGACACAACTTAAAGAAGCGTCGAACATCTCGTATATGTATACACGACGTCGAACCGCGGGCAAAGCTGCCCAGGCCTGATTTAAAGCGTCATACATACATACATATGTATGTATGTACGAAGCGAAGTACCGCTACCGAGCGCTCGCTTAACTTAAATCGATTCATTTGGTTGACAGCGAACAAACACACAAACAGCTTTTTTTAGAAAAGGTGCTCCTATTGTTTAAACAATTTTGGTTAAATAATATATGAATCAACTATTTTTTTTGATGCAGAACGAAAGTAAATATTTCAAAGTTTAACTTCAAGTAAGTTTCATTCTAATCGGTGGATCCGTTTATGATTTGTGGCTGTGTAAACTAAAAAATTTATGGTTTTTTACCGATTTCCACTCCCCCTTGAGATATAAGGTATCCTATCTTTCAAGTTGGATCAAACTGTAGATGCTGTGCAAATTTCATTAAAATCGGTTGAGTAGTTTAGGAGCTCACCCTGATTGAACATGTGACACGTGATTTTTATATATTAAGATTTACTTTGCTTTCGTATGCCAAGTTTTTGTGTGTCATTCAGCCGGCTGTTCGCGACGGTATTGCCAGCAGAATAACAACATAAAGTTGAGAGTTTTAACACTATAAAATATTGTGGGTTTATCGGCTTTTCGGCGGAGCTACACTGTAGTCGCCGGAACCAATTGATGGAGAAGGTTATTAAATCTTCCCCCGCATTTTACGCATTTCAGAGCTGCGTTGCGACGAACAGCTTTTTCTTAACGTATACAAATTTTTGCAACTCTCCCCTTTTCCATTTCCACAGTGGCATCTCCAGCTCCACTTTTGAACAAAGAGCAACAATCAACACTTTTTGTGGACCAACAATTTTTTTATTTTCTAGAAAAAACTTCTGAAAAAAGGGTAGACAAAAAACTGTTTCCAGGACCTTTTAGCCAATTTAAAATTTTTTTTAAATAACTTTTGCACAGAGGGTTGACAAACGAAACATTTTCCTGGACAAACGAATGAAGGTTTTTTTTCATGGACAAACGATTGGTGTGTCTTGTTTTTATTTACTCTCATTTGGAGGTGCCGAATTCACAGAGCTCATATATTTATACGCATATTGTCACATGGGAAGCGAATGAAAATTTTGTCGAATTTAGCCGTCTCGAATTGCGGCATGCGACTCTAAGGCGAATTCGCCAAAAAGTGGCGAATGAGTGACGAAAATGAACTTTTCGAATTGCCAGTAGTGAAAAACTTAGATTCGCTTCGCAAAATGTGTTAAAATTTGACGAATGCTTATTTCATTCGCATTTGAGAAAAAGAAGGGACAAGTTTTGAGTTTATTCATATATTTTGATAGAAAAAAGTATTTTACATAAAACTGAGTAAACAACTTTTGTGTGTGTGTTTTTAATTAAATTAAATGATAGCTCCTCTAGGTCAATGTGGGTAGGCGATGGCACTATAAAAAAAGATGATTACTACTGACAAGCTCCGGGTCAACGTTCGGTGCAGATGCAACAAACTCCTCATAAGTAAGTGAAGTCCATTGTACAAGACTGCATGAGGGGCGAGTAGTGGGTAAAAATTCTTCTTTCAAATATATGTAAATCAATTTAGTTGCATTTTAATTGCACAAATAAATAAATAAGAACATATGCAATTGACAGAAACGTCAAATTTGGATGAACTTTATGAATTTGTTTGAATGGCAACATAACATGACAGGCGAAAAAGTTCATTCGACACTCACAATGCAAATTTAAGGTGAGTTCGCCAATCTGTTCGACTCGCTATTCGCTTCGCAACTGACAATATGCGTATTATTGTCCGTTACAAATCACCATAGCCTGTTCGCTACAATTTTGTGTAAGGTTTTTGCGAGAGCTGGATTCAGTCATGTTGCTCTGTACAAGTGAACCGGACGTTTATGGGTGAACTGAGGTTTAAGAATGGGAACTATTGTACTCGCTCTACACATTTTGGAAGATGTAATTATATAGCTAGGTTAAACGCATTTTTGCCATGGCCGTCAGTTGGTTGGTTCAGTTTTTTAAGTACATGAAGGTCGACGTAGATCCGTTATCAAGTATTGTCGAGTTATAGATAGGCAGATACTAATCTGTTCAGATTTTAGGATTAGGCAAGTCTGTTTAGATCATAAGATAATTAAACACAGCTTCGTGAATGTAAAAAAAAGAAAGAAAAAAGGAAGATGACTTCACCTCCTGTGGATTAGCAAAAGCCGAACGTTGTGTTTAATTAACCGAATTATCAGTAATCATCAGATTCTAAAGAGGAAAATTATCCAAAATTAAAATATGATAATTCGAAAAACTATACTTACATTAACTACTTCTGTAGGCTGATCGCTGTCTACTACAAGCACCTCTGTTGTGGATTCACACATCGGTACTGTATCCATTACAATTCTGGCGTATATGAACTCCAACACTAAGCCCTTCGTTAGCTTTAATATGTTTTTTTGTTTTTAGTATTTATGTACATTTGATAAAAGTGCAGTTTGAGGGATCCCCTTCTTATTCTCTTAAACTCCTAAATGAAGGACCGGGCGACACGGATTATAGGCAAACGATGATAAGTCTAATAAAAAGTTTTCTAAGTGGTTGCATTTGTTATGCAGCTTTCACACTTTCCAAAGCATAATTTAATATTAATATTTATAGTGAGAGTATAAAGTTCGGTTAAAGAAGTGTACACGAGAAAAAAAAATTTTTGAGGAGTCAAAAAACGGTAACCGTTTTGGTATTTGCTTTCTTAAGGAGACAACTGCCACACAGATAGCTAAGACTCTGTTAGCTTTACCCTTTTCAATTTTGGCACTTGCTGTTACCAACAACGGAGACAGGGTCAAATATTTACTGGCGTGCCTAAATGTCAGAGGAATTAATGTCAGTGACATTAGTTCTCTTTGCAAAAGCGAATTAATGCCATTGACACTAATTTCTCTGACATTATCTGACGTGACCTAAAAACTACAAGGCAAAGTTAAAGAGATGTAAAGCTCGTATAGAGGAGTATAATCACGAATTGATTTACTCCTGGTCAGTCGAATGTCGTGGCGGACGATCCATCAAGAATGCCTCGTCAAACAAATCATTTAATGGAATCATCTGAAACAGACGGGGGACAAACGGATATTTGAAGCATGGAAGGAACTGTTCACAGTGCTGATCACACGCCACAGACATCATCCCTCACGTCGAAAGCCCTCTGAATGTCTTTCGTACCTAGAACACTTTCTTTTATATAGGCTGAGAATAACGCCGAGGGTAGTAGAGGATGTGGCAAACGAAGAACGGGTACTTCAAATCATAGAGAAAGAACACAAAAGAGCTCATAGGAACCCCAGGGAAAACAAAGAACAAATCCTTGAAGGCCACAGGTAAAACAGTACGCCGCAGCCTGTGAAATCATGAAGGCCAATAAACACGATAGGTATCCCTCCCTACTACCTTTGAAAGATACACTTATCCCCAAATATTCGTGTGAAATTGTACATGTGGACATCTTTGAAATCCAAGGTGAACATTTTATATCCTGCATAGAAACATTTTCCAAATTTTCGAAGCTTTTTCACATAAAAAAACGTTCAGCGGCTACCCTTCGTTCCAAACTAACAATGGTGATACACTATTTCACGACCCCTAAAATGAGTCTAACTGATAACGAAAGAGTTTTCATGACATCCTTGGTGTGCAAATAAGTTAGGGTTTAGGAATAAAACTGTATCAGACACCTATCCAAAGAAGTGAAGTAAACGGACAGATTGAAAAATTCCACTCAACTATTATAGAAATTTACAGGTGTCGAAAACTGAAATTCCTAATACCAGACCAAAGGTGTTGGTCAACATAGCCATGGATCGATACAACACAACAATCCATTCGGTAACGAAAAGGAAGCCTAGCGATATCTTTTTCAATATGACCGAAAGAGTAAACTAAAAAATGTTGACCGACTTCAAAAGTAGGGTTCACAAGGAAATTGAGGAGCAAATAAGGAAAAATCAGGAACTCATGAATCTAAGAGTGAATAGGTAAAGGAAGAGGCCTAAGATGTTCAAGACAGGGGATGAAATTTATGTAAGTGACAAGCAAATCAAAGGAAAGCAGAAAGCTCTTTATAAAAAGGAAATTGTAGGCAAAAAATTACCGGGTAACAGTGGTAACGGGCACTGGGAAAAAAATCCACAAGGCACAAAAAAAAATAAGGTAAAATAAAGTACAAATAAAAAGTTGGCCAAGCATATCAAACATAAGCAAAAGATGCCCAAAGAATAAGAAAGAAAAAAGGGACATGTAACTAAGCCTAGAAAGATTGTTTTCTTTTAACGCAAAAAGAGGCGAAAAATGCCCAAAAAATTAAAAAGAGGCATTTGCTAAGCCCAAAATAATTTTTTTTTTCCAAAAAAATAATAAACATAGGCTAAAGGAAATTTATTTTTTTTCATAGTCAAAGTTATAAAAAAAAATTAAAACAACAAAAACATGAAAAAATATTATTATAATAGTACTAGTAGCTATAGATTATTATAAGATTGATTCGAAAAGGCGAAAGGATATGCACAAAAGTTAAAAATATTCAAGATTTTTCAAAAAAAATTTAATAAAATAAAATAAAAAATTAAAATTTATTTAAAAAATGTTCAGCCTTCTTTCCCTTAGCCTTTGAACATAAAAATCGCTGATTAAAAGTTAAAAACAATATTCTAAACAAATCTTTTTTCCTTAACAAACAGTTTAATACTAGCTACCGGCGGGTGCAGCCTAAATACACTGGTTTACAGCCAAAATGCACCAGAGACGCCATAGTGAAATTCCTATGTAAAATCACCTCCTAATTCCGAAAATCAAGGTTATTTTTACTTGAATGGTACCGTTTTTGAGATATTTACGATTTACCGTTATTTCAAAAAACAAAAAAGATGGCTCCACTTAATCGTGTATATCTCAAGAACAAACTGAGCTCTTCCAAAACGGTTTGAAAAATTTTAAAGCTTATAAAATTTACTATAATCAGTACATACAATACTTTTTGCTAGGTCCTGCAGATTCAAACATAGTGAACAATCATTACGGATTTTTAAAATTTTTTTTGTAAAAATATAAAAAAATTTGTACTTTGCGAGGAAGCATCCCGAAACCTTTTTGTTTTTTTGCAGATATTTTTTCCCCCCTCTAAGCTCTGTTTTATAAAAAAAAAAAACAAGCTATCAGTGAACAAAATCGATGAACTAATACAAAAGTTATAAGCATTCAAGTAAATATATCCATTTAATGCTTAAGTACCCTACTGGTACATATGTGTTAGTAGTCGTATATCAGTTAGTTAGTTAGCAGGTAGATTTTCGAAAAGTTATTAGATACAAAAAGCTGCTAGTGTCGTTTTCTCAAACCTAGGTACATTTTAAACAAGAGCATATTTTTGAGGCAGGTAGTGTTTTCTTTGTAGAACTAGGGAACCTTTTTGTTTAGGTAGGCTTGAATTTTTACTGGATCTAAGTATAAATAAGAGTACATGCGCCTTGTTCCTTCATAATATCTGCAAGGCTCGCCGGATACTGGTCAGTTTATAATTGCAGTTTATAACCCGTCATTTACTTAAAAATAAAAAATGAATAAAAGGGCGCGAGAGTTTGAGTGTACATACTATAAGTGTTTTGGAATTGAGCCTAAAAACAATGGAAAACCATGGACACCGAACACTTTGTGCACCACATGCCGAGTCGAATTGATTTCTTCGGAAACCGGAACAAAAAGGTACGTTATAAAAATTAGGAATTTGTTCCCTTTTAATGCATAGCTGACTAATTTCTGAAACTATCTATTTAGGCGACGTGTGAAATTTATTACACCAATGAAGTGGAGGGAACCAACTTGCCATTCAACGGACTGCTATATTTGTACTACAAAAGTACTTGGGGTTGGAAAGTCCAGAAAAGTAACCTATGCGAGCGTATCTACAGTGTCATTACCAGAACTAATTTCAACAGAAGCGACATTGCCAGAATCAAATTTAACTTTAGTTCTGCCTCCAGTTTCATTGTCAACAGTAGTATCTGATTACGCGGCATCATGTTGTACTGAATTTCAAACGGAAAACGAAAGAAATTCTTTGTCACAAGCACAACTCAATGATTGGATAAGGAATTTGGAATTGTCAAAGGAAAAGGCCGAACTACACGCCTCTCGAATGCAACAATTTAAATTTGTTTCATCCGATGTTAAGGTAACATATTATAGAACTCGTCACGAAGAATTTTCCAAGTACTATACGAAGGAGGACAGTGTTTGTTACTTCAAACACATTGCTGGTCTATTCAAACAATTTGGTGAACCATATGATTCAAAAGAGTGGCGATTGTTCATAGACGGCAATAAATTAAGTTTAAAGGCCGTATTATTGCATATTGGCATCCAAAAGCCATCTATCCCGATCGCGCATGCAGTAAATACGAAGGAAACATATGAGATAATGCAAAAATTGCTCAAGTTAATCAAATACGAAGAACATGATTGGAAAATATGTGCTGATCTTAAAGTCGTTGGAATGCTATGTGGTCTACAAAGTGGATACACAAAATACTGTTGCTTTCTATGCATATGGGATAGCCGAGGTCGTCAAGACCACTACATCATAAAGGATTGGCCAGAACGAATAGAGTTTCAAGTTGGGGTAGATAACATAAAATACTCTCCACTTATAAAGAAGGAAAAAATAATTCTACCTCCGCGATATGATAGTGAACGACTTAATCAAAAACTATGCGGAAATGGGTAAATAAAAAAACATATGTATTATTATAAATTATATATTACATAAATTTACATGAGAATATATAGCCATAAATCTGAATTCATCGTCCAGTTCCGAACAAACAAGAACGGGAAAAATATAAATAAAAAATTTGTTCTGAATTGAAAGATAAATCCAGCCTAAGAAAATTATATACTAATGGGTCACTTATGTATTTATCTAATTTACTTTTTTATTTTCTTTCAGGAGTAAATATGTCTTTAAAAATTCATATCTTACATAACTTTTTCAATTATAAAATAAGATCATAGAGTTAAGACAGAACCATATGTACAAATGCTATTATTTGTAGGGTACTTAAGTATTAAATGGATATATTTACTTGAATGCTTATAACTTTTGTATTAGTTCATCGATTTTGTTCACTGATAGCTTGTTTTTTTTGTAATAAAACAGAGCTTAGAGGGGGGAAAAAATATCTGCAAAAAAACAAAAAGTTTTCGAGATGCTTCCTCGCAAAGTACAAATTTTTTTATATTTTTACAAAAAAAATTTTAAAAATCCGTAATGATTGTTCACTATGTTTGAATCTGCAGGACCTAGCAAAAAGTGTTGTATGTACTGATTATAGTAAATTTTATAAGCTTTCAAATTTTTCAAACCGTTTTCGAATAGCTCAATTTGTTCTTGAGATATACACGATTAAGTGGAGCCATCTTTTTTGTTTTTTGAAATAACGGTAAATCGTAAATATCTCAAAAACGGTACCATTCAAGTAAAAATAACTTTGATTTTCGGAATTAGGAGGTGATTTTACATAGGAATTTCACTATGGCGTCTCTGGTGCAGAAAAAAAGTTGGAATTTGTGATCCAGTGATATTTACGATTATGACTCCCCTTTGGTGACTATTGAGCATGGACGTGGTTGGATCCTGAATGGACATTTCAGCCTGATTCACACAATTGACTTAAACTACTTTCACATAGCCCTGGAGGAACTGGGTGAATCAACAATGCAAGATGTACAAAATGAGGCAGTGCGTGCGGTGCTATACTTCCATCTACATAAATCAGAATCTACAAGCCTGCCAAATGATAAGTGATAGCGCAATATTTTTAACAAACTTTGAGGGCCGTGTTTAGGGGAAGAACTACCCGAAAGGCCATATGTCATCCTGCTTAATAGTGAGATAATAATGGTTGGTAATCAAGCCTTCATTGGCCTATCAGCATGCACAGCACACGCATTGCCTCCTGCATTAGTAAGCATCGACTACATCCACGAGCTCAGTTTAAACCATATTCGCCACTTGAAACAACATCCATTTCTTCCTAGTTGCGGATGTAGTTGCTCTACTAATCCTGATAACCATATGCTACAGAATGTGGAAGAAACTTACGACAACAATCAACTTCCCAAAACTGAATCACCCACTGCCTCAGGATCAGCCAACCGTCCTTACCACGGAAGAAAAATCTGTTCATCAGCGGGACGCAGCGGGGGGGGGGTTTAGTTATTAACTCTAGAAATAAGGCAAAATAATTGCCAGAACTCTAAGTCGGGGAAAAAGTGTTGCCAGAATTCGGCAAAGTTGATAAGGTGCAGCTCTGGCGATTTTGTTTGAAAGTTACTGAATGCTTAAAAAAACTTAATGCCGATTGCCAGAAGAGTAATTCAAGGCTAAGTATAGAAAAAACTATTACATATATAGGTAGATAGTCGACTAAAAATACACTTTCAAAATTTAAATAATAAGGTGCAGATTTGGCTATTCGTTCTTTTTATTTCTTATACATTAGCAAAGCTGCGCATTAATAGACAGAAATCAACTTGATGGTTAATTGCATAAAAAGAAGAATATATTGTCACAAATTGGTAATACAGAAAAAAATTTTTGCTTTTAAATTAATTTTAGGCAGGTTTGGCCACTTATGTGTACTTTTTAATTATAAAGTTATAAGGATTAGAAGACTTATTTTTATTTAACACATAAAAAACAATATACGTAATTGTAAAAGTAAAGTTTTTTTAACATTCGCAATCTGTTTCATCACTTTCATCGTCATCGCTGGAATTGTCAATATCTGAGTTATCATCTGAAAAAAAAAATTATATTTTTATAAATAACACTGTGCTACAGTGAAAATACACTCATCAAGCGACCTAGCTAAGATTGTTTATCTATTCAAGTGTAATACGAAACGGTATTTGAAGAATACCAATTTTTATTTTTTTGAAAAGGAGTGCAAGTTTTCACGTTAAGTAGCATAATCCAAAATCTAACATTCCCATTTCCAGGGGCACCTCCTGTAGGTTAAAAAATGGGCTTACTGTAAGGCGTTGGTCGGCAAACCTAACCCGTGCGGCTATTACGGTATTCACATATATTCTTACACTCTTCTGATGAGAGCGAAAAAGCACTTGCGGCACAGTGGTACGTACTGTCGCTTTGTTGATTGTTTTATGTGAAAGTAAATTATTCGCGATTTAAAATAAAAAGAAATAAAAGAGCAATTCTTAATAATTTTTCACTATGATACTTTCGCTAAAATAAATAGACAAGAAAACGAAGGCTAAGGGGGGAAATTCAAAGAAGGTAATCCCCTCAAAAAAATTATCTCTTTCCCCACCCTCATAAATGTCAAATCTTTATGGAAAATATTATAATGCCTCTTAATGTTATACTCATGGTTCACAATAGTAGCATAACATAAGAGGCGTTGCATTTTTCCAAAGGCATCGGAAATCATGAAAAAATGTTTGGCATTCATTTTAAGACGCGCATAAATAATGACACGAATATTCTATTCTTGGCACCACTGTAGCAAAGTTACTCTCGCATTTACCAACACATACTCAAAAACCGACCACTGCTGTAAGGACATCAATTATAATCATGCCTATTCCCATGTCCAAAGAAAAAAAAATTAACTTTATCGATTTCTTTTGAATCTACTAGTCTATTCAACACAAGGTTAAATCCGCAACTGTTTTCACGCGAATCGATTCGCACTCCCTCCGCAAAGCATCCGTCGGATACCGTAATAGGCATGATTAAACAACAAATAGTAATTTTTTAATGGTTTGATTCATAATATACATATATCGGGGCAGTGAAATAACGCCAGGGGAAATAAATCAAAATTCAAAAGGGAAATAACGCCCGCCGAAAAAAGGAAATTAGGCCCGCGGGCTTTGTTTCTTTTCTAAAAGGAAATAACGCCCGCGGGCATTATTTCTTTTCTGAAAGGAAATAGCGCCCGTCGAGGAAAGGAAATAACGCCCGCGGGCCTAATTTCCATTTTGAAAAATAATTTTACAGCGCCGGAGCAAGTTATGGGCACATCAAAGCTAACATTTTCACTTTGCAAATTATAACTATGTTTAGGAAGGACATCACCGTGGCGGTAGCCACGGCTATGGAACACCCGGAGTTGAAATGGCGTAGCCCAGGGTTATTTTTTGAGGCGCGGCCGAAGGCCGCCTACGCCGAAAGGTGTTCTGCACAGAAAAAACATGGATCGGGCCCCTAAATCAGGATTTGAACTAGGTCATTTTTTGGTTTTTTGTTAATAACTTTTCACTGAAATAAAATATTTATTTTCCGGTTTCGGATTCTTGTTACAGAGGTCAAAACGCGTCTTTTGATACCCCGATATTTTTGGACGTGTATTAGCAGTTACATACATACGGTCGTAAAGAATTATCTTAACTTTATTTTTTGATTATTTTTTATCAACTTAGGAAGGCCCTTCTTCGTTTTCCGTATGTAAGGAAAGTATGCGGAAGTACAAGCTGTGTTGGATCGCCTAAGGGTTATTTTTTATAAGCGCTACCTAATGCCGAGATAAAATGAAAAATAACGCTCGTTGCAAAAAAGAAATAACGCCCGCGGGCATTATTTCTTTTCTAAAATGAAATAGCGCCCGCGGGCATTATTTCTTTTCTAAAATGAAATAGCGCCCGTCGACAAAAAGAACCCATATATCTTGTTTCCGTGAAATTTTACAATAACTTTTTTTACACGAGATACATTTTTATACCTTTTAATTGTGTTATAAGCAACTAATAATAACACGGTGCTACAAAAAAAAAGGGAATTTACTTTTAAAGTAAACCTAGAAAGATTGTTCATCTGGTCGAATTGTACACGAAACACCGTTCCAAAAATTCCTGTTAAAGGGTTGTTTTCGGGTTACAAAATTCATTAAAAAACCAATTTTTAACCGATTTCAGAATTCTCAACGGTTTTGGGTAGACATTGTTGACACTTTCGAAACATCTACAGTGTTTTATTCATTTGAAAAAAGTATGATCTGTTTTTTAAGCCAGAAGTAGAAATTTTGGGAAATTTCATCCGATTTTCCGCTTTCGCGTGAAAAGAACTAGCTAGACCTTATCCGGGTTAACCTCTTAACCTGAAGCTATGGTTACATATTTGAGAGAATTTTCGCCGCATAAGGAGGCAAATGTCGTGTGCATACACTCTTGGTGACCTTCTAGCTGACCAGTCTAGATTTTTACCATCAATGATTTCATTTATTAACTGATCTGAGGGTACCCCTCCCCAAATCATATTTGCAGACACGCTCGTACTTTTTACCTACACATGTTGTTGTAGTTGTTGTTAACAGTGCTTCGCCTTGCCTAATGGGCACGATTACTTTGAAAATTGTCATCTGACTTTTTTAACGGAAGTGTGATTTCATGGATTTGCTACTCTCACGAACTCTCTAAAGTTATCCGGTAGTAGTGAGCCCTGGTGATCGTGGGCCAGATAGAATGAAGCGAGTTTTCGGCGCCTTACCAGCCTCTCGACCCTAACCGCTGAAAAAAAATATTAAGAGAAAAATTGACTAAACTCTACGTGCGCTGTCTAGCCACAGGTCCTATTGCCAGTCCTCCAGGGATCTTGGACTAGAATGCTAGCTGCCACTGCGGTGTCTTCTCAGCATTCGTGGCCATTGGCAGTATCTACCGATTTTTTTTGAGGATAGCCGAACTCCTTATTTTCAATAATCTGCCTTGATACATCTATATTGTAAACCCACGAGTTGCGCAGGAGGGGTGGGTTTACCGTCCGGTATTCGACGCACTCCGTTAGCAGCTGGGATATTTGAGGCCCTCCACTCAGGCTGATTCGGCAAGGGTCGTGCCATCTTGATCCAGCCCATTTAAAAGGACAGGGAGGTTGAAGTAAGGGTTAAACGGGGAAAGGTCTCCGTTTGAATTTATTTATTTATATTTATTTAAGTCTTGGATTTACAAACCTTACAGACTGAGAAGTTAAAAACTTACTACAAAAATTAAGAATAGAGCTTATCTTTAAATTCAATACGATTAGAAAAGCAGTTACCAGGAATCACAACGAGGTAACTCCGCCCTTTATTAGGAAGGGGGGTTGCAAAAGAACATACGAGTCAACGCCTTGCGGTGACGCTGGTGAGTTCAAAGCGAACGCACCCGCATGAAAGACACCTAAAATTATTATTTTCTCTAACTGCATATGAGTTGCAATATGTCACGCTTCATATTAAATACAAATTTCACTAAATACTTAGTATTAGCTATTTTACATTGACATTACAGTTGAGGGTTGCGAACATGCTTTGTATTGGAGCGTCATATCGCCGGTTTAGGATATATCTCATAGCTTTGTTTTGCATAATCTGTAATTTATGATTTATGTGTCACTGCCAATAAATAAATATATATATATACTTTCAAATTATATTTTTTACCTATACATATGTATATTGACATGTTGATTTCCAGAACCAAACCTTGCCTATTTTGGCCACTATATAATCAATGTGATCGATATATAATCGATAGTGTCGATTTTCGTTCTAATCTGTTGTTGTCGTTTGCTTTGTATTTATAGTTCGCAGTTGTGTCTGTTTATTCAGAAACGGCGGTGGTTTGCACTGAACGGTTTTGATATGGTGTCGGGAACAGTATTTGTCCGTTAGTTTATTATTCTACCGTCGAATGTTTTTTGTTTGTAGATTTCTTTACCGTTTTATTGAAGTTTCTCCACTACGTGGTTCGAGAATCGGACTCTGGGACCGAATCGTGGCAGTCGAAAGCGAGCGAAATTTTTGTAATTTTATGATTTTTGGATCGCGACACTCGCTAGCGAGCGGAACTTACAGGAATTTGAAATTTTGTCATTCGATAGCGAGAGAGTGTTTTTACGTATCGATCGAAATCTCACTCGTTAGCTAATTGGCTATCGAGCAGTAGGCAGTTAGAGCCAATTTTTAAAATATAATCAAAAATTTAATGCGAATAGCTAAAATGTAAGTTACTTCTTCATTAATTAATTCTATTATAGACATAACTAATTATTTAAGTCTCGATTTGATTAACTGTTAAATAATTTTTGATACGGAGCTTTGGCAAATCCCTATAAATAATAGTTTCCAACTAAGTGTTGATAGCTTCCACTCACCAAAAGAGACAAAGTCGCCACTAGCAGTATCACTGGTGGCACAGAGGTTTAAAAATGGTAGATTTATTTTGGAACAATTTTCCGTCATCCCTTGTCAATTTTTGTTTGTTTACAAACCGGTTTCGGCGATCCCCCAACTTCAGTGTAAGTTTTCGTTCATGGCTTTCAAATGAATCCAAAGTGAAAGTAACGCTCTAGTCAATTATCAATTTCTCTTCCTACTCTAGAAATGGGGCCAGATAGTGGTAATTTGATTTAACTATAATTTAACTATAGAGATATGAAGAGTATGTGCTCAAGCAAGTCAGCACATTCAATAAAGCCGGTAACCACATTGAAAAGAAACATTAATAAATGCATTGTGCGCCTACTAGATAGCGACTTCAAATGTGTATCTAAGCAAACACCGGGCATTATAAGATCGAAAGGGATCAAACAAGTAAAATGGATATAGAACAAGCGGGTGTAAGCACCCGATTCTGCCAAAATGAGAACTAGATATATAAGGCATTCCAAATAAATGCTTACACCTACTTAGATGAAAGACAGAACAAAAAAGACTTTGGCTTATAGGAATCTTTAATATCTTTTGCATAACGCTTTACAAAGCCTGACATCGAGAATGCATTTGGGACAACAGCGTTCAAGACAGGGTCATATGGAAGCATTCATTTATGTTGAGTCACAACTTGTTTTTAACACTCCATTTGTTAAGATTGGTCAGTTCGTTTTGTAGCCGAAGTACATACGTCCGACCCGCAAGTAATTTAACTAAACAGTTTTTGCACCTTGTCTGAATCTGGCGACCTTGAGGTCAGGGGGGATATATACAACATCGCAACAAACAACGGGTATCAAAACACAGGAGAAATCTTAGAGAACAAAAAAAGAAACAATGCAGAAGAAAATACTCAAACTTGGACGACAATGACATATACTGGAAAGGTAACACATAAATTTGCAAAGTTCCTTAAAAAGTATAACATCAACACGGCGTTCGAAACATCGAACAATTTAGGGCGGAAGCTAAGAACCAAAACTAGCTCAGAAGACCAGTTTAGCAGACATGGTGTATTCAAGCTTACTTGTGAATGCCAGCACAGTTACATAGGACAGAAAGGGCGACAAGTAAGAACGAGGTTCAGCGAATACATTCGAGACTACAACAAGAAGGCACGTAATCCAACCATCATACCAGAGTCCAATTTTGCGAAAAAAATGCTGAAGAACAAATGCCTCCCCCAAAAAAAATTAATGAAACGGTCAAGGTCTTACATGTACCATCAAAAGGCCGACGACTAAACGTACTCGAGAACATGAAAATCTACAAACAAAAAACATTCGACGGTAGAATAATAAACGAACATACAAACACGTTTTCCGACACAACTTTCGAACCTTTAAAATTAACTTATAAAAAACAAAGCAATCACTCAGGTACAACAAACACACAGGCACCTACGAATAAGCACAAAACAGTAAACCAGATGTCGGCAGTTTCATACATCTTAAGATGCAGCGCAATTCACACGGATAGGTTACGCTCTTTGTTCGGTGATTGATTTAGTCGTCGCTGAGCAAGTGGCGTGCCAACATCGTGTAGGGCGATCGCTTGTTTGCGCAGCAAATAATATATGCATGTATGTACGTAGCATTTTTCCTTATGTACCTTCATATTATGAAATGAATAATTGTTTTGTTTAGTGTGAAAAAATGTATATTCATAGAAATAAAACGGATTTATTAGATTATTGCATTTTAATTTTGCAATTTACATAAAAAAGTGCCACGGTATCATAAATATGTGCTTTTGCTTCGCTGTCTAGCAGGCAACT
>OX608080.1:81130863-81173840 GCA_951509765.1 Sphenella marginata | reverse complement strand
CCAACAACAATATATTTATTATAAATAATGTAATAATATTCTTTAAGTGTTGATCTAGGCTCGAAGAGTCGTAATAAATAAATACAATACAATAAAATATACAGTGGCCGACAAAACTATGCATACCACCTTTTTTGTATGTTTTCACCAACTTCTTAATTTTAACTATTTTCCTGTAAGAGAACTTATCAAGATCTGATGCAAAAACTATAAATTATATTTTAAGTATGTATGGGAAATTCGCAAAAATTAGACAAATTTTCATCAAAATTATCAATTTTTTTCTCAGAATTTTTAGAATTTTTTGGAAAATTAGATCTTGGTAAGTTCTCTTACAGGAAAATAGTTAAAATTAATTTTCTGAAGCCGAAGTTGGTGAAAACATACAAAAAAAGGGGGTACGCATAGTTTTGTCGGCCACTGGACATCAATTACACTGGTTTACAGCCAAAATGCACCAGAGACGCCATAGTGAAATTCCTATGTAAAATCACCTCCTAATTCCGAAAATCAAGGTTATTTTTACTTGAATGGTACCGTTTTTGAGATATTTACGATTTACCGTTATTTCAAAAAACAAAAAAGATGGCTCCACCTAATCGTGTATATCTCAAGAACAAACTGAGCTCTTCCAAAACGGTTTGAAAAATTTGAAAGCTTATAAAATTTACTATAATCAGTACATACAACACTTTTTGCTAGGTCCTGCAGATTCAAACATATTGAACAATCATTACGGTTTTTTTAATTTTTTTTGTAAAAATATAAAAAAAATTGTACTTTGCAGATATTTTTTCCCCCCTCTAAGCTCTGTTTTATTACAAAAAAAATAAGCTATCAGTGAACAAAATCGATGAACTAATACAAAAGTTATAAGCATTCAAGTAA
Source organism: Sphenella marginata (assembly GCA_951509765.1). Taxonomy (NCBI): domain Eukaryota; kingdom Metazoa; phylum Arthropoda; class Insecta; order Diptera; family Tephritidae; genus Sphenella; species Sphenella marginata. Next base: position 81,172,952 of record OX608080.1, on the reverse strand, counting down.
ATATATCCATTTAATACTTAAGTACCCTACAAATAACAGCATATGTACATATGGTTCTGTCTTAACTCTATGATCTTATTTTATAATTGAAAAAGTTATGTGTCTTGTTTTGAAGCATGTTTTGAAGCTTATTTAGATTAGGATCGGTTTCTCTTATGAGAAACCAACAGTAGTCGCCCATCATAGCGACATCCCAGAATCCTTGATACCGACTTTCAATCACTTTCATTTGCTGGTGAAACCTTTCGCCATGCTCGTCACTTTCGTCGCAAAGATTTTGCGGGAAAAAATTTAAGTGGGAGTGTAAGAAATGAATTTTTAAAGACATATTTACTCCTGAAAGAAAATGAAAAAGTAAATTAGATAAATACATAAGCGACACATTAGTATATAATTTTCTTAGGCTGGATTTATCTTTCAATTCAGAACAAATTTTTTGTTTATATTTTTCCCGTTCTTGTTTGTTCGGAACTGGACGATGAATTCAGATTTATGGCTCTATATTCTCATGTAAATTTATGTAATATATAATTTATTATAATATGTTTTTTTATTTACCCATTTCCGCATAGTTTTTGATTAAGTCGTTCACTATCATCTCGTAGTTAGGACTTTTGTGTTTGCCTAAAAAAGAAGTAACGACCTTTTCAAAAGAATCCCACGCTGCTGCCTCCACTGGTGACAATAGTTCTTTGAAATGGTTATTGGTCATCATTTTCCTTATTTGCGGTCCCACCAAAATGCCTTCCTTTATTTTTGCTTCTGAAATCTCGGGGAAGATTGTCTTCAAATGATGAAAAGCTTCGCCTTCTTTGTCCAAAGCCTTCACAAAGTTTTTGATAAGGCCGAGCTTGATGTGGAGCGGAGGTAGAATTATTTTTTCCTTCTTTATAAGTGGAGAGTATTTTATGTTATCTACCCCAAATTGAAACTAAATTCGTTCTGGCCAATGCTTTATGATGTAGTGGTCTTGACGAGCTCGGCTATCCCATTTGCATAGAAAGCAACAGTATTTTGTGTATCCACTTTGTAGACCACATAGCATTCCAACGACTTTAAGATCGGCACATATTTTCCAATCATGTTCTTCGTATTTGACTAACTTGAGCAATTTTTGCATTATCTCATATGTTTCCTTCGTATTTACTGCATGCGCGATCGGGATAGATGGCTTTTGGTTGCCAATATGCAATAATACGGCCTTTAAACTTAATTTATTGCCGTCTATGAACAATCGCCACTCTTTCGATTCATATGGTTCACCAAATTGTTTGAATAGACCAGCAATATCTTTGCAGTAACAAACACTGTCCTCCTTCGTATAGTACTTGGAAAATTCTTCGTGACGAGTTCTATAATATGTTACCTTAACATCGGATGAAACAAATTGTTGCATTCGAGAGGCGTGTAGTTCGGCCTTTTCCTTTGACAATTCCAAATCACTTATCCAATCTGCTTGTGCTTGTGACAAAGAATTTCTTTCGTTTTCCGTTTGAAATTCAGTACAACATGATGCCGCGTAATCAGATACTACTGTTGACAATGAAACTGGAGCCGGAACTAAAGTTAAATTTGATTCTGGCAATGTCGCTTCTGTTGAAATTAGTTCTGGTAATGACACTGTAGATACGCTCGCATAGGTTACTTTTCTGGACTTTCCAACCCCAAGTACTTTTGTAGTACAAAATGTAGTTGAATGGCAAGTTGGTTCCCTCCACTTCATTGGTGTAATAAATTTCACACGTCGCCTAAATAGATAGTTTCAGAAATTAGTCAGCTATGCATTAAAAGGGAACAAATTCCTAATTTTTACAACGTACCTTTTTGTTCCGGTTTCCGAAGAAATCAATTAGACTCGGCATGTGGTGCACACAGTGTTCGGTGTCCATGGTTTTTCATTGTTTTTAGGCTCAATTCCAAAACACTTATAGTATGTAACTTTCAAAGGATTTGAAAACACACGTCTCATACTTTTAACAATAAATTGACCGCAGATGAAACAGAACATATCTGGATCATTTGTACACTCAAACTCTCGCGCCCTTTTATTCATTTTTTATTTTTAAGTAAATGACGGGTTATAAACTATAATATATATATATATATATTATAAACTGAACAGTATCCGGCGAGCCTTGCAGATATTATGAAGGAACAAGGCGCATGTACTCTTATTTATACTTAGATCCAGTAAAAATTCAAGCCTACCTAAACAAAAAGGTTCCCTAGTTCTACAAAGAAAACACTACCTGCCTCAAAAATATACCTAGGTTTGAGAAAACGACACTAACAGCTTTTTGTATCTAATAACTTTTCGAAAATCTACCTGCTAACTAACTGATATACGAATACTAACACATATGTACCAGTAGGGTACTTAAGCATTAAATGGATATATTTACTTGAATGCTTATAACTTTTGTGCTAGTTCATCGATTTTGTTCACTGATAGCTTATTTTTTTTGTAATAAAACAGAGCTTAGAGGGGAAAAAAAATATCTGCAAAAAAACAAAACGTTTTCGAGATGCTTCCTCGAAAAGTACAAATTTTTTTATATTTTTCCAAAAAAAACTTAAAAAATCCGTAATGATTGTCCAATATGTTTGAATCTGCGGGACCTAGCAAAAAGTGTTGTATGTACTGATTATAGTAAATTTTATAAGCTTTCAAATTTTTCAAACCGTTTTTGGAAGAGCTCAGTTTGTTCTTGAGATATACACGATTAAGTGGAGCCATCTTTTTTGTTTTTTGAAATAACGGTAAATCGTAAATATCTCAAAAACGGTACCATTCAAGTAAAAATAACCTTGATTTTCGGAATTAGGAGGTGATTTTACATAGGAATTTCACTATGGCGTCTCTGGTGCAGAAAAAGTTGGAATTTGTGATCCAGTGTTATTCGCCCTGACAGAAAAACAACAAACCAAGATAAAACTGCAAAAACTGTTTTGGTCTATGCCACACACGTATGTGGCTCGCAACCAGAAACCTATAGACTAAAGCGTTTATAGGCCCCTGTTGTAATACTCACCCGGCTACGAGAGACAACATCGGCCAAGACACACTGAATTCTATACTGCGACACAGTTTAGGGCTCAGCCTTCCTCCACCTAGGCAAGCACATCCGTCCCTCGCGCCTAGAATGTCCCCACCCTCACTCCCGACACACGCCAAAATCCTACACGCTGAACTGTAATGGGTTAGTTGGAAAGGTTGCGGAGATAACGGACTTCATGAAGTGGAACAATATCAAACTGGCTGCGATTCAGGAGACCAAACTGAACGCATACTCCGACTTACGCACATGCAATGTACATCGGAAAAACCATCCCAGAGGTCATAGGGGCACCCTTATCCACACTGTACAATACAATCTATTTGCTTCCGACGTCGACTGCAGGGACTCTACCTTAGAATGCTAACAGAGAGCAGAGGGCACGCACTCGCAGAGTAAATAGACAACTAAGAATTCTGTAGATTAAATAGAGATGTCCCCATCGGGGTGGTAGGCAACTGTCATAGTTCGCCGGCCTAATTAACCACATAAACTGGCGTCCGATACTTACTATAGCATCATACCACCTGTCGATCCCACCATACAACGAACGACAGTCCGACTTCATAAGAACCGAAAAACGAACTTACATCAACTTGTTGCCGTTCTTCAGGCAACAACTTCACCCGTTGCTGAAGAGGAGCGCGAACTGCCTAGGGAGAAAAGAGTGATGCTGGCCCAACTCCGCTTTGGATACTGTAATAGGTTAAACTCTTACTTATCCACACTGAACACCGACTTGACGAATATTTGTCCAGCTTGCGGCTTGTCCCCCCACGACACTGGTCATCTTTTTGTCTGCTTAACCGAACCTACTCTTCTACTCTGGTCCACCCCTGCCGAAGCTGCTCGGTTTCTAGGACTTCCGTTAGAAGAGTTTGATGATACTACTGGGTAAGATACTGACTACCTAGGTAGGGCTAAGTATCGCTACAACAACAACATCGACTTTAGCAAAGCGGAATTCTCTGAGCGCTCCTTCGCTACCTTACCCACATCGCAAGACGTAAGCAAAAGCGAAAGAGAAAAAAAATCAGCGGCAATGGCAAAAGAACCAAGTGAGACTCATCGATTCCGCGTTCTGGAAATAAGCGAATATAGTCTCCCCCTTCTAAAACGAGGGAAGCCGGAGAACCAAGGAGACTCGAATCGTCCGATATCCCTCCTCTCGTAGGTAGTGAAGTTACTAGAGGCCATCCTACTCCCATACTACACTGCAAACCTGCAATTGGCTGACTATCAATACGGCTTTCGATAATCCCGCAGCACGACATTCGCTCTGAATGCCGTCAAATCAAAAGTCAATAATGGTTTCAATCAACACCCCCAAACACTTTATCGGTCCTCGGTCGGCCTTTGACACAGAAGCAGAAATGCTGGCAATACATAGAGCCGCAAGCCATCTGGCTACTGTACCTAGTGATGGAAAACGGGTTTTCATTTTCTCGGACGGCCAGGCTGCACTAAAGATCCTGGACTCATTCGTCGACACCTCAAAGTCGGTCACTGAATGCCGCAGATCTCTTAACGAGATGGCAAAGCACTTCAGTATCTTATATTGGTACCTGGACACAGGGATATTGAGGGCAATTGCAGAACGGATGAGCTGCCCAGAAGAGGCACCACCGACACATTCCTTTCTGGAAATGACTCGGTAGGTATACCTATGGCCACTTTCAGGCTCCGTGTAAGCACGAGCACTATAAGATCTGCAAATGAGAAATGGTCAGCAATCTCAACATGAGGGATATACAGGCAAACTTGGCCCTCATACGATAGGGGGCGCACTAAGGAGCTTCTTAGCCTAAGCAAATCTGCAGTAGCATCCCTAATGTGGGCTGTAACAGGTCACTGCCTAATAGGCACTCGTGGTGTCAGATTGGGGGCGACGACGTACGATTACTGTCGTAGTTGTAGATGTATCGAAGTGGAGGAGAGTGTCCAGCACCTCCTATGCCAATGTCCAGCACTTGGCAGGCGTCGGTTGACCTTTTTAGGGGAACCGTTTTTATTAGACCTTTCTGAGGTATGCAGATGTGAGGTCAAGGCGCTATCTAAATTCAATATTTCCACTAAGTGGTTCGATTCCCGTATAGGGTATCACAGCGGGCCTATCGGTGGCCTGTTTCTATTTGTATTTATTGCTTTTAGTACATCCTAGCACTACAATGAACATCATTATATTTATTGTGCTAGTCACATCTAGATCACACATTTTATCGGAACATTTATAATAATATGAATAAAAAATATAATATATGAATTTATAAAACAGTGCATTAAAAAAAGAAGAAGATGAAAAATGTATCAATTGTAATTAAATAGCATTATTAAACTGTTCAACTTTTTTCTTAAATAGCAGTGCATTGCTTACCTCCCTGATTCGTATAGGAAGGGAGTTCCAAAGACGTATTGAGTAAACGAAAAACTGGCGTCCAGAAACAAAAGTATTATATTTAATGTGTACAAGCGCGGTAGATCGTTGTGATCTGAGGAACTGGAGCCTCTCATACAAATATTTGGGTTCCTTAGTGAAAATAATTTTGTGGATAAGAATCAAAGTTCTGATTTTTAAGAGATTGTCAAGTGAGGAGTTTATAATTAGCTTGGCGCTATCCGAAACATGGTCTCGTCTGCTTAGGCCGAACACGAACCTTGCCATACTGTTGTTATAAACTGATCGCTGTAAAAAGAGTCATGATGGCAATGCTAACATATTTGCATGTTTCTACTCTCCTGTCATTCTTTAGTTTCTCTTAGCTACAATGTCAATGTTTTGTTTTTACCTTGATTACTTTTGGACAGCACTTCTTCTTCATTATCAGAATTGTAAAGCGCACATGCTCTAAGCAAATTACTATTATAAATAAAGTGTTGAGTTTGTATTTAGTAAAGTTACATCGTATTCTTTCATTTGATTACGCTGAAGTGTATCAAGCTATCTTCTCTAACATTAATTTGGCATCCCTTGCGGGGAATACGGCGTATATAGGTACTTTATAAATGCAAACTTCTGCAACATCACTATTTTGCAAGTATATAACCTCACATTAGACATGGCGCTTAAAAGGGAAGAAGCCCTGGCGAAATATATCCAGAATTTCTCTATCAACACCAATAAGGTGTCCAAAACTAAGCAGACAAGAGGCTATTTTGTTGCGAGGAAGCAGTTATTAGAAGACTACTGGACAAAATATAATGCGACATATGATGAAGTAATAAATATCGAACCTACTGAAGAGAGTGGACCACAGCTGGCAGATGTATTAGCCGACAGTCACTTCAACGCAATCGAAGCTGCTTATTGCGAAGCGGTTGGTGAATTGAATGACTCAATAGAACAGCTTTCTACGGTTGGACCTGATCCGACAAATGTTCGACAACCGCACTCTTCGGCATGCGCAATATCAATTTTGCCAAAAATTCAACTGCCCACATTCGACGGCATGCTTCAGGGTTGGCTGCAATATAAAGACTAGAGCTGCAAAACTATCGATGGTACTATCGATAGTATCGATAGTTTTTTTTTTTGCGATATATCGATTTTTTTTTTGGGATAGTCGATATTTTCGATAGTGTCAGTGCTTTCAAAATTTGTGATCTTTATAATATTAGCTGACGCTGTGATCTGAGGTAAAGTAATTTTTCAGAATTTAAAGCTCAAATTGCAATATTTGTACTGTTTTTTATTTAGGTACATATTATTGATATTGGAGGTTCTGCGTGTGGAAGATCAAATACAATGAGTAAGTATTATTTCGCATAAAAGCCACATGTATGTGCATAAATAACAAACGCGTATTTGATCCTTGTTATTTTATGCAAATATGTATGTATATTTACAGATACTGTGCAGGAATATGTAATAAGTGACAGTGACAGCGGCTCAGATTACAGGCTCAAACTTTCGAAAAGGACTAAAAAGGGACACTCCGACGTTTGGACATTCTTTGATAAATCTCAAAAACGAAATGAAGCCAAATGTCGCTCATGCGGGAAAATTTACAAAACCAGCGGTAATACTAGCAATCTGTTTGACCATTTGAAACGTTTTCATCCAAATTATCGCTAAATTGATAAATCAAGTCTTACAATTGATAAGTTTTTTAACAAAGCCGGAACAACATATGAGTCGACGTCGGCACGAAAAAAATTTCTGGATGACGCTCTGGTTAAATTCATTGCATTAGATGTGCAACCACTATCAATTGTTGCAGACAAAGGCTTCGTAATCTTTGTCAAAGCACTAGATTCTCGGTATGAATTGCCGTCCCGTACTACGTTACAGTCTGTGCACATGACAAAACTATTTTCTGATATGAAAATAAAATTGCAAACTATTTTAAATGCAATAGAGTATTGTTCCATAACCATGGACTGTTGGACTTCGCGAGCTAATGAAGGATATTTGACGGTTACATGTCACTTTATAACAAAGGATTTTAAATTGCGTACAGCCGTACTATCAACCAAAAAGCTCTTGATTGAGGTCAATCACTCCGCCGCAAATATTGCATCATCTTTGCGTGCTGTTTTAGAAGAATGGCAAATTATGAAAAAAGTAACTGCAATTGTAACAGACAATGCATCATCTATGCTGAAAGCCTGCGAGTTGTTGGAAAAAAGAAACCTGCCGTGCTTCGCACATTCTCTAAATCTGGTTGTTCAAGATTGTTTGTCGCAGGACAACATAAAAGAAATTTTAGCAAAATGCAAACGCATTGTGACATACTTCAAAAGCAGCACCATAGCGTATGAAAAATTTAAACTTGAACAAAAAGGTGAAAAAGTGTATAGCCTTAAACAAGAAGTGGTCACTCGTTGGAATAGCGCGTACCACATGATTGAAAGGGTTGTGTTGACAAATGATGCCATATCTGCAGTACTCCTTACCACGTCAAAAGCGCCATCTCCTCTGACCTTGGATGGAATACATGTATTAACAGATTTAATTGAAATACTGTCGCCTTTTGATCATGCCACCGTCCAGGCATCGTCAAACAGCTCGGTTACAGTATCACTTATAATACCTATTATAAGTTGCCTTTTGCGAAATCTAGAGGACTCAAAATTGAAAATGAAGACATCAGAAGGACTCGCAGCATGTGTATTCATAATCGATCGCCTTAAAAAAAGACTGACCAAATACGAGGAGCGCACACCAACAAGATTGGTCACACTATTAGATCCAAGGTTCAAAAAGGAGGGATTTGAATCTGCATTTAATTCATCAGAAGCAGTGAAAATTTTAGAGAATGAATTAACTACTTTAAATAAAGAATATTCAAAATATTTTTCTCTGGAAACTGAAAACGCAGAACCGTCAACATCAACTAGTAGCCAGACCAGACAGCAGCAGCCACTTTTCAAGTACATTGAAGACAAAATAACAAATAAGGTGCGAAACAATAGGGTTGATGCAATTATTTTCCTTCGCCAATATATGGAAAATTCAAATGCTCCTCAAGAAAGTGATCCGTTAGATTTCTGGAAGGTAAATTGTCTTTTAAGGAGTAATGCTATTCCAAACTAAATGCATTATTTTTATTTACAGTGCACTGCAAAGGAATCAGCATCGCTAAAATCGTGTGCGGCACGTTTCTTATGCATCCCAGCAACTTCAACGGAATCGGAAAGAATGTTCAGTAAGGCCGGAATTATAATTTCTGATCGAAGAGCCTCTCTGAAACCAAAGAATGTAGATATGATCTTATTTGTGAATAAGAACTTTTGGGTTAATGAATAGGCTAGATTTGCTTTTTTTTGTCCTTTAGCCTCGTAATTTTCGGTTTAGCCTCGTGGCTTTTGTTTAGCCTTTTTTACTAAAAATATTACTTGTACTAATTTGTATAACAAGAACTTACAGTAATTCATGTGAAGATGATATTATATAATTAATTAGTTTGGAGTGATTTTTTGTTCTATGTACATAATATAAGTATTTATTTAAAAACAAAGTCATGTACTAGTCAAGAAAATGTGCCTGATATGTGTTCATGCATGAATAGTTCCTTTAAGTGGTACTTTAAGCTAACCTCACAAATAAAAGCACTCGTTGAATTCCGCTTTAAAATTTTATATGTACATATACTCTGGAATCATATTTTGCTAAGCCATATATGCTTGGTGTAAATGTAAAATTTGAAACTTGTTGGTAACGGACTTTGTGTATTAAGTATGTATGTATGTATTAAGCAAATTTTGTTCGGAGTTGGAGTTTCTCTACATTTAAAACACGATAGTATACGATAGTTTCATAACTATCGATAGTATTTTTCGAGGTATCGAAAAAATCGAATGGCGTCACTATCGATAGTTTTGCAGCTCTAATAAAGACATGTTCACAGCTATTGTAATTGGGGATAAATCCTTGTCAGATGTACAGCGTCTGCATTACCTCAAAAGCAGTACGTGTGGCGAAGCAGAAGCTCTGATGAAAAATATCACTGTAATTGAAAGCAATTTTAAGGTTGCATGGGATACTCTATGTCAGCGGTACGATAGTAAAAGACGATTAGTGAAGATGTATTTAAAGGAAATAGTCAACCTGCCTTGCTCACAAACCGAGCCTGCTGCATCGATCCGTAAAATATTAAACAGCGTTTTCGAAGCGGTTAGGGCACTTGAACACTTGAAATGTCCGACCACAAAATGGGATGACTGGCTTGTATTTTTGGTGACTGAGAAACTGGATCCTATCACGGTTAGAGATTGGGAAATCTCCCTGGAATCACCGAATCATATCCCGACTTATGTTGAGCTAGTAAAGTTCTTGGAAAGCCGCGTACAAGGTCTCGAATCGATGGGGGCAAAACAGAAGGATACCGGACTTAAAATAACGTCAACATTACCAGTCTGTAGCAACTTTGGTGGTGTTGGTCGATGTATTGGCTATGCAGGTAAGCATATACTCATGTTTTGTCCAGAATTCCGCAAACTATCGCCGGCGCTTAAGCTTAACCTCGTTCAAAAAACTAAAGCTTGCCAAAATTGCTTGAAAACCGGCCACGGGTACAGCGAATGTAAATCTCCATATACTTGCCTAACATGCAAGCAAAAACATCATACTTTGTTACACGACAGCCTAAATCCTAGCCGCATTGCAACTCACCATGCCCGTACCTATGATGAAAGTCCTACACCAACAACAGCACTGAGCCAGGTAGTGCTCGCTACTGCTAAGATTAACGCACGCTCAGAAAAGGGATATAGCCTTCAACTTCGAGCTCTTTTGGATAGCGGGTCCCAAGCGTCATTTATTACGGAGTACGCAGCACAGCAACTGCACCTTAAGCGACAACGATTGCAGGTTCCAGTAACCGGAATAGGATGCAAAAATGCTGCCATCTCCTCAGGGTTTGCGGAGTTCGACGTATGTTCCATCAAAGAACCAGATTTCGTTATCAGATGTACCGCCTTAATCTTACCACGTTTAAGTCAACAGCTCCCAAGCACTTCCTTGGATCCTACACTGTTTACTGATCTTGGCGATTTGAATCTTGCAGATCCTAAGTTCTATGAACCTGGCCCAGTAGATGCAATCTTAGGTGCTGATCTTTATGGGCAGTTACTGCGTAAAGAACTGAAGCAGTCGTCTACAAGCTCCCCTGTGGCGCAGAATACGCACTTAGGTTGGGTCATATATGGACGCTGTTCTGAATCTAGGGCTCCACTACGCACAAGCTTCTGTGCAAAAGCGGCAATTGAGCTCAACGAGTTAGTTAAGGCCCTTTGGACTTTTAATGTATGCGAAGACATTGAATCGTCACCCAAGCTAACCCTTGATGAAATTTATTGTGAAGAATACGAACGTACAGTACGCCGGACCGGATCCGGCCGCTATGTTGTACGCTATCCATTTAAGCCATCATCTGATCTGTCTGTGCTTGCAGACACTAAATATGACGCTTTAAAGCTTTACAACTATCAAAACATACGCCTTCGCAATGATGGTTACCTCAAAACGCTTTATGACGAGTTCATGTCTGAGTATCTTCAACTTGGCCATATGGAACCTATTAACGAAGACCGTGACCCACAGCCTGTATGCTACATTCCACACCATGGTGTATACAAAGAGTCAAGCTCAACCACAAAATTAAGAACCGTCTTCAACGCATCACGTAAAACGAAACACGGTGTTTCACTCAATGATTGTTTGCTTATAGGACCGAAACTCCAAAATGATCTGTCTGCAATTATTTTAAAATGGAGGTGGCACAAAGTTGCCTTCAGGGCAGATATTGAGAAATGTTTTAGACAAATCTTGGTTGATCGCGAAGATGCAGACATGCAACGAATTTTTTGGAAAGATGAACAAGGTCAGCCGGTGCCCCCCATAAATTCAGAAAGAAAAAATTCAGAAATACTGTTTTTCAGAAACATTTATTCAGAAAACACTTTTCAGAAACTAAAAGTCAGAATGAAAAAGTCGGATAAAACTTTTCAGAAACAAAAAGTCAGAATAAAAATTCAGAAAACTTTTTTCAGAAACAACAAATCAGAATGAAAAATTCACAAAATCTTTATACTCCTCCGTAACAATAATCTGGAGGGGGAAATCCGATATTTTTAGAATTTTGCGAGCTATTTGCAGTTAAAGATCACAATTTTCTGTCATTTTCATGTGGTTGTTGTAATCACATTACCCTGTGAGAAAAGAGTGGCACGCGGAAGGACATCACCGTGGCGGTAGCCACGGCTATGGCTTACATCCGGAGTTGGAATGGCGTAGCCCAGGGTTATTTTTTGAAGCGCGGCCGAAGGCCGCCTACGCCGAAAGGTGTTCTGCACATAAAAAACGTGGATCGGGCCCCGACTTGGGGATCTGCGCAAAATTTAATGTTTTTTCTGCCGTCTGGTTACTTTCCCAATTTTGACTTCTGAATTTTAACGTCTGAATTTTGACTTCTGAATTTTGACTTCTGAGTTTTGACTTCTTAATTTTGGCTTTCTGAAATAAGGGTTCTGGCTAATGTTTTCTGAAAAAATGTGTTTCTGAATTTTTGTTGTCTGAATTTATGACGGGAGCCAGGTCAGCCATGCATATATCGTTTACTTACGGTCACCTACGGCCTCAACTGTTCACCGTACCTAACCATCAAGGTGCTCCATACCTTGGCAAAAGATGAGGGAGCAGCATTCCCTGAAGCCGCAGCTGTTTTAAAGGAATGCTTTTACGTAGACGACTGCTTGTGCGGCGCTGAGAAGGCTGTTGAATTACAACAACAGCTACAGGTCCTGCTGCAACGCGGGGGCTTAACACTATGCAAATGGAATTCAAATTCCGCTGAATTTCTTCATAAAATACAAAAAACTAATTCGAACCAAACTTGTGAACTAAGCTTGGATAAAGACACCAAAGCATTGGGAATCTTCTGGTCTTGCCAAGACGACTTTATTGGCTACAAGGTAAAGGTGAGTTAAGTTTCTTCAGAAATCACTAAAAGACAGCAGCTTTCCGATGTTGCAAGGATCTATGATCCTGCATGTTTGCTGGCTCCTGTCATCATAACGGGCAAGCGCATATGCCAAGATCTTTGGCGTACAGGGTGTAGTATCTGGGATAATCCAATACCCGAACCTCACCAGAGTGGAAAAAATTCCGCCACGAAATGCCGCTGATTGAGAACCTCAAGATTCCTAGATGGCTCTTCACACAAGGAAAAACGCAAGAAGCTCAGCTCCACGTATTCTGCGACGCTTCGACAACGGCTTTTGCAGCGGTCGCATATCTACGGGTTCAGCAAACGAATGGTGAAATCAAAGTGTCAATCCTTATGGCCAAGACGAAGGTGGCCCCACTAAAGATGCGAACCATACCCTGTTTGGAGTTAAATGGAGCAGTACTTAGAAGTTCTTTAACCTCAAAAATACTGTCAATATTACCACTTAAATCTAAAGATACATGGTGTTGGTGCGATGTAACCCCGGACAGCATAAGCAGTACATTGCAAACAGGATAACAAAGATACAAGAGCTAACTGATGTAGATACGTGGCGGTATGTGCCCACGAAATGCAACCCAGCTGACATTGCCTCCCGCGGGGGTTTCCCATCGCAACTTGAAGGTCTTGGCATATGGTGGGCGGGACCTATATGGTTACAAAAGGACGAAAAATATTGGCCTACAAACGTAGTTGCCGAGCTAACAAACTGTAAGGTGGTCGGTGACGATGATTCTGGCATTATCTCTCTACTATCGGCTCCTCAGCCCAACGACTGGATCCTGGAAAAATACTCAAGTATCCGAAAGCTGGTAGCTGTCACTGCTTGGTGTCAGCGGTTTGTAAGTGCTGCACGTAAAAGGTCGCATGAGATCACTAATTTTTGTACTGCAACAGAGCGAACTATGGCATTGAAATTTTGGATAAGGTATGTTCAGAACAAATATTTGACTAATGAAATATCCAGCCTTCAGAAGGGCCAGGGACTCTATTCAAAAAGTAAACTTTTAAAGCTCAATCCGATGCTAGATGATGATGGCCTCCTCCGCTTAAATGGTCGGCTAACTAATGTCAATTTGCCCAATTTTGAACGGTTTCCCATCATTTTGCCGAAAGATAGTCAGCTTAGCAAGCTACTTATTGCAGAAGCCCACGAAGCCACACTCCATGGCGGTACACAAGCCACTATGCATGTTATACGCAGACGATACTGGATAATCGACGCGCGATCTTCCATAAAAAGCTTCATACATCGTTGTATTAAATGTGTCCGCCAGAGACCACAGACCGTCAACCAGATAATGGGGTATTTGCCCTCAAGCCGGTGCAATCCGGCACCTCCGTTCCATCACTGCGGACTCGACTATGGAGGACCGTTTAAAATAGGAGTTAGTAAGGGCCGAGGCAACCGCAGTTTCAAAGGTTACGTAGCTCTGTTCGTATGCCTAAGTACTCGTGCCATACGCCTTTTCTCTCAACGCGGATATAGCTCCGATATTTATAGTGACTGCGCAACAACATTTGTGGGTGCTAACACGATTCTAAAGGAAGATTTGGTCGCCCTTCGCTCCCAACTAGAGGCCGGGGCTCATTCACCCGCTCTACACAATGTATAATGGCACTTTACACCCCCAGGCTCCTCAAACTTTGGCGTCATTTGGGAAGCGGGCATAAAGAGCATGAAACACCATCTCCGTCGGGTCATAGGTGACTCAATGCTAACTTTTGAAGAGTTTTACACTGTCTTAAAGCAAATCGAGGCTGTTCTAAACTCTAGGCCGATATCTGCAATGTCTGATGACCCTACAGACCTTTTAGCATTGACACCTGGACATTTTTTGGTTGGTGGTCCATTAGCAGCCACTCCTGAGCCAAACCTTTTGGATATAAAATCAAGCCGACTGAATAAATGGAAACAACTCCAACAGATGCAGCAAGACTTTTGGAAAAGATGGAGTGCGGAATACAGATCCGTCATAAATGGCAGATAACTAAATCGAATCTAAAAATCGGGGCCTTGTCCTCATTCGAGATGAACGCGCCCCACCTACACATTGGCTCTTAGGACGAATTGAAGACGTGCACACTGGAGATGATGGAAATGTCCGCGTGGCCACGATTCGCACTAAATCATCGTTCATTACCCGAGCCGTCTCAAAACTGGTGGTACTCCCAATCGAACCTGACAATACTGGCTCGCATGGTGGGCGGCCGTAGGCTGTACTATTTCGTCCCCATTGGACGAGGTGGGCGGAAATGTTAGAAACTGATCGCTGTAAAAAGAGTCATGATGGCAACGCTAACATATTTGCATGTTTCTACTCTCCTGTCATTCTTTAGTTTCTCTTAGCTACAATGTCAATGTTTTGTTTTTACCTTGATTACTTTTGGACAGCACTTCTACTATTATAAATAAAGTGTTGAGTTTGTATTTAGTAAAGTTACATCGTATTCTTTAATTTGATTACGCTGAAGTAGGGACACGAATTTCGATACGATACGATACCATATCGATACTTTTGCCCTTCGATACCGATATTTTGTACTCGATGCTTTTTTAACGATACTTTTCGGCATCGAGTATCTAGACCCCGGTATCGTATCGAATTTTTTAAAAAATATGGAACTACCCTACCAGAACACTGACTGTCATTTGACACAACATCTGATCTTCAGTACTGTCAGTCTAATTGTCAGCGCTCCATACAAACTTTACATCACGGATACAAGGGGGCTTGCACAAAGCTGATGTAAACAACTGTGTACGTGTTAGCTTTTATTTCACTCTAACACAGTGAAATCGCCTTTTAATTAAGCATAGAGCTGTGCTGTTCCTTCCCACGTGTTTTATTTAATCACCGCTGTCTATAAGACTGTCATTTACTGTCATAAATGATACAACACTGTTTACACCAGTGCTGACCATAATAATGTAACTACTGACCAATGTGAAAAAGTACTAATGGTTTTTTGCATAGAGAAAAATTTATTTCTTTACATCACAACATTTGAAACGTTTTCTTCTAAGAATTAACTAATATAAGGACGTTCATTAAACATTACACAAATTCAGAAGTAAAGTACATAATGTGCGCCATATTTGTTGTATGTTGGGGTGGTGGCTTTTGGAAATGGTTGCGGCATATCCTCCTCGAAGTTCAGGGAACCTTGCTCCAAACTCCTAGAAAATAATTTTTTGTTAGAAATGATATTACTAGCAATTAACATTTAATTTACCTCGTAACACTGCATTTTTAAAAGTTTTCGCTTAGAATGCGTGCCGGTTGAAAATTTTCTAGGAATTTTGAAAATGCACCACTACTGATAATCATTTGATAGTCAAATGACAGTCACTAATGACCATATGATTCAATTGGACGAACTATTCTAGCACACATACAATTACATTTGCCATAACATATCCGTCTCACACTGATAACAGCGACCCCTAATTGTCACTATTTTGGTCAGTACATGGTCAGCACTGAAATTTTGAGTGTGAGTGTGTTAGTTAAAAAAATTAGCGTTTCTGGTAGGGTAATAGAGCAAAAATACCGCTCTGCTGGTTGTCTCTCTCTAACTTGTGACGCGAATCGAAGGAAAATCAGAACCAAATAATAACAGTTAATTTAGCCGGAAAAGGCAGACGCCAGAAAAGTAAGAGTTGCCATTGATCTGTTGCAATATGCACTTAATACGTCCAAAAAGGTTACAACAAACTTGAAGTACTAACTTATTGTGATATTGTTTTGCCTTTATACTGAAAAAAAGGTAATACTATCCATCCAACGTCAAATATTGCATTTTCTGATCCCTGCGCTTATTCCCTATGTATGTCTTGGCTACGTGATATGATCAGTCGGGAAGAAGCCGCACATGCAATCCAAGAATTTGTGTTCCGACAAAAATGAATTTTGGAATCACATAGAAACTTTAGCATCTGGTCGAGGAAGTGAAAGTGCAATCCGACAAAGCGAAAACATCAATGAATATATTTGTTGCAAACTACTTCCTTTAAGTGGCTATCTTTTGCGTTTTTGGAAGGAAAATAAGCATAAATATCCTCATTTGTCGAAAATTGCTTTACGATATCTAGAAGTACCAGCAACTTCTGTCCCATAAGAGCGCCTATTTTCAAAGGCAGGTTTAACAATGACAAAAACACGTAACAGGTTGAAGGGGAAGAGGTTGGATAAATTACTATTTATGGCAGATTGCACAGAGGAAGAGTGGGGCCTTTGATCTTCGTTTCTTGAAGTAAAATCTATCAAATTAAAAAAATCAAATTTGCTCATATTAAACTAGTTTATGTTATTATTTATTTTATTGAAGTTTATACGAACCTATGGTAATCATTTACAAAACCAGCGAACCAGTGGTTATTGAAGTGCTTGTTTGTCATGTACATTTAGCATCGATATTTTGACTATCGAGTCTTTTTGTTTCGATATTATCGGGTACCCGATATATTTGAAGCGATACTTCAAATGAGTACAGAATCGATGCTTTGCATTCGATATCGTGTCCCTACGCTGAAGTGTATCAAGCTATCTTCTCGAACAACTGTTGTAAGCAACATTTAGTTTATGACTACACAACCGTATAGCAGTGTTGGTATCAGGTACGCCTTGGCAAGTAGAAGACGAATATTGAGCGGAAGGAAATGTTGGGTTGACCAGAGTACAAGCAGCATTCCATATACTTTACCAATCGCACTGAAAATATGGTCGTTCCACGTAGATTTTTCGCTGTGTTCACAAGTTCAATTGATGTATTTCCCAGCTAGATTTCATCGACTAGGCTAAGGTCAAGAGCTCTACGATGTATCGCTAAGCATTTTGACTTACATGGGTTTAGACATAGACCATTCTTAGCTGCCCATTCTGCGACACGAGCTATGTCAGAGTTTATGTTGGCAACACAATTACTAATGTTGGCAGTAGGACAACCAATATAAAGCTACACGTCATCAGCGTAGATGTGTACGCTACAGAATTGCAAAACATTTGGTAGATCGTTAACGAACAATACAAATAGCAGGGGACCGAGTATTGAGCCCTGGGGAACCCCTCTAGTTACTGGTAGAGGATCGAATACACTGCTACCTATACTAACAGCTTGAAATCTTTCGTTGAGGTAAGACGTAACTAAATCGAGCGCAAGGTTTGTAAATTTAAAAAAGGATCTCAGTTTCCGACATAAAATCTCGTGGTCCACAGTATCAAAAGCTTTGGAATTATCCAGAAGAGTTAAAAACACAATCTTGTTTACACCAATGTCCGATCTGATGCTTTCCGTTACGTCTAGAAGGGCAGTGGTGCAGCTTCTCTTTGGTCTGAACCCCGATTGTCGATCCGTTAACAAGTTATTTGCAAAAATGTAGGAACTTATTTGCTTGCAGGCAATCCGTTCGAAAACTTTGGACAAAAAAGGCAGAATAGCTATTGGTCGATACTCGGTTTTTGATTTTTTCCCTGGAATTATTTTAGCAGCTTTCCAGCACTTAAGGAAGACGCATGCTGCGAATATAGAATTTATGGCAAAGGTTAAGTGCGGGAGTATAATTGGCAATAATATTTTTACGAAAACTGGATGAATTTTATCTAAACCAACCGCATTTGACTTCACTGAAATAACTGCTTCTACCACACCACACTCATCGGCAGGAACAAAACCAAAACGACTTACCTCATCATCATCAAAACTACTCGTACCGCAAGAGTTATTGTACGCGTTAGCTTTAGGAATGGCTACATTAACGAATTGTTCGTTTAACGCGTTCACGTCAATTATAGGGGCTGTGGAATCTTTACACTTTCCAATACCAATCTCTTTGATTTTGGTCCAAGTTTGCTTGGAACCTAATGCAGTGCCGAAGCTATGTGCTTCCTATTGTTTGTTAAATACTCATATGCATATATGTACTTACGTACATATGTATGTAAAAAGAAATTTGCGAACTCTTTATATTGAATGGGCTGGTTAAGCATGATCATTGAAGGCCTCAAGTAAGATCGCTTTATTACAAAAAGTTTTAACATCAACATACAAACAATATTGGGAAAATATCACGAAGCAAAGTTTGGCAACATTTTACGATCATGGAAAACACTGAAAAAGCCTCTTTCAATTCGCTCTATGACCATACCCACTTACATACATATTTAAATACATATCGCACCCTAAATACACAAGGGTCACAACTCAAAATTAGAGTTGCTTTGCTCTATTTTTATAAAACCAAGCAGGGCGGTAGCCGTTTTGTTGAAGATGATAATCATTAAGAAAACAAATAGATGTTATAGTTGATCAAGCTTTTGTGAAAGGATTAATGCCGAAAAAACCACCTGAAATTTTTTTGAGTTGTGACCCTGTTGTATTTAGGGTGCAATATGTACATTACGGTGACCCTTATTTTTGAAGTTTAATTTTTCTTTCATGCTACCCCCCACTTTGGTTCATTTATGTATAAAAATAAGCTATGTGAAGTTTGGCGTTAATCGGATAAGGGTAAGGGCGTGCCCCTTGGGCCGTTTTAACGACGATTTAAAAAAAAGTCGCATACTGCGCAATTTATTTTGCGGCTTCATTAAAGTTACACCACGGAATCATATAAATAAGCTAATTATAATTTACAGTGCAAATATTAAAATTTTAGCCAATTTTGAAATAAGTGCCTTCTATAGTTAAGTTCAATTGACTCGTGAATAACGCTTTAATGAAGATACCAAATACATATAGAAGTGAGTGACATACATATGTACATATTATTTATAAATACATACCTATCGTTAGTTTCAATCACAAACAATTTTTAAGGTATCATATGCCATTAGGGTGGTCCAAAGTGGTATGAGAAAATAACAATTTTCCCGAATTTCTCGGAACAATCGACATTTCACGCTATCTTACCACAGAAAGTTTAAACTTTACCCTATAGAAACCCAAGATACTGTAAAATTTCTGCACCTAAAATTAAAAAAATTTGCTGGTTTTCTACTATTAAGTTTTCCTACTGGGCATTATTTGTTTCTATTTCATTTTTTGCAACTCTGTGGGCGAAACAGCTGACTCAGCTGTCAAATTTCAAGTTAAACTCTGTTACTAAGACTGAAACATTACTACAATTTTTAATACTATTTAGATACAAAAACATACAATGTCTGCTGTTAAATTGAGATCTGCACCAAAGAAACTGGCTGTTGGGTGTACCAATTTCGAGTTTTTCTGCCGCACGTCTTCCCCAAGGTATTGATGTATTGCGAATGGTTCAGTTTCACCATTGCGAGGAAAGCAAGTCCTTGTCAGAGAGTTGCAACTTGACTTGCCAGGCAGTTGGTGTCATTTGGCAGCGTGCTAGAATTCCTGTACTGCGCTATAATTCGTGTGTTAGAAAATTATCTAAGCTTTACGAGAAATATAAAAAACTAAACAAAAATCGTTTCCGTCAAGGTGAGCATGATATTGCAATTCGGGAAGCATTTAAAAACGGCATATCGAAAGTTTTTGATGTAGGCACAGCAGACGCAATGGTTAAAATAAAAAAATGAAGACGACAAAACATTTTTACAAAAGCAAGGGGAAGACGTTTTCTCTTGCAGTATGGGTGCCGTTGATTTGAAAACAGAGGGCCGGAAGAGGCAAAGACTAGAGCGTGAGCAGAGGGCAAAAACGGAATATAAAAGAAGAGAAGACAAGCGTTTAGCCACTGAAATCTTCAATATTTCTTCCTCATCCTCAACGCAAACGATCGAAAGCGACAAAGAATTTAAAGTTGATGAACGAAAATCTTCCAGCACTAAAGTAGGTCATTCTGAGAAGCGAACAAATATGTATATTCAAATCACCTGCTGTTATTGCATCTTTGGATCGAGCAAACATTTCAGATAGGCGTGCACTGCATATATCTGGAAATATAGTAAAGGCATTGACTCACGATATTTCCTGTTCTACAATTTCTCGAAGTTCTACAAGGTCGACAAGTTGCTGCACAATGCGATTTGCGAGAATTTCCTACAGAAGGGCCAATCCTCTTGCATTGAGATGGCAAACTGTTACCTGAAATTGATGGATCTAAACAAAAAGTAGACCGAATAGCAGTTCTTATAACAGGAAATGGACTGGAAAAACTACTCGGAATTCCAAAAATCTACAAAGGAACTGGAGAAAATCAAGCTCAAGTCCTATTGAAGTTTTAAAAGAATGGAATCTAGTGCAACATATTAATTAACTTGTTTTCGATACCACGGAGAGAAATACGGGCCGCTTTAAAGGTGCCTGTTCTTTAATTTCAAAGGAACTAGAAGCTGAACTCGTTTGAATTGCATGTCGACACCACGTGATGGAAATTTTATTATCAGCATTTTTCAGTCATGAGTTCGTCTCTACTCAAAGACCAGAAACTGACCTCTTTAAACGCTTCCAAAAAAATGGTCATCCATTAATAAATCTTATTACGTTGCAGCAACGTGTTGTTGTTGTTGTAGCAGTGCTTCGCCCTGCCCAAAGGGCCAGTACACTCCTAGTTGTCATCGGGCTCTTCTAACGGAAGTCCAAGGAAACGCGCTGTTTCAACAGGGTTGGACCAAAGTGATAGGGGTGTTAGAAGAGTATGTTCCGAAGAACAGGAAAAGAGATGTTGTGTGTCATGGGGGACCATACCGCATGCAGGGCATGTGTTCGGTATGGTGGGGTTCAGTCTGGACAGGTAGGAGTTCAGCCTATTGCAATATGCAGACCGAAGTTGTGCCAGCATGACTCTAGTCTCCCTCGGAAGGACACGTTCTTCCTCAGCAAGAACGGGTGGTTGGGCACCAATAACGGGGTTCACAGGCCGGGATCTGAAGGATCTGTCCACCGACTCAGTGTGTAGGTCCTTTAGGGCCCGCCTATGGTCCCGCAGATCAAACGGCAACGAGATGTGATGCCGGATCTCATCATAATGCTTTCGGAGATGTTTCCTTATGTCTCTGGGGGGCGGAGTTTCATCCAATAGCTGTCGATTTGGATGACTGGGTCTGTGACAGTTCAGAAGGAACTGCCTACTTAAAAGTTCCGCATGCTCACGAAAGTTGAGCATTTTAGCCTCCTGGTGAAGGTGAGACTCAGGTGACATAAGCAAACAGCCCGTCGCGGTTCTGATTGCGGTGTTTTGGCAGACCTGCAATTTCCTCCAGTTGGTGTCGTGAAGGTTAGGCGACCATATGGGCGCAGCATAATCAATAACCGGTCGGCCAATAGCCTTATAGGTGACCAACAACGTTCGCTGTAGATTTAGTCGGGGACAGTGTCAGGTTCCGCTCTGTTAAGAAGCTGGAAAGATCGCGCAGGTAGTGGTTCAGTCTCGTACATAGTTCGTCCGTGGAAGGTCCTTTGCCCGTGGCCATCACGGTGCAGTCGTCAGCGTACGAAACGATGATCTGTTCCAGTTCCAATATTTACCAAATGCATTACAGAATCAACAGCCAAGGGATGATTATCATGAACTTTTACACTTGTCACTTCTGTTAATTGGCGGAGAATCTGGTAACAAAATGATTCGACCTCCTGGGGCTTGTCATCATGCTCGATGGCTATCGAAAGCCATCTACTGCCTTAAAATTTATATTTTTGACATCAGTTTCTACTAACCGTAGAAGAAGAAGCATAAATAAAAAATAAGGCTTTGTTTGTTAGTCTTGTGTATGCTAAATACTGGAACGAGTGTCCTCTTCGGGTGAAGGCTCCTTACAATGACTTGCAACTTTTACGCCTGTTGAAAATCTACCCAAATAGTGATATTAGCAAAGCAGCATTTACTGCTTTTTCAAGACATCTCTGGACTTTTTCTGAACACTTGGTGGGCTTTGTTATCTTTGATGACAGAGTAGAACTAAAAACGAAGAAACAGATGGTCAAGAATCTTAGCCGGCCAAAATTACCTAATTGTCCTCGACGCCTACAGTTAGCGGAGGACCAAGATTTGAGATTGGAAGAATTTTCTACTGAACGCACAACGTCTTTCTTTAACCTTGTCTTTAGTAACGGAAGTATTGAAGCACATTTTCACATAGCGAATTGAACATTGGAGTATGAATCCTGTTTATAAGGAGTTTTATGAAAAGTGCTCGCAAATGAAAGTTGTGAATGACTGTGCTGAACGGGCATTTCTTTAATTCAAAAATATAACCAAACGCTTACCAAGGATGAAGAGCAAAAACAGTATATTCTACGTTTAGTTGCAAACCATAGACGACTTTTTCCTGGGGCATCAACAGCAGCGCTTCTTGACTAACTTATGTATGTATGTAAATTTCAATAGCTCTGAGCGACCTCTAAATAAAGTGTGTTTTGAATAAAACAAAATTTATATATGGTTTTACTAATTATAGCATAAAACTAGACTTGTTCCGAAATGATTTCATCAGTTATAGTTTTTTGGACCACCCTAATATGCCATGCATTTGGAAATCACTTTGAAGTAAAACGCAACCAAGTTTATAGTCGGTTTGGAAATTGCATAAAAACATGGCATATATCCCGTGTTTCGTACTAACACTTCAAAATTGTAAAGTAAGGATGTATTTTAGTATATCCTACTGATATCTATGAAATTTGGAATTTCAAAAAATGTGTCAGTTAGGCTCTCTCGTGTTTTAAGGTGACGATGTGTGTTAAATAAGGCCACAGTGTATCCTGTAGAGTTAAATGAAAGTTTCCTTTTAATATTTCCTTAATTCTATTACACTATACTGCTAGAATTTTTTTAATTTTGCATCGATAAAATGTGTCGATCTACCCGAAAAAATTCGGATTTCACTTTGAAGCTTCAAAAATTCTGCTCTAAATTTTCCAACATTTTTACTCTAGAAAAGTTGTATTTCTTTCTTGACCAGATTTGGACCGCCAACTACCACGAAGAATGAAACAAGGGGTGCCGCAAGGTGGTGTTCTCTCCCCGGTTATGCTTAATTTCTATGTTTCGAGCCTCCGTCGCCCACCATAGGAAGTGTTCATCGTTTCTTACGCCGATGATTGCACGATAATGGCACGATTGCACGGGTTGAGGTCCTTGGAATGCGCAAATGGGGCAAAAGTTAAACGGCCACATAGATGAAGTACCTCTACCTACTAAAATCTTGGACGTGACGTTTGACAACGGCCTCACCTATCATGCCACCGCAATAGCCTCAAAGGTACTAAGTAGGCATGGGACTATTCGAATAAATACAACTTTTATTCGACGGGTTCAAAAAATTCTAATAGTATTTATCGTCTATTCAAATAGTACTATTCGAATATTTGTATTAATAGATTTAGAAAACAATATTCACTGTTTTCTTTGATTGTACCTATGACCGTGCATCAGACCTGTAAAAAGTAAGTACCAGTTTCTTTTAATTTGCACAAACTACCTGCAAACATTTTTACTGCCAGTTTCACAAAACAACTTAAGTAAAAAATGATATTTTTTCGCTGTCAGATCTCATATAAGGCTTATATATGTACAAAAGTAAACGGAATTTATAGAATGAAGAAGAGTTCGCAAATACCTTTACGATGCGTAAACAGATTTCAACACGCTTCATAAATTTGTTTACGACCGCAAGAACGAAATGAGTTATGTATACAACCATATTCAACTAAGCAATGTTTTCTTCGATAGACGATAGACATTTCCCGCTTATTATGACTGAGACGTCATCTGCATATGCTGTCAGTTTTGCTGGCCCCCCTTCGAACTGCTTGAGCAGTTTGTTGAGGGCAAGGTTCCACAGCAGCGGCGATAGTACTCCACCCTGCGGGGTGCCTCTATGTACTACTCTTGTGGTTTCGTAACCGCCCCAACTGGAAGTGATCTTCCTGCACCCCAGCAAACAGCCGATCCAATTTTCCAAGGCGGGATCCACCTCAATGTGTCGTAGTCCGTCCATTATGGCTCGCTTTGAAAGGTTGTTAAATGCTCCTGCTATGTCTAGGAAGACACCTATTGCAAATTCCCCATGTTCTAGGGCTTTCTCTATGTGCATAACGACCCTATTCAGAGCTGTGCCCACAGACCTGCCCTTGGTGTAATACGAGCCAAAGTATACTTAAAAAAGTTTTCAGATACAATACTGTTTTTATTAGAATGACCTATATTAACTTAGTTTTTTTGCACATTGTTTTTTTGTAGTTTGCCACAAATAATAAAGTTGTTATAAGAGCCAACGTAAAGATAAGATTTTATTGCTTATTGCGTTTGTAAATTTAAATCGCCCTTTTATTTTAATTGTCATGTGCACATAAATAATGTATAAACATTAAGGTGCCTCGCCAAAAAAAGTTGCACTGTTTCCACCGGAATTTCAAAATTCACTCTTTTCTAAGGACTCCCCTAAAATATTTCGAAAAAATATTAAGATTTACCGGAGCTAAACCGCGTTTAAAAAACGCTAAAAATGTCGTTTTTTATGTATAAATGGAGTATGGAAAAATATTTTTTAATAAAAAGTATCTTAGATGATAGAGTGCAAAAGGTAAGCATAAAAAAGTTTAAAAATTGTATCAATACTATTATTGTATACCTGTGTGCTAATATTTGCAATGTGTAAAATTGGACCAGAAAGGGTTAAATTTTGCAGAAATGTCAACGTCTCGAAAATACCTTTCAAATGATATCCTAATCGTGCAAAACCGTCAATAATTTGCTGAGTTATTAAAGTTTTCCACAAACCTACCCCTCGAAATATGACAGCATCATGCATCTCAATATTTGGATTGCGTTTATAAAATTTTCAAACTTTTTTATGCTTACCTTTTGTACTCCAGCTAATTCATCATCTCAGGTGCTTCTTATTAAAAAATATTTTTTCATACTCCTTTTATGGATAAAAAACGATATTTTTAGATGTTTTTTAACGCGGTTTAGCTCCGATAAATCTTAATATTTTTTGGAAATATTTTGAAAAAGGTCTTAGAATACATTGAAATTTATAATTCCGATGGAAACAGGATGTCCATTTTTTTTTTTGTATGGAGCGTGAGGCGCCTTAATAAACATATATGAATGTACACAAACAACATTCTACCCAAATTAGTTACATTGAACTCAGCGGGAGTTTATGCAAAGATTGCACACGCCTCACATAACGAGGATCTTGTTACACTTGGGCGGACGGTCAACGACACCGCCAGACAGTCGCAATGACCAACTGATCACAACGTCAGTTTGTCAATGCGACTGACATATTTATATATATATTGCAACCATATGTTGACTTAACATACTTTAGAATTATACATTTTGGTTTGTATGTATTAGTAATATATCTATGTATTTGTGTATGTTTTAGTTCGTAAATAATTTGTAAGTATTAGTGTAAGAATTTTGTATAAAAAGGAAAGTAAATTCAATAAACAATCAATTGATTCTACACCCTAAACAACGGCTCATTCATTTAGCCAGGTAGTAGTTTCCGATTCCCTACATGGCGATCCAGCCAGGCTTTTAATAACAATTCACTCCGCTCTATATAGCGATATCGCCAGCCATAGTTAAATAAAATAACTTATGTGGCTCATAGCGATACCGCCAGCCGAAAATATAAAATCCAAAGGCAAAACAAGTTAGGCTATGAAAGTACTGGTGGTTAAATTTATGAGGTACGTCATGAAAATACACTAAGGATATCAACCCAAGGATTGAATCCCAAAAAATAGAAGACATCGAGGGCGCGCAAAAAGAAGTGGAAAAAGACATGGAAATACACTAATAGTGCAGTTAGCGAACGACGAGTTGCCGTAGCTGACGAGTTACCGTGTCAGCTGATAGAACCTATCTTATGAGAATCAATGTAAGCGATTACCGAAACCCGTGGCTGACGCAATACCGTACGTAAAAATCTGATTTGATTTGATTTTTTATGTAAAACCGTGTCAGCTGATTGCTCTCTCAAGCAACAGAGTTGCCTATTAATATGTTTGTATGCTGAGTATAGCCCGTTTGCAGTTATTACAAAAAATGCCTAAAACATTTTTCTAATATTATCAAAATAACGCGGAATTAATATTAAAAGAGGTAAATAATGAAAAAATTAACTAGCGATACATAAATATTTTATATTAGTTGCGACCTTTTAAAAAGTTAAAAACTGTAAATTGAGAAGTGGATACTTGCATGAAAACTGATCGATGGCAACATTATACAAAATGTAAACAAATGTAAATAAGTGAAAACAGCTGAATTCTACGTTGCCACTGCGGGCTACAATAATCGCTCATACGTAGATGCGAGTGACCGCAATGACGTGCGGCAACTCGTTTTTTGGCTAACTGCGCTATAAGGATATCAACCCAAGGATTGAACCCAAAAATAAAAGACATCGACGGCGCGCAAAAAGAAGTGGAATATTGATAATCTCGTGACTGGCAGCCAATATTTTTGATATGACTGGCAGCAAATATTAGCATTTTGGTAATATGACTGGCAGCAATCATTTGATAAGTTGTTAATATGACTGGCGTTAAATATTGGTAATTTGGAGACAAAACTAGCGGCAAGAATGGCAGCGTAAGGTAGAGTTAAGAGAAAAAAATTTTTAGAAAACTTTGGCACGCCTTATGGTCGCCATTCAAATAGCTGTAATTTGCTTAGGGATAAAATTTAAAATTTAAAAATTAAAATAAAAAAAAAAAAATTTTATAATTCTACTAGAAGGACCCGGCAGACGTTGTTCTGCCCAAATTTAGGGAAAAAATCGCAAGATAAATAAAAAAGTTTGGAATATTTCGGTCCCTGATCCAATTCCCGGAAAAAAAGAAACCCCGAATTTTAACAAAAGTAGAGTGGTACCTTTGTACCAAATTTGAAGAAAATCGCACTATAAATAAAAAAGTTTGGAAAATTTCGGTCCATGGTCCGCTTCCCGGAAAAAAAGAAAGCCCGAATTTTAACAGAAGTAGAGTGGAAAGCCCGAATTTTAACAAAAGCAGAGTGGTACCTTTGTACCAAATTTGAAGAAAATCGCACCATAAATAAAAAAGTTTGGAAAATTTCGGTCCCTGGTCCGCTTCCCGGAAAAAAAGAAAGCCCGAATTTTAACAAAAGTAGAGTGGTACCTTTGTACCAAATTTGAAGAAAATCGCACCATAAATAAAAGAGTTTGGAAAATTTCGGTCCCTGGTCCGCTTCCCGGAAAAAAAGAAAGCCCGAATTTTAACAAAAGTAGAGTGGTACCTTTGTACCAAATTTGAAGGAAATGGACCATAAACAGAAAAGTTTGGAATATTTCGGTCCCTGGTCCACTTCCCAGAATAAAGAAAAATAGATGTTGGTCGATTCTCAGACCTACTCAATATGCTCACAAAATTTCATGAGAATCGGTCAAGCCGTTTCGGAGGAGTATGGTTTCAAAAACTGTGACACGAGAATTTTATATATAAGATATTCGCAAAATATAATGTAGAAGACTCAAGAGGAGTCTGTTAAAACAGTTCAAGAAAAAATCGATGAACTTTTCCAAAAGTACATTTGTTAAAGCTACAAATCAGATTCTCGAGAGTCACAAATCCGAAAAGGTCGGACCTAAACCGATTACTATCGAAGCTAAATAAAAAAGAAGAAATCTTTACAATACATGTCCCAAAAAATGTACATAAAAGAAAAAGGGCTGGAAAAAAAGTAAAAAGACGAGTAGAATTAGCAAAGTTACATCAACAACTTAACTTTGCTACTAACTCAGATAATAGATTACAAATACAGGAAAAAATAGAAATGTTAAGACATCAATACATTTTTTGAGTAAATTCGAATTGTTAATGTTAAAATTATTTACTTTAAATAACCTCTTGTTATGGATAGTGCATTGTCCGACGATCTTGACTACGACAAAATAAATTATATCGTTGATAATTTAGAGCGCGAAAACGCCAATGAAATACGTAGGTCAAGATCTCGTGACAAAGGAAGTAATAGAAACTATCTAAACTGGTTGAAACAGTTTTGGCTTCAAATAAGAATGGGTAGAACACCCACAATGAAAGATGTTTTATACCCTACTACATTGATAGAAGAAACAATAAGAATCTTTAATTTAGCAGACCGAAATAGATACTCAAAAGTTCGTAGCAAGCTAAATAAAGTATATCTATATACATATATAAAAATGAAATGGTGTTCAGTTGTCACGCTAAAACTCGAAAACGGCTGAACCAAATTATATACTTCCTTTGGAGGGTTTCTTTGTTATTACCACGCGCAGGTCATGTATTAAAATCAAAACAAAATATTAGGGGGGCGTGGTACCTCCCATACAATTTTATTAATTTGGCTGTTATATTTTGTGGCTATGTATGATACAATTGCTATGTATGATAAAATTGGATCTATTTATGCGAATATTGGTTGTTGTCTTTGTCGTCTATGTTTATCTTCACTACTGCGCTGTAGATGGCCAGAACGTCAGATGACGCTAGATGGTGCACACCAACACACACACACGCTGTACATAATTGCCTTTGTTGCTGTTTAGATTAGTACAGTAATCTATATCTATATCTATTTTATATATGTATATAAAAATGAAATGGTGTTCAGTTGTAACGCTAAAACTCGAAAACGGCTGAACCAAATTATATACTCACCACCAGATGGCGGTGTTAGTCATGAATTGGTACAAAGTTAATTGAACGAAAAATTCTTTATTTCAAAGCTTTTCACGGTAAAAATGCGAATTTTTTGGAATTTTCCATTGTCAATTGAAGTTTTGCTTTGATGTTACTCTTCGTGTTGCAATCGAACATGCAAAATTTAATGCGTGTTGGTCCATTGATATACATACATATCTTACTAATATACAAAAACGTAAGTGTGTGAGTGACTGAATTTTTGTGACTCTTTCACGTCTAAACTAATGCCTCGAACTTTACGAAATTTTGCACACTAATTCTTTGGAGTACAGAATAGAAACACGCATAATTATATTTCGATATATTTATCGATAACAGAGTTATCGGTCAAAATGTAGTTTTACGTAAACTTTGGATTATTCGCAGAAAATTTGTATCAAACGAAAGTGGAAGAACACTGTTTTCATTTGGACGTTGGTTCACTTCAATATATTTATCGATAACAGAGTTATCGGTCAAAATGTGGTTTCGGGTAAACTTTGGAATATCCGCACACAATTGATATCAAACGAAAGGGAAAGACGACAGCTTTCATTTGGACTTTGGTTCATTTCGATATATTAATATTCGCACAAAATTGGTATAAAAAGAAAGGGGAAGGCCACAGGTTTCATTTGGACTTTGCTTCATTTATGGAAACATCTATTTTGAGAACGGCTGGACCTAATACACATATCTAAATTTGGAAGGTAGATTTTGTATCCGCTCGAGATGGTTATACGCTAAAAAAATGCATTTGGAAAAGGTTTTGGAGATGTCCCTAAAAATGTTGACCAGGGTAACCTTATAAAGTGTTCTTTCAATATGAGCCCGTTTTCGAGATATTGGTCAAAATGTCAACCAGGAGGGGCACTCAATCAAATGAAAGGTGTTGACAAATGATTTAACATGTTTTAGCTATTTTCCCATATAAAACGACGGTTTTTAGATATTAACCAAAACGTGGACCAAAATTGGAGCTAGAAGGTTTTTGTGAACAAATGGGTCTAAAATGAAAGGTCTGCATGAGAGTTTTAAAACGGAGTAATTTTAAGTCCTTTTGGGATTGGGATTGAGAAAGGGATATGTATATGGATGACAATTAAAAAGCAATATGAAAAGACAAAAGCATATGAAGAGAATGGACGGAGAGAAAGATATGGAGCTGAAATTAGGAGGGCGACTCACATATTTTAAATGCAAACAAGTTAATGTTTGGGCAGGACAACGTCTGCCGGGTCTGCTAGTATATATATAAAAAAATAATAATAAAATTTTATTAATAGAAAATGGCATGGTGGAAAGTTGCACTTAACGGCATTTTAGTAGCTATAGCAGGATATGAAAGAAACCTCTGAAGATAAAAATAATGAGAACAAAATAGCCAAATTTGAAGCACACCCAATTCTAGAAGATAAAGTAGAAATCTCGGATAAATGGTTAGTAATTTTCATATGCGTGAGTACATTTTTAATTGTCGGAATTACAATTTTAATAAAAAATTATGAAAAAAATAAATTGAGACAGTTAAACAACGTGCAACAACGTGTGTGACTTAACATCTTTTACCAAGAAATGAATCAATGGAAAGAAATCCACGATATACTATATGAAGAAAAAGCAAAAGCTATTAAGTCGTACAAATGTATAAATAAAAGCATTCCAATTACAACAGAAACCATAATAAAACACTTGAACATAATTCTAGAATCTCTAAATAGCATACGACAGGTGATCAAATCGGTAAATAACATGCTTACCAAAGAACACCAAGAGGAAGCTTATCAATTTTTCTCCACCGTACGAGATAAACTCGTATCCTCCCTAGCTAGATACAACATAGAATTTAATGTACCAATAACAGTAGAGGAAAAAATCCAAGCAGATTTCAATATATTATTGTCAGAACGCGCCCAGAGTCAAACCCCAGTAGTAGAAGATTCCAAACCAATAGACATTCCAATAATAAACGTCACAATGCCACAAACCGTAGTAGAATTTATTAAAACTGCCAGAGTTTGATGGTAAACCAGAAAATTTACATAGTTTCCTAGATGCACTCGATATACTTGAGCAAATCAAGGATACACACGAGGCGTTGGCCATTACCATGATAAAAACAAAGCTGAAGGGTACAGCAAGGAATTTTATTAGTAATGAGACCACAATCGAACAAATAAAAAACAAATTAAAGACCGCAATAAAGGGTGAATCAGTAGAGGTCTTGACCGCTAAACTACTGAACATCCAGCAACGTAACAAAACTGCTAACCAATACACAGCGGAAATTAAAAAGATCACAAGATCATTGGAAGAAGCATATATGTATTTCTGATGGACTAAACCCAGACTTAGCCACGAGATACTCCACACAGGCAGCAGTTAAAGCCGTGTGTAAAAACTGCTCTAATGATAAGGTCAAAGTGATCATGCAACCAGGAACGTTCACAACAATGAACGACGCAATCTCGAAATTTACTAACAGTTGTACCGAAACACGATCTTCAATGTACAACATCAAAGTCAGTACAGGAGTAATTTCCGTGGAGGTTACGGTAGTAACTACGATGGGAATTACCAAAACAGAAGATACAGACCACAGCCAAGTTATAACAATAATTCTAGATCATATAATAATAACAATCAAAGAGGATCACAATCCCGAAATACAAACAGACCATACACACAAACCCGTAACGTGCGCAGTTGTACCGAAACGGAAAACCAGGAAACTCCCCTTTAAAATTAACAAAAAGAAAAATATGCGTACTTAATCTAAACTTAAACAGCTATATATCTACAAGGACATCATTAATTAATTCATACTCAAATTTTTTAATTGATACTGGAGCCGATATCTCCATAATTAAAAAACAGCAAATAGATAATAAAGATAAAATATATACTGTACAAATCACAGATTTGAAAGGCATTGGTCAGGGAATAACTAGCACTTTAGGCACAATCAAAGCAGATCTAAAAGGCGATAACCTTCTAATTTATCATAAATTTTATGTTGAAAAAGACAACTTTCCGATTCCATGTGATGGAATAATAGGCCTAGACTTAATAAAGAAATACAATTGTATTCTAGATTAGGGAAAAACAGAGGACAAACTAATCCTAAGACCATATGATTTCAGTCAAACAATGAATCTAACAAACTGTCTGTCCGTCAACACAATCACAACTCCAGCTAGATCGGAAGTTATTAGACAAATTAAAATAAATACAAATAACAAAAACATTTTCATACCACACCAACAACTATCCGAAGGCATTTATGTATATTGCAAATACCATTACAAATAACGAGCAAACTTTTGTTAGAATTATTAACACAACACATAACAACACAACTATTCAAAATTATAAAATTAATACTGAAAATTAAGACGATTATACACTAATTAAAGCAACCACACACAGTAAAAGTTGCACAGATACAGAAAAATTAAAAAGATTAACCGAAAATTTTCCAAATTTTGTTAAAGCTCCATTAACATCACTTTGCACAGAATTCATAGATATATTGGCACTAGAAACAGAACCAATTACTTCTAATAATTTTTATAAACGAAAATGATATATGAAGGATGACAACCCAGTTTACATTAAAAATTATAGATTACCCCAAAACCAAAAAGGTGAAATAACCAAACAAGTAAATAAGCTAATCAAAGATGATATAATAGATCCTTCAACTTCAGAATAAAATAGTCCAATTTTATTAGTTCCTAATAAATCACTTCCAGGCAGAAAAAAAATGTAGATTGGTTGTTGACTACAGACAAGTAAACAAAAAATTAGCAGCAGATAAATTCCCACTCCTAAGAATTGATGACATTCTAGATCAAGGGTCGGCAAAATTGTAAGTGCGTTAGTATTGGTGAAGCGCTCTCAACGCACGCCTGCTAGACAGCGAAGCAAAAGCACATATTTATGATACCGTGGCACTTTTTTATGTAAATTGCAAAATTAAAATGCAATAATCTAATAAATCCGTTTTATTTCTATGAAAATACATTTTTCTGACTAAACAAAACAATTATTCATTTCATAATATGAAGGTACACAAGGAAAAATGCTACGTACATACATGCATATATTATTTGCTGCGCAAACAAGCGATCGCCCTACACGATGTTGGCACGCCACTTGCTCAGCGACGACTAAATCATTCACCGAACAAAGAGCGTAACCTAGCCGTGTGAATTGCGCTGCATCTTAAGATGTATGAAACTGCCGACATCTGTTCTAGATCAACTTGGAAGAGCAAAATATTTTTCATGCCTAGACCTTATGTCAGGTTTTCATCAAATAGAATTACACCCACACTCTATGGACATTACTTCATTCACTGCCGAAAATGGCACATATAGATTCAAAAGATTACCATTTGGATTAAAAGTAGCCCCAAACTCATTACAACGAACGATGACATTATCATTCGCTGGCCTTAAACCATCTCAAGCATTTCTCTACATGGATGATTTAGTTGTATTAGAGTAAAGCCATATGAAGTGTGTACAGGTAAATTCAATTGTTCGACGATTTTGAAAATTTTAATTTCCTTGGATAGTGGACTAGACCCAACCCCCATGTTATAAATATTTCGTTCAAATTCATTTATTTGTTAAAGTTATTGAGTGTTGAATTTTTGATAATTTTTTAATATGATAATATTGAAAAATTATTTTCTAATGAACTACTGCATATAAATAAATGATTTTTTTTTAACTTACAGATAACTGTTTTTACTTTGTTATAAGTAATTTTATGCGATCTAATTGTTTAATAAATGATATTTAAACAATTCTTTTTTTATATAATAAAATTTTTTTTTACATTCTGCACGCTCAAAAAAATTGAAAAATATGTCTAATAACGCGAAAAATGGTCACCTTCAATAATCAAAAAAAAAATTTTTGTTCTTTCAAACCATTACAAAGATATTGCATTTTTTGTCACCCGTTGCGCTCTCCCAGCGCGCTGCACATAGACCGTTGGAGGCGCGCTGAACAAAAATGTTCTTATGAGATTAGTTGTTATCAAGTTATTTTCAATTATTACAAACATATCTTCATTTAACAGAATGTATGAACAAAATTAATAATAAAGGGGTAAAGCTTTTTAGTATTTTTTTTTTTATTTTTATTGATTTTATGATATTACATTATAAGAAAAAGTGTTGAAAAAAAATTCTTTGACAATATGTTTGTTACAAAATAAAAAAATAAGAAAAACACGAAAAGTTTTTACGTTAGCTACATATTATATTTTCCACACTTGGTTCATCACTTGAGAAAATCTCGCTTCGAAACTTTTTGTCAAACATGGGTTGAAAATGATGGAATTGACGTGTGTTTTTTATTTGCATTGCTTTACCCGTGCGATTTTGAAATCTCTTTTCATGATCGTCGAGATCCGCTTGTGAGCAAAAATCGAAATTTATTGCCTCAAACACATTTTCTGCCCAACTGAAAAACTTTTTCGACACATCCCACGGTAAGGGAGCTTGCGATGGGGTGGGGGGCGCTGTTAAAAGGCTGGAGCGAAAAGCAAGTATGCAGCGTATTGCGGGAAATCACATACGCGACGCTGAATGGGCAGAAAATGCGTTTGAGGCAATCAATTTCGATTTTTGCTCACAAGCGGATCACGACGATCATGAAAAGAGATTTCAAAATCGCACGGGTAAAGCAATGCAAATAAAAAACACACGTCAATTCCATCATTTTTAACCCATGTTTGACAAAAAGTTTCGAAGCGAGATTTTCTCAAGTGATGAATCAAGTGTGGAAAATATAATATGTAGCTAACGTAAAAACTTTTCGTGTTTTTCTTATTTTTTTATTTTGTAACAAACATATTGTCAAAGAATTTTTTTTTCAACACTTCTTCTTATAATGTAATATCATAAAATCCATAAAAATAAAAAAAAATACTAAAAAGCTTTACCCCTTTATTATTAATTTTGTTCATACATTCTGTTAAATGAAGATATGTTTGTAATAATTGAAAATAACTTGATAACAACTAATCTCATAAGAACATTTTTGTTCAGCGCGCCTCCAACGGTCTATGTGCAGCGCGCTGGGAGAGCGCAAGGGGTGACAAAAAATGCAATATCTTTGTAATGGTTTGAAAGAACAAAAAATTTTTTTTTGATTATTGACGGTGACCATTTTTCGCGTTATTAGACATATTTTTCAATTTTTTTGAGCGTGCAGAATGTAAAAAAAAATTTTATTATTTAAAAAAAGAATTGTTTAAATATCATTTATTAAACAATTAGATCGCATAAAATTACTTATAACAAAGTAAAAACAGTTATCTGTAAGTTAAAAAAAAAACATGGATTTATATGCAGTAGTTCATGAGAAAATAATTTTTCAATATTATCATATTAAAAAATTATCAAAAATTCAACACTCAATAACTTTAACAAATAAATGAATTTGAACGAAATATTTATAATATGGGGGTTGGGTCTAGTCCACTATCTAATGGAATAAAAAAATTCAAAGTCGGTGAGGTTTCGAAAAAAAACCAAAATTCCGTACACACTTCACATGGCTTTACTCATTAGGTTGTTCAGAAAACCATATGCTAAAAAATTTAAGAGACGTGTTCTCTACTTGCAGAAAATACAACTTAAAATTACATCCAGATAAATGACTATTTTTCAGCCAAGAAGTAACTTATTTAGGACATAAATGCACAAACAAGGGAATATTACCCGACCCAAGCAAATTTGAAACAGTTCAAAATTACCCAACACCAAAAACAGCCGATGAAGTTAAAAGATTTGTAGCCTTCTGTAATTATTACAGAAGATTTGTACCGAATTTTGCAGAACATTCAAGAAAATTAACTAGACTTTGCAGAAAGAATGTTACCTTCGAATGGACAGAAGAATGTCAAAAAGCCTTTGTCTATTTAAAGGAAGCATTAATTAGTCCAACACTTCTGCATTACCCAGACTTCGGTAAAGAATTTTGCATAAAGACAGTTGCTAGTGGATAGGTGCAGTGAAATAACTCCCAAATGAAATAACTCCCAACAAAAAAATGAAATAGCTCCCAAATATTTTCCATGCAAGTTGGGACTTATTTCATTATGAAATAGCTCCCAATTCATTGGGACTTATTTCATACTTTTAACTGGGAATTATTTCATAATGAAATAACTCCCAAATGAAATAATCCCCAATAAAATATCTTTGGGAGTTATTTCATAATTTTTGGAAATTGGGAGTTATTTCATTTTTTGGGACTTACTTCATTGTTTGTAATCAAGGCATTGGGAGTTATATCATTTTTAATGGGAGTTATTTCATTTTTGTTGGAAATATTTTTAGCGAACTAACGTCATTGACATTAATTCCCATTAAGAAAGCGAACTAATGTCAGTATATTTTTTTTATATTCCAAATTTTCATTTTTCATTATCAAATTCGACTTATGATCATTATATCATGAATCTGGGATTTAAAAAATGAATCTGGGATTGACTTAGGTCAGATCCCCAATTCGGGGCGTGATCAATGGTATTTATGTGCAGAACTCGTTTCCGCGTTGGAGGCCTTCGGCCGCGCTTCCAAAAATAACCCTGGGCTACGCCATTCCAACTCCGGGTGGTTGCCATAGCCGTGGCTACCGCCACGGTGATGTCTTTCCGCGCGCCACTCTTTTCTCACAGGGTAATGTGATTACAACAACCACATGAAAATGACTTTAACTGCAAATATCTCGTCAACTAATAGCGCTCGGTACCCCACGTAAACGATTACCCACGTCTAGATTTAGAATCTGAAATGAGATTTTTTTCAACCGTTCAAAAGTTATTTGAAGTTAAAGTTCACAATTTTCTGTCATTTTCATATGGTTGTTGTAATGGCACATTAGGCTGAGCCAAAAAAGTGAAAAAGTGGGAAACGTGGCACGTGGAAGGACATCACCGTGGCGGTAGCCACGGCTATGGCACACACCCGGAGTTGGAATGGCGTAGCCCAGGGTTATTTTTTGAAGCGCGGCCGAAGGCCGCCAATGCGGAGAGGAGTTCTGCACATAAATACCATGGATCACGCCCCGAATTGAGGATCTGACCTAAGTCAAACTTTCGCCTGCGGCGCTACTTCGTCGAATCTCAAACCCAAATGCCTCAATGACATTAATTCGCATGTCCAAAGCGAACTAAAGTCAAAATATTATACGAATTAACGGCACTGACTTTAATTCGTTTTTGGTCATGCGTCTTAATGTCACTGACGTTAATTCGCTTTTTGGGTGCGTAATTTGTTTGGAGGTTGAGCCCAATGTACTATTGATGCCGTGCAAACATTTAAAAATATGCAACGCTTGTGTTCTAATGCTGCAAGCTAAGAGTATTTCTGAAGGACTAGAAAACTTTAGCTGTCCGATTTGCCGTCAAAAGGTCGACAACACTATTCAGGTTTTCATTTAATTGTTACATTCACATATCTATGTACATATTAATTTCCTGTATTTTTCAAATTTCATTGTAACTGATTATATTGTAAAAATATACCATTTCAAATTTTGATTTGGGATTTATTTCATTTTTTTGGGACTTATTTCATTTGGGAGTTATTTAATTTTTTTGGGGACTTGTGGTTTCATTGTGAAATAACTGCCAAATATTGGGAGTTATTTCATTTCCTTCTTTGGGAGTTATTTCATTTATTAAAGTTGGGAATTATTTAATTTTTATTGGGCCTTATTTCATGGGAGTTATTTCATTTGGGAGTTATTTCACTGCACCAATGGCACATTAGGCTGAGCCAAAAAAGTGAAAAAGTGGGAAACGTGGCACGTGGAAGGACATCACCGTGGCGGTAGCCACCACACACCCGGAGTTGGAATGGCGT
Source organism: Sphenella marginata (assembly GCA_951509765.1). Lineage (NCBI taxonomy): Eukaryota > Metazoa > Arthropoda > Insecta > Diptera > Tephritidae > Sphenella > Sphenella marginata. The sequence continues at coordinate 81,134,931 of OX608080.1, read as the reverse complement.
AGCCCAGGGTTATTATTTGAAGCGCGGCCGAAGGCCGCCAATGCGAAGAGGAGTTCTGCACATAAATACCATGGATCACGCCCCGAATTGGGGATCTGACCTAAGTCACACTTTCGCCTGCGGCGCTACTTCGTCGAATCTCAAACCCAAATGCCTCAATGACATTAATTCGCATGTCCAAAGCGAACTAAAGTCAAAATATTATACGAATTAATGGCACTGACTTTAATTCGTTTTTGGTCATGCGTCTTAATGTCACTGACATTAATTCGCTTTTTGGGTGCGTAATTTGTTTGGAGGTTGAGCCCAATGTACTATTGATGCCGTGCAAACATTTAAAAATATGCAACGCTTGTGTTCTAATGCTGCAAGCTAAGAGTATTTCTGAAGGACTAGAAAACTTTAGCTGTCCGATTTGCCGTCAAAAGGTCGACAACACTATTCAGGTTTTCATGTAATTGTTACATTCACATATCTATGTACATATTAATTTCCTGTATTTTTCAAATTTCATTGTAACTGATTATATATTTTGATTTGGGATTTATTTCATTTTTTTGGGACTTATTTCATTTGGGAGTTATTTCATTTTTTGGGGACTTGTGGTTTCATTGTGAAATAACTGCCAAATATTGGGAGTTATTTCATTTCCTTCTTTGGGAGTTATTTCATTTATTAAAGTTAGGAATTATTTAATTTTTATTGGGACTTATTTCATTGGGAGTTATTTCATGGGAGTTATTTCATTTGGGAGTTATTTCACTGCACCAGTGGGTATGCTTGTGGAGCAGTCCTTAGCCAAAAACCCGATGGTAAACAGTTACCAATTGCCTACGCGTCCAGGTCATTCACAAAAGGTGAAGTAAATAAAGCAACAATAGAAAAAGAATTGGCAGCAATCCATTGGGTCATTACCTTTTTCTAAGCCGTATTGCTCAAATTGTATTTATTCATTTGGCTCAGGTTCTGACGACCATGTTTGCCTAAATGTTCAAAATTGTTCTTTGGAGAAGGAGAGGGTATGTATATACATATGTATTATTGGTGGCGAGCACTGTTGGCTCTGAGGCATGGCGCGATTGGCTTCCTCATTTTCGGTATGAAAAACCACCCTTTGGCTTTCCAAAACATAAACTATATCTTCGAAATATTTTATAAGCTGATTGCGAATAACAATAGCATGCAATGCAAATAAAATAAACGAATGAAATAACCCTAGCTTATGTCGCTTAAACAGCCTTCTTCAGACCATACGTTTATGGTAGAAAATTCTTAGTAAAAACCGACCATCGCCTATTAACATACCTATTTTCAATGAAAAGTCCTTCGTCTAAGCTGACACGAGTAAGATTAGATTTAGAAGAGTATGATTTTGAGGTGGAGTATATAGCTGGTAAAGAAAATCATATTGCGGATGCATTATCTCGCATAACTATTACAAATTTAAAAGATATGTCAGTGGAAATAAATAAAATATTTAAAATAACAAGATCAGGAGCTAAAAAGATCAGTAATAAAACTGAAATTAAAGAAAGTCATAAAGAGAACCCCAAAATTTACGAAGCGCTAAATAAACTTGAAGTAAAAAGACATGTCGAGCTCGTTTTCAATCATAAAAGAGAAGAAAATTTGTAGCAATTTTGATACAAGCAACCTATTTGTTGAGGATAAGATTGACTTAGGACAATTCTTTACCAGGCTCGAAAGAGAAGCCGGCAATTTAGGACTTGTACAAGTACAATTGTCCTTAGGGGACAAATTGTTTAAAAAGAATTATACTGCAGTAGGCAAATTTATAAAAATGGGTAACAAAGTTCTCAACAAGCTAGCAATCGCTCTAACCCCAGAGGTTATACATGTGACAAATCCCGGGAAAATTAAAGAAATTCTGCACAAATATCATGACGATCCTATTAATGGTGGCCACCCAGGAATAAATCGCATGACAGATAAAATCAAGCAGATATATAGCTGGCGGAATATGAAAACTGACATACGATAATATGTACAGAACTGCATCCACTGCAAGAAACACAATCGGTCCATGGAAACGAAAATGCAGTTACCATTATATGCAATCTAACCAAATATTTGGCAGCAATCCCAGTTCCAAGCAAACATGCAACAACTGTTGCTAAAGCCATATTCGAGCATTTCATCCTGATTTATGGCCAAATGAAAACAATTTGAATAGACATGGGCACAGAATACAAAAATAGCCTGTTCAAAGAACTGTGTAAATTATTAAAAATTGAGTATAAAACTTCTACACCATACCATCACCAGACTTTGGGTACTGTAGAATGCAGTCACCGGACATTCAACGAATATATGCATGCATACATATCCAGTGGCAAAGACGATTGGGATGAATACCTCATTATTGCTACAATACAACGCCATCGACAACACATAATTATTGCCCTTTCGAACTAATATTCGCAAAACAACCACCAAATTATGAATTTTTGAAAGAAGATAAATTTAGCCCGGTATACAACCATGAGGCATATGACAAAGAAGTAAAATACAAACTTCAAATAGCACAGCAAAGAGCAAGAAAATTAAGCCAAGAAGCAAAAGAAAAAAATCAAATTACGACAAGAATAGCTATAGTAAGGAAATGAAAATAGGAGATTTAGTATTAGTTAGAGAAGAGGTCTCCCATAAGTTAGAAAATAGATATACAGGACACTATAAAGTTAAAACCATTGATAAAAATAACAACTACACTTTAATTCCACATAGCATAGGGGACAGTAATAAAAACAAAAAAGAAATCGTAATTCTTAAGAATAGGCTTAAACAAGTTTAAAACCAGTAAAAATAAGCATGGCACTTTATCCATAATAATTTCGTAATAACAGAATACTCAATCTTAAATAACAATTTACTCAATCTTAAATACGGCACAAGCCAAAAGAAAACAAAATCAAATATCAAATAAAGTATACAAGCAAAAAAAACATGTGACAAAACAATGGTAACAAGATCCTAAAACAATTTAAGCTGCTTTTTTTCAGCGTATTAGTATTGAAATGCAGAATAAATTAGCATTCTATTAGTGGCTGCCAGTGTTTTACTTTCGTTTTGAAAAGTGTATAATTATAGTAACGGAGGTGACACGTCCGATTAATTTTAATATCAATTGTACTTGTAACCGATATCATTGAAACATAAAGACTATTTTGAAAAAACAACATTTTTATTATTAATGATTATCAAAATTAAGAAGACAAATTACGTTTCAATGGTAGTATCGAACTCATAAAAACTGCGTCTGCCGCGAGTTTTCTCTATAGGCAATGATAAAATTTTTTGAATTTTTTTAAACTGGATATCTTTTTTGTTTTTACTGTCCAATCTAAATGTTGTTTTCGCCGCATTGCACGCCTTCATCATTACAATAAGAACCGTGCCATGCTCAGGTGAAACAGATTCTTGACAGACGGCTACGTGCCTGTAAACCTTCCCCTTTTTACTAGGAATTTCAACAAGAACATCTGTATTTGGTCCAATGTTGGATCTTGACGCAACCAATTGTGATATGTTTGGCTCAGAATCAGATAGTATAGGCTCTTGACCGAATAATCCGTATTGAAAAACTCTGACCTTATAAAATTTAGATGCTGCTGTTTCTGCAGCAAGAATGTGATACTTGTAGAATTTTTTAAAAGAATGGAAAGAAGTGAGACCAATTTTTCTATGTTTTGCAGTTACGGATGTTACTTCCAAAACAGTTTTCCATCTCATATTTAAAAATTTTTCATTTTCCATAACATCATTTTCTGGCACGAAAAAAATATTAATTTTCTTGCAATATTTCTTAAAATTTTCATAATACTCCGCCGCAGAATTGATACTCAAATGTTCTGATTTTACTTTAGTCCAAATAAGATTTTTCAGAGCAGCACCAATACCATCCACAGCACCCGTGCCATGGGAAGCAGCGAACGTATTCCATTCAATACACAATGGGTCAAATGAATGGTTTCTGAGGCAAGAAGTCAATTTTCAAAGTGTACTATTTCAAAAAAGTGATAATGGCATTTTTTAATAAACATTTTT